>SJYA01000247.1:91865-120213 GCA_006410615.1 Neotragus moschatus
AGGTGGGGGGGGGTTCAAGATTGGGAACTCATGTACACCTGAGATGAAAAAAATAAAATAAAATTAAAAGTTAAAAAAAATAAATAAATAAAAAATAAAACAATGAAAATGGTAAATAGTATGTTACCCACATTTTACCACAATAAAAAGAGGTCATAAAAATAGGAAAAAAATTTAATGTATTGCTGAATGTTGGGACATCTGCATGGTTTCCAAATTTTCATTTTGAAAACTAACCCTGAGATGAATATCTTTGTACATTTTGGTTAGGACAAATTTTTAATTTGTTTTGAATCACTGAGTCAAAAAATATGAAAAACTTTAAGGACTTGATAGACATGATCAAAATGCCCTTTGGAAAGCTGTACCGATTATACTCTTCTTCTTCATTCAATACGAAACATGTGCAGAATTGATACTCCCTGCTAAAGCTGGGAGTACACTGAAGAATAAGCCACAGCTCTCAGGGGACTGAAATTTAATTTATGTTAGTAGCCAGTAACAGTAAGGGGTAAGAGATGGAAGTTTAGGGTGACACTGAAACAGAGAGGGGCTTACTTCACTCTTGGTTTGGAAGGGAGGTGATATTTGGCAGATCTAGGGGTTTTCTCAGCCCGAGTCAGCCACTGTCACCAATTCTGAACATTATTTTAAAAAAGAAGCTGTAATTTTCTAGATTTTTCTAGATTAAGATTTTTACTTCTTTAACCTTATATGTATTTCGTTTCTAGTGAAGATGAAGGTTTTCCCCATGTTTATTGACCGTTTCCATATATTCTCTAGCCCATTTTTTTCCATTCTCGTGTAAACACTTTTCCTCGAAAGTTTGGAGAGCTCTTTATGTCATCAGGATACCTCTATTCTAGCTATTTTCATGGCAAATACATTCTGCTACTTTGTAATCTGTCTTCAAACCTTGTGTAGGTTAGTTTTTAAAGATAGCTTTATTGAGGTATAATTTACATACCATAAAATACCCCCATAGTANCGAAAGTTTGGAGAGCTCTTTATGTCATCAGGATACCTCTATTCTAGCTATTTTCATGGCAAATACATTCTGCTACTTTGTAATCTGTCTTCAAACCTTGTGTAGGTTAGTTTTTAAAGATAGCTTTATTGAGGTATAATTTACATACCATAAAATACCCCCATAGTAAATGTACAATTCAACAATTTTTAATAAAACTTTAAATGTACAATTTAATTATTTTTATGTATATACATTGGGCTTTACTGGTGACTCATCCGATAAGGAATCTGTCTGCAATGCGGGAGACCCTAGTTTGATCCCTGGGTCAGGAAGATCTCCAGGAGAAGGGAATGGCTATCCATTCCAGTNAATTCAAGGGATTTCACCAAGACACACAGGTTAAAGCAGGGCAGACACTGTCTTTTGTTCTTGCTCACGCCCTGTTTGGGAAATCCCGTTTTCCATGTCTTGGTTAGAGCCAGAGCCTGTCTCACAGTATAGATACTTGCTTTCCCAGTCTCCCTTGCAGTGAAGGTGAGGGCCTGTGACCTAAGCTTCACCAATCCCACGCCCCTTTTCCGGGGTTAGACAGCAGGCTGGAAGCACACAGGAGCAGGGACCACAGAGAACTCTCCCTGGTGGCAGTGGTGGTCACAAGAGTGGCGCGGACCAGTGCCCAGCCACCAAGCAGTGTTCCGAAAGGAGTGGCTCCTCTGTTGGAAGTGATGCCTGGAACCTGGGGTTTAAACCCTCAGCATCATAGGAGTCTTGAAAGTGACTGAGGTCCTCAGGGCTGGGCTATGAACTGTCATCTCTTTTTAAACATTTATTTTTGTTTTTATTTATGTACTTACTGGACTGTGCCAGGTCTTACTTGCCGCATGCAGGATCTTCAGTTGTGGCCCATGACCGCTTAGTTGCAGCTTGTGGGATCTAATACCCTGATCAGAGATCAAACCAGGGCCACCTGCATTGGGAGTGTGGAGTCTTAGCCATTGGACCACCAGGGAAGGCTCTGAACTGTTATCTTTCAATGGGCCACATAATTTGGGGTAATGAGCCTTTTAGTGTCAACCTCAACAGACTAAGAATCAGAGTACTTTTCCCCCAAATTTTTGGGATTACCTAAGTGCCCCAGTATGCAAATACAATTCTGGGCAAAGGGGAAGGAGGTGGGGCTCTACATATAATGAAGGTTATATTTTTTTCCATCCACATAGACAAGAATTCAGAGCCAGATAAAGAAGCCACCTGCCATGCGGGAGACCTGCGTTCGATCCCTAGGCTGGAAAAATCCCCTGAAGGAGGGCATGCTACCCACTCCAATAGTCTTGCCTGGAGAATCCCCATGGACAGAGGAGCCTGGTGGGCTACAGTCCCTGGGGTCGCAGAGTCGGACATGACTGAGTGACTAAGCACACACATAGACAAATAAAACATCATGTCTTGTGTCCAAGTGGTATGGAGAAGAAAACATTAGCTGTATATGGGAAATAACTCACATGTTTTAATTGTATTGAGATCTCTGTTTTCTCCTACCCTCATAATCATAGTCATAATGAATGATTATTCATATTGAGANTGACTGAGTGACTAAGCACACACATAGACAAATAAAACATCATGTCTTGTGTCCAAGTGGTATGGAGAAGAAAACATTAGCTGTATATGGGAAATAACTCACATGTTTTAATTGTATTGAGATCTCTGTTTTCTCCTACCCTCATAATCATAGTCATAATGAATGATTATTCATATTGAGAAGGAACGCCTGGTCTGGATCTGAAACTTCTATGGCCGCTCATTAGGGCATCCTCTAACTCTATCGAGTGATACTGAGCTGAAAGACAGGGTCTATGAAGGAGCCAGATAGCATCCATCCTTCCACTTCACCCCCGGCTTGACCACCTTTCTGACACCAGCTCCCTTTAGGAATGCAATGGACGGTTCACTGGGAAATCCAGAAAGAGCTGGACATGAGAGGGAAGGACAGGGCTGCTGATAATAAGCACGTCTCAAAGCCTACAGATCTATATGGAATAAGCTCCAGACCTGAGATCTTGAGGATGAGGGAGAAGTACAGGAAAGCCCTGTGGGAGACACAAAGAAACAAGAACCACAAGAGAACTCTCTTTGGT
Organism: Neotragus moschatus; assembly: GCA_006410615.1. Taxonomy (NCBI): domain Eukaryota; kingdom Metazoa; phylum Chordata; class Mammalia; order Artiodactyla; family Bovidae; genus Neotragus; species Neotragus moschatus. The sequence goes on from SJYA01000247.1 coordinate 94,974, forward strand.
GTCTGAAATGATCACTAGAGTGGTGCAAGAATTTAGTTGGAGCCAAAAAAACTAACAAAAACTCGGAGAACGCAAATAATTAAGTGCTCATTGCCGTAGGAATTGCTAGTACTTAACTATCCTAAAAAGGTCCCAAGACATTACTCCTATCTGACAGATGAGAACACAGGCCCATCGAGAGGTAAGCCCATTTCCAGTTAGTGACAACATAGCATGGAAATGGGAATGTTGACTTCTTTCGAGGGTGATTATGCAATATGACTGCTGTTTCTGGTTAACTGAATGTCCTAATTACTTGTTCTTGTTCACTGATATCACAAGAGCATCAGGCTTGTAGGGAGATTATGGAGCTCATATAACATTTTATAGAAAAACCCAAACGAACTTTTTGGCCAACCCAAGAGTAAGTGTCATAGAAGACGGAGTGAACTTTGGAGTCAGAGGTGGCTTTGAATCTTTATCTCAGTCGCTTTCTAGCTCTGGTTAGGAACCCTTGGGGGTAGTTTACTTAGTTCCCCTGAATCTCAACTTTCTCATCCAAAGATAAGAATGGGACTTTTATCCCTGATAGGATTTCATAAAGATTAGATGTAGTAATAATGTAAACTGTCTTGCACACAGGTGATCAATAAATGGTATATTAATGTTAATAGTTTCAGTTCTTATCCATGATTAAAAGTTAATCAATAAGAGAGTACTGGGACTTTTCTAGTGGTCCAATGGCTTGGGGCTCTGTGCTCCCAATGCAGGGGGATTGATCTGTGGTCAGGGAACTATATCCCACAGGCTGAAACTAAGACCCAACACAACTAAATAAATAAATAGATAGATATTAAAAAAGAAAAAAAAAGAGTACTTAGTTCCATACAGATACTAATGTAGTTTTATTTCTGCTGGGAGGGACCCAAGGTCAAGAAACAATGGGTATTAAAAAAAATAAAAGATGAGGGACTGCCCTGGTGGTTTGGTGGTTAAGACTCTGCTTCCACTGCAGGGGCCATGGGTTCGATACCTGGTTGGGGAGCTGAGGTCCCACGTGCTGTGCAGTGCAGACAAAAAAAGAAAAAAAGTATACCCTACATTTGAGAACAAAACACAACAACAGAAAACAAAACGGAAAATGAAAGGTGAAAACTTAACTATTTACAAAATTGAAGAGCAGAGTCAAGGCTGCTGTGTTTGGATGTTCAGGTTGTATATCACTCAACACAGGGGTATAGTTTACATAGACTATAATGTAGATGGTGGCCTCTGGATTTGTTCAGTGTACAAACTGAACCATCATGTGTGCTAGCTCTCAGTATAATAGGTAATTAATAACCTATTACTTCAATGAATGAATTGGATATTTTATAAAAGGAGACCAGAAAGCAATTAAAGATGTCTTCAGATTTTAACAATTGCAAGGGCCTTTGGGGATTATCTAGTTCAAATTCCTCATTTTTCAGATGAGGAAACTGAAATCCAGAGAGAGAAAGAGACATGCCTCATCCCAGGCAGAACTGGGACAAGAACCACGTCTTTGGTTCTTTGCTGGTTGCCCTTCCTGCGGGTGAAGAATTTTTTTGTTGGTAAAAGCTAATATTAAACTTCCATAGAGAAGAAGGGTTTATAGCTCCTTTGCTTCTTTTTAGTCTTTGTCAGGAGCAGACTCAGGATGGCTATGCAGAAATTTGTTCAGTTCTGAGTCTTTGCAAGTTTTCTCACAATTCCTGTTGAGCAACACCCTCAAAACAATTTTGTTTGTTTCTGCTTTGACTTGATACTAGCTGGCAAGCTGTGTGGTTTAGTAATACCCTCAATCAGCTTGCTAGCTTGGTAGTAATCTGAGAGCAGGATCTCTGAAGGCCAGCTGACCTCCTTTGAAGTTTGCGATGGAGAGCTGACAAACTGCTGCAAATTACAATTCAGAATCAAACAGGCAGCGCCTAGGGGGGCCTACAGGAGGCTGCAGGAAAGCTGATATCGGGCAGGCAGTAAACTGCTTGGGCTTAAAATTAATAGCTGGCTATGCATTGCCAATTCATTTTCTCTATGCTCCACTGCCAGAAATCAGTGGATAAGTGGATAGGCTGGAAACAGTGTGCCACTAGGTGACACGGGGTTCCAGCAAGGCTAATCGGTCGGTCGCTATCAGTGGGATAGACAGGAGGAATTCAGAGGGCAGGAAAAGTCCTGAGTGCTGGTGCCTTGGGAAGGGGTCTGTGTGTGGGAATTGAATCTGAGCCACGCTGAGAACACTGGGTAGGTTTGAAGCCGAGGAGGTAGAAAAGATGAGATGGGGAATGCGTTCTGGGTGGGGGAAGTGACAAGCTCAAAGGCTTAGAGGAAGAAACACACAAGATGTGTTTGGGAAATGAAATATGGATCGATCTAACTGGGATAGTGAGAAGTTGTGAAAGGAAGCTTGGTCTAGCTTGGTAGGTTCTTAACCTCCAAACTATGGGGCTTTAGCTTTCAGTTCAGTTCAGTTGCTCAGTCAAGTCTGACTCTTTGAGACCCCACGGACTGCAGCACTCCAGGCCTCCCTGTCCATCACCAACTCACGGAGTTCACTCAAACTCATGTCCAGTGAGTCAGTGGTGCCATCCAACCATCTCATCCTCTGTCGTTCCCTTCTCCTCCTGCCCTCAATCTTTCCCAGCATCAGGGTCTTTTCAAATGAGTCAGTTCTTTGCATCAGGTGGCCAAAGTATTGGAGTTTCAACTTCAGCATCAGTCCTTTCAATGAACACCCAGGACTGATTTCCTTTAGGATGGACTGGTTGGATCTCCTTGCAGTCCAAGGGACTCTCAAGAGTCTTCTCCAACACCACAGTTCAAAAGCATCAATTCTTCAGTCCTCAGCTTTCTTCACAGTCTAACTCTCATATCCATACATGACTACTGGAAAAACCATAGCCTTGACTAGACGGACCTTTGTTGGCAAAGTAATGTCTCTGCTTTTTAATATGCTTTTCTTCCAAGAAGCAGGCATCTTTTAATTTCATGGCTGTAGTCAACCATCTGCAGTGATTCTGGAGGCCCTGAAAATAACTTTACACTGAGGATAAAGGAGGCCTATGAAAGGCTGGCCTGGTGTGTAAAGATTCTGCCTGCATTGCAGAGGACGCAGGACACGAAGTTTCGATCACTGTTTGGGGAAGATCCCCTGGAGGAGGGCATGACAACCCACCCCACTGTTCTTGCCTGGGATCCCATGGGCAGAGGGGCCTGCCAGGCTACAGTCCATGGGGTCACAAAGAGTCAGACTCGACTGAGCATGCGGCACATGTGAAAGGTTTCTGAGATGTAGGCAGCACTGATAAGTAACTTCCATTTAGTCTTTGAGTCTTTTACCTAAGTAGGGTAGGAGAATGAGAAGGAATGCTCAGTGACCAAGAGGGGAACCCGTGCTGGTCATGTGCCTGTTGCTTTCAGCCCTCATCTGCCCTCTGTGCTCTGCTATATACCGGTGAGAGAGAAATTGTATTTTCCAGATGCCCAAGCTGGCTGCTTTCTGTTTAGGTTTTGTCAACGTAAGGCACTGCAAGATGAAAGGGAGAGAGAATTGACGGCCTTTCTGACTCTGGTTTCTTGTGGCGTCAGCGAGGGCAGAACAGCTGAGGAGACTGTTGGTGGTGGCGACAGCGTTGGCTCTGGTGACAGGGGCAGCAGTGAGTCAGGAGGTGGCTGCGGACAAGAGAGCAACAGCCTGGAGGTGTAGGCTCCCGGGCTCCGGCTCACACCACTAGGCTCCAACAGCCAACAGGTGCCTCAGGGTGCCTGGCTCCCTGGATTTAAGGAACACTTCTGCCCCTCTAGCCCAGAGTGGTGATGCTTTCCTGAAGTTAATAATCTTTGAGAAATCACCCCTTTCCTCTTTTGCCCCTCCATCTCTTCTAATACTCTTGTAGCCATTTCCTTTATTAATTACTCCTGTTTGAAATGTTTAAAAGTTGTTTTCTTTCCTTTAATTAGATCCTGAACCGAGAACTTCCTGACGTTCAAGCTGGATTTAGAAAAGGCAGAGAAACCAGAGATCATATTGCCAACATCTGTCGGATCATAGAAAAAGTAAGAGAATTTCAGAAAAACATCTACTTCTGCTTCATTGACTATGCTAAAAACCCTTGACCGTGTGGATCACAACAAATGGGAAAACTCTTATCAGATGGCAATACCAGACCACCTCACCTGCCTCCTGTGTGGAGAAACCTATATGCAGAGAAACATTATGCAGGTCAGGAAGCAACAGTTAGAAATGGACATGAAACAACAGACTGGTTCAAAATAGGGAAAGCAGTATGTGAACACTGTAATGACACCCTGTATTGTCACCCTGCTTATTAAACTTCAGTGCAGAGTATATCATGTGAAATGCCAGGCTGAATGAAGCACAAGCCGGAATCAAGATTGCCTGGGGAAATATCAATAACTTCAGATATGCAGAAGACACCACTCTTATGGCAGAAAGCAAAGAGGAGCTAAAGAGCCTCTTGAAGGTGAAAGAGGAGATTTGGAAAAGGCTGGCTTAAAACTCAACATTCAGAAAACTAAGATCATGACATATGGTCCCTTCACTTCACGACAAATGGAAGGGGAAAAAGTGGAAGCAGATTTTATTTTCTTGGGCTCCAAAATCACTGCAGATGAGGACTGCAGTCATGAAATTAAAAGATACTTGCTCCTTACAAGAAAAGCTATGACCAACCTAGACAGCATATTAAAAAGCAGAGACATTAGTTTGCCAGCAAAGTCCCTCTAGTCAAAGCTTTGTTTTTTCCAGTAATCATGTAATGGATGTGAGAGTTGAGCCGTAAAGAAGGCTGAGAGGCAACAAATTGATGCTTTTGAACCGTGGTGTTGGAGAAGACTCTTGAGAGTCCCTTGGACTGCAAGGAGATCCAATTAGTCCATCCTAAAGAAAATCAGTCCTGAACGTTCATCGGAAGAACTGATGCTGAAGTTGAAACTCCAATACTTTGGCCACCTGATGTGAAGAACCGNTTTTGAACCGTGGTGTTGGAGAAGACTCTTGAGAGTCCCTTGGACTGCAAGGAGATCCAATTAGTCCATCCTAAAGAAAATCAGTCCTGAACGTTCATCGGAAGAACTGATGCTGAAGTTGAAACTCCAATACTTTGGCCACCTGATGTGAAGAACCGATTCATTAGAGAAGACCCTGATTCTGGGAAAGATTGAAGGCAGGAAGAAAAGGGGATGACAGAGGACAAGATGGTTGGATGGCATCACCGACTCAAAGACATGAGTGAGCAGGCTCCAGGAGATGGTGATGGACAGGGAGGCCTGGTGTGCTGCAGTCCATGGGGATGCAAAGAGTTGGACAGGATTGAGAGACTGAACAGCAACACATAGCGCCTAGTATACTTTATTTGGAGAAGGCAATGGCACCCACTCCAGTACTCCTGCCTGGAAAATCCCATGGGTGGTGGAGCCCGGTAGGCTGCAGTTCATGGGGTCACNGGATGCAAAGAGTTGGACAGGATTGAGAGACTGAACAGCAACACATAGCGCCTAGTATACTTTATTTGGAGAAGGCAATGGCACCCACTCCAGTACTCCTGCCTGGAAAATCCCATGGGTGGTGGAGCCCGGTAGGCTGCAGTTCATGGGGTCACTAAGAGTCGGACACGACCGAGCAACTTCACTTTCACTTTTCACTTTCATGCATTGGAGAAGGAAATGGCAACCCTATCCAGTGTTCTTGACTGGAGAATCCCAGAAATGGGGGAGCCTGGTGGGCTGCCATTTATGGGATCGCACAGAGTCAGACACGACTGAAGCGACTTAGCAGCAGCAGCATACTTTATTTACTTGGTTTCTAGGACACTACACAGCTCAAAACATTTCCTTAGTGATAATTTCTATACCATGTTTTATTTTTTGTTTTTCTTTGTTTGTTTGTTTTTTTGGTCTTACTGAACCATGTCTTATAACATCAGCTTTATTGTGTTAAGCAAGTCCAGGGTTGCACAGAGTCCTTTGAGGAATATAGCTTAGAGTAACTGCAGGATCAGTTGCAAAGCCAACACTCCAAATAGAGAGAGATCTTAGTGAAAATTTAAGTTTACCTTGAATACCTTCCTAATCATATAAGCGAGATTTTCTTGCCAACATTAGGTATATTAGGTTCACAATCTCTTAGCTACTTCATTGTGGTTAAAATTTTGTCTATATTTTGATCACCTCAAACTTAAACATTTTGTGTATCAAAGAACACAGTGAACAGAGAGAAAAAGCAACCTAAGGAATGGGAGAAATTATTTTAAAATGTCTGATAAAGGATTAATATCTAGAATAAATAACGAATTCTTGAAACAAACAAACAAAAGCCCCTAAATACTCTGAAAATAAATAGGGAAAAAACTTCACTAAACATTTCTCTGAAGGTGACATTCAAGTGACCAGCAAGCACATGAAAAGACACTCAACATCACTAATCACCAGGTTTGTCCTTTATAATTATGGGTATTTATTATTTGTTTTGATGTAAGTTGGATTAGTCATTGTTGAAAAGAAATTATGTGATTATTGATTAATCGGTCAGATTTTGGGAATAGAAGGCTTGGAAATATGATCAGCAAAATGAAAAGAGGGAATCCTATAAGTGTTGCAGAGAAATGCAAATCAAAACCACAATGACATATCACCTCACGTTCCTTAGAAAGGCTACTAACACCCAGAAAATAAGACGGTTTAGTGAGGATATGGTGAAATAGGAACCCGTGGGCACTGTTGTCAAGATTGTGCAATGGTGCAACCTCTATGGAAAACAGTATGGAAGATCCTCAAAAAGTTAAAAATGGAACTGAGTGTGTATCTCCGAGATAATTGAAACAGAGTCTCAAAGAAATACATGCATACAACCGTATTTATAGCAGCATTATTCACAATTGCCAAGAGGTAGAGCCCCCCAAATGTCTATCAACAGATGAGTAAGATATAGCAGGAAGAAATTAAGGATAAAGAAACTATAGTATATATATACAATGGAATATTATTTAGCCTAAAAAAGAGAAGAAATCTTGTCACATGCTACAACATGCGTGAAAGTTGAGGATGTTATGCTGAATGAAATAAACCAATCACAAAAAGATAAATGCCGTATGGTTTCACATATGTGAAGTAGATTCATGGGGTGCCAAGAGCTGGTGAGCAGGGCAGAAGGTGAGAGCGTTGTTAAATGAGTATAGGGTTTCAGATTTACAAGCTGAAAAGGTTCTGGAAATCTGTTTCACAGCAATGTGAATATACGTAACACGACTAAACTGTGCACTTAAAGAAGGTTAAGACGGAAAATCTTCTGTTAGGTTTTTTTTTACTGCCTTCATTTTGCTCTATTTCAAGGATTTTGTGGGGGAGTCACTAATTCAATCTTTACTCAAATGTAATCTTGAACTTAAATGTCTTGATAATACTTCCTGTTACTAGATGGCCATGCTAAATTCCATCACAAATAGTATAAACCAGTAATCATTCAATCAACAACGGTTTCAGTTCAGTTCAGTCCCTCAGTTGTGTCGCGACCCCATGGACTGCAGCACGCCAGACCTCCGTGTCCATCACCAACTCTCAGAGTTTACCCAAACTCATGCCCATTGAGTTGGTGATGCCATCCAACCATCTCATCCTCTGTTTTTGTCTTCTCCTCTTGCCCTCAATCAACAAGGGTTTAGAGAGCTTCTTTCTGGTATGCATGGTGGGCATCGGTTAGGTTCTGGAGTTACAGAGCTGAGTAAACCAATTTTGTCCAGGAACTTGCAGGCTTACCCTGTAGTGCTGGCTGATTCTGTTCGAAGCAAATCGGTACAGGCCATCGCTGGCACATTCCTGGAGATCTGAATCATGTCCACTCCATCTGCTGTGTTCAACTGCTGATAGGGTCCTGGGGGCTAAATAGAACTTCCACCAGTCAGTGTACCTGGGTGACACTGTCTTCTAAAGCCGAAGAAATTGAGGACAAGACTGATTTCTTCTAGAATGTTCTGAGTTCCTTCTATATCCATCAGATAAGTGTGTTCAGAATGATTGTTTCCAAATATGTGACCAGTTGAACCTGGTATTCCCTACAATCCTCTGGTTTCGTGGTTTGTCTTTGGATCTGCAAGAATTGCCTGAACAGCCACTCTGGCTGCCTTCATTTTTATCTGCAGCTCTCCGAGTTCTATTTGCAGCAGAACTTGAGCAGCTTCACAGAGAACTGCATTTCCTGTGTCAAAACCAAGAATATGCTCGTCTGAAGCATCAGGCAAGCCTCCTCCGGTTTGGTTTGTCCCAGCAACTACATCCTGTGTCAGGAGCTCCTGGACCACAGTGAGAAGTGCCTTAACCATCACCTGAACTTTCATCATTATCAGGTGGTCACCATGACACCGAATCTGAAGAAGGGTAGCAAGCCTTTACCCCAGGCTTCCAAGCAGGATTATTTACATCCAAACTGATCCAGGGCTCTGCAGTTTTAGTTGCACCGTCTACATGTTTGGGCTTCCCTGGTGGCTCAGAGGGTAAAGCGTCTGCCTGCAATGCAAGAGAACTGGGTTCAATCCCTCGGTCGGGAAGATTCACTGGAGAAGGAAAATGGCAACCCACTCCAGTATTCTTGCCTGGAGAATCCCATGGATGGAGGAGCCCGGTGGGCTACAGGCCATGGGGTCGCAAAGAGTCAGACACGACGGAGCGACTTCACTTTCTTTCTTTCTACATGTTTTGCATTATCAGGTCCCAAGTCCTTATAGTTTTCAGCATTATCTGCATAATCAAGTCTCATAGCTGAACCAAGAAGCCAGGCAATTGTTACCTGGAGATCTTGAATCTGGAAAGAACAGTTCCTGTCTGTGAGGTATCTTTCAAAGAACTTAACGAGTCACTGCTGTGAATGTTTCATAAAGTCTTTCTCTCTTCAGTCTTATCTGCTGGTATCTGATTTTCTGATCTGCAAGCCAAACCATGGTTTCTAATTCTATCTCACCTTTGCACTGTAGCTGGCAGGGTTGCAGTGGTCCTGAACCCCCAGGCTTCAGCCAGGAGGGGAGAGGGGAGGAGGAGCGGTGAAGCAGGCACTAGCAACATGGTGCTCTAGCCTGGTAGCTCTTTGGCCTTTGCAACTCCCATGACCTTACTCTGTTCCACCTGAGTACCCACTGCCACGGCCGCACCCTGGACCTTGTATCATCACCACACCCTCTCATCCTTCGCAATCATTGATTTATTTATTTATTTTTACCCAGTTACTCCCACGACACCCATTCTTCAAACTGGTTAAAACTGCCAAGATCCTGGCCTTTCCGCTGTCTCCCTTTCTCTTCACTTTCCTGCTCTAAGCTCCTCTCCTGCCCAGTAAAGGCCGAATACCTTCACCACATCTTTACTGATCACGCCTCTCGGGCGCAACTGTCCTCTCACACCCTGATGCTGTTGATATTTCTGCCATAACAAGGTCATTCTCCCTCTCTCTCAGCTGGGTCTTTGTTGCCTGGCAACCTTTCCGTATCTTCCTGATCAGCTTTCTCTTTTATACTTTAAACCTTCTTCATTCTCCTTGAATGTCTTCTGCTACAGAACAGAAGGAGATACAGAACATTCACGTTCTTCAAATCGGTGAAAACCGCCAAGCACCTGGCCTCTCCATGATCTCCCTCTCTACTCACTTTCCTGTTCATGGACACTGAGATGTCTGTCAACCCACAGCTGTATCGCAGAGGCTGCCGGAGCTCTTGGATTCCTTTCATTGTCTGGGGACACACCAGCGTTCCCCCAATGTGTCTTCACTGCCCACAGCCAGCACCTCTGACTGGGTCTGAGCTTTGCCCTCAGGCTGCCTGAGTCCCTCTCCCTGCACAGAGAAGCGCAGGTAGCCAGGAATTTCTGCCCTCCCCACCTCCACCCACCAGGGGCGGCTCTTAACCTCGGACTGCTGGGTTTGGGAGTCCTAATAGCCCAGCAGCCCAGCACCCTTGCCCCATGACTGGAGTGACTCTGAGGTGGGAGAGCTTCCCTGGGCAGGCGGACAGCCCAAGTCAGGGTGCCTTTCGTGGTCCTTTGCTATCATGGCAATCTTCCCTTCCTGCTCTCTCCTCCTTCCTCCCTCAGGTTATTCCTGAGAATAGTCCTGCTTCCTGAAAGGTCACTGCCCAGGAATCCTTGTCTCACCTACATCCGGTTTTGCCTTCTTTCTCTCCTGGAGAAGTGCCTCCTTCCTTCAACATAACCCCAAGTATTCACCCTCCTTCTTCTTCCCGGAGAGGGGTAGGAGGGGGATGGGCCTCCGGGCTGGACAGCTGCTATTTGTCAAGTGGAATAAAATTGAAGCTTTGTTTTTCCCCAGACGCTCCAAGGACAAAGCTAATGGCAGGGATAGAGTGCCCGCTCCTGAGGTCAAGGAAAACTTTCCTGTCTGCACGTGCACAGGAAGGCTTCTTGGGGGTCATGTAGGAGGGGGCACCACCCTTCAGGCCTGTGTGGTGGAGTCCATCTTGGTAAAACTCTGTGCCACACGTGTTGGGGAGGGTCCTAGGACAGGTCAGATGTGAAGAAAGAATTGGCCCAAGGGACACAAAGACCTGGAAGGACCGCCCTGCACAAGCGATTTACCTCGCCTCTCCTCCGTGCTCCTCCTCCTGAGGAATGGTGCTCACAGCATCTCTTTCTGGGAGTGGGTCTCTGCCTTGCTTCTGCTTTAAACAATATGTTTCTTTGTGTGCACTCCCACGTGTTGTGCTGCTTCTCTGATAATAAACTTCGCACCTGTTCGTACAGTTGCTACCTTCTTAAAACATTCTTGCTTTCAAATGGGGTGGGAGGGTGGCAGGAGCCAGGGCCACTTTAGTTCTAACTTCGAACCCTCGGTGGTCTAGCAGTGCGATTTCCCTGTTTTTCATCCAGGCTGTTCTTGCTCAGTCTCTAAGTCATATCAGACTCTTTGCAACCCCCTGGACTGTAGTCTACCAGTCTCCTCTGTCCCCCTCTATCTCCCTGAAGTTGCTCAAAGTCATGCCCATTGAGTTGATGATGCTATTTAATCATCTTATACTAGGTTGCTCCCTTCTCCTTTTGCCTTCAATCTTTCCCAGCATTAGGGTCTTTTCTAATGAGTTGGCTTTTCACAGCAGGTAGCCAAAGTATTGGAGCTTCAGTTTCAGCATCAGTCCTTCCAATGAATATTCAGTGTTAATTTCCTTTAGGATTGACTGGTTGATCTCCGTAGGACTCTCCAAGGGACTCTCAGCACCACAATTTGAAAGTATCAGTTCTTTGTCTCTCAGCCTTCTTTATGATCCATCTCTCACATCCATACATGACCACTGGAAAAACCATAGCTTTCACTATACTGATATTTGTTGGCAGAATGATGCCTCTGCTTTTGAATATGCTGCCTAGGTTTGTCATAGCTTTCCTTCCAAGGAGCAAGGGTCTTTTAATTTCACCATCTGCAGTGATTTTGGAGTCCAAGAAAATAAATAATCTGTCACTGCTTCCACTTTTCCCCTTCTATTTGCCATGGAGTGATGGGATCCGATGCCATGATCTTAGTTTGATCCCGGCTGCCCAGGGTGAATTCCTGGGCAGGGAACTAAGGTCTGTCTTTGGGACTGCTCACTCCTGTCTCTCTGAGATCACTTCCCTTTGCATCAACACATCCTTCCTAGGCAAATTTATCTAACTCCCTGGCTTAATTTATCATCTGTGTTAGTTTCCTAAGGCTTCTGTAAGAAAACACCTCAGACTGGGTGGCTTAAGCAACAGAAATTTATGGTCTCACAGCTCTGGAGACTAGAAATCCAAGATCAAGGAGTGGTGGGGTTGGTTCCTTCTGAGGTCTGTGAGGGCAAAAATAAAATCTGTTCCATCCCTCTCCTAGCTTCTAGCATTTTGCTGGCAATTTCTGATGTCTGTTGGCTTGCTGCCTTTATCTTTCCATGGCAATCTGTGTGTTCAGATTTCCCAGTCATGTTGGATTAGGGCCAATTCTCATGATCTCATTTTAACTCAATCACCTCTGCAAAGACCTTGTCTCCAAATTGAGGACACATCCTGAGATACTGGAGGAGAGGACATGGGTGAGCATGCTCAGTCTTGTCCAACTCTCTTGTGACAGGTTCCTCTGTCCATGGGATTCTCCAGCCAAGAACACGCGGTTCTCTTGTGTCTGCTGCATCGGCAGGTGGGTTCTTTACCACTGGCACCACCTGGGAGGCCTCACGTGGAAGGTGAGGATATAGACTGGGGGGAGACACAGTTCAGCCCATAGCACCATCTCTGTGCTTCTGAGCCCATGTAACTCTCCCACCCAAACTATAGAGATGCCTTGTCATCATTGGCCAGATTGCTCCACCTGAATGCCCCACATAACCCTTCATGTTTTCTGGCTTCTCAGCACTATTTTGTCTGTTTGGGGAGTTTCCAGCCACTTGAATCCCGTTTCCACCCCACAGGTGTTTTCCAGCCTCTTTTGTGGTCAGGCTCAGGCCTGTGAGCTATTCTCCACCAAGAGGACTTGCCCTATGAAACTCGGATTCAGAAGGAGCAGTTTGAGGAAGGAGGCTTGGAGTGGAAACCGTCTCCCGGGCAGTGCCAGAGGCTTTCAGGGATCCGGCAGTTGCAAGCTGAGTCGAGCTCTTGGTGCCCAAGTGACAGCATTACGTGTGTGCATGCGTGTGCGCACTCAGTCGTGTCCAACTCTTTGTCATCCCCTGGGCTCCTCTGTTCATGGAATTTTCCAGGCAAGAATACCAGAGGGGGTTGCCATTTCCTGCTCCAGGAGATTTTCCTGACCCAGGGATCGGACCGGATTTCTTGCATCAGCTGCACTGGCAGGCAGATTCCTTACCATTGCACCAGCTGGGAAGCCCATTCCTGGTGTAGCAGTGGCTGGAGACAAATGGAGAGTCAGAGTGAATTGCAAGTGGTGGCTTCAGTGCCACTTGTGGCAGCCACAGGAGCAGAAGCAGTAGTTTCCTCATCAGGCCAGGGTTTTGGTTTTAGTTACTCGGAAGCTTAATCTTGAGCCAGTTTCTTCAGTTCCGGAAGTTCTGTGGGCTATTGAGGTACTTTTAATACCCTTATTTTCTGTAACCAGCCAGGATCAGCTTCTGTTGCCTACAGTTAAGAACACTGATGCATGTAGAATTTAGTATTGTAAGGTGGTTTCTGGAAGTCACAGACCCTAACCTGTAGAATGAACTGTGAGGAGGAGAACAGTAGTTAGTGAGGCCCCAACCGCTTCGGGCTGGAAAGCTGGTGCGCTTTGTTATGAGGTGGCATTCAGTCAAACTGGGTTTTTTTTGCTACACAATGGGACAGAGTCATAGTCATGCCAATCAGGGCTAGAGGAAGTGGTGGAAAAAATTTAGAATATTGATATTGTTGTACTGGTGATTTCCTGCCCCTTTGGCAAAGTCCTCCAAAACAGGTTTTCCACAAGAATTATCTGCCAGTTCAAGGGAGTAAAGTCTATTAGCAAAGAGGGCACTGGACATTTCCTTGCCCACTGCAGCCCTCCCTTATCTGTTTTTTTTCCTTTTAAATTTATTTATTATTTTAAATGAAACAAAGATGAATATTTTTAATGATAAAGGGTACAATTCACAAAGAAGTTAGAAAACATAAACCATTAGACACCTTAACAACAAAGAAACAAAGATACATAAAGCAAAAATCAGAAAACCATAGGGGAAAAGAAACAATATGTGATTATATGAGACATATAGACATTTTTCTAAGAGTATTTTATCAAAGTGCAGAAAAAATAATAGGAGCGTCTTGAATGATGTCATTAATAGTTTAAATATAATAAATTTATATTTAAGTGAAAGTAAGTGAATTCACTCATTCGTGTCCAATTCTTTGTGACCCTGTGGACTGTAGCCTACCAGGCTCCTCCGTCCATGGGATTCTCCAAGCAAGAGTACTGGAGTGGGATGCCATTGCCTTCTCCAGGGGATCTTCCCAAACTAGGGATCAAACCTGGGTCTCCCACATTGCAGGGAGATGCTTTAAACTCTGAGCCACCAGGGAAGCAATTTGTATTAATTATATCCTACACAAATATACTTAAAATTTTGTATCAGATACATTGTTATTAGATATCCATAGGACATTTAGAAAAACTGCTAAAAAGTTACACACTACTAAATTTCAAAAAGCGGAATTATTCTTTGTGTATGTGATTCAGTTACATATACGCATGTGTTATTTTTGACATTATTTTCCATTACAAGTTATTACAAGATATTCCCTATAGTTACGTGTGTTTATAGTAAATCTTTTTTCTTGTTGTATATCTGTTTTTTAAAATTAGAAATCTAGCATTTTATTCACACTAAGTCAAATAATTGGAATCAAAATGTCATAAATTTTTTAGTTTAGGCANAAAAAGTTACACACTACTAAATTTCAAAAAGCGGAATTATTCTTTGTGTATGTGATTCAGTTACATATACACATGTGTTATTTTTGACATTATTTTCCATTACAAGTTATTACAAGATATTCCCTATAGTTACATGTGTTTATAGTAAATCTTTTTTCTTGTATATCTGTTTTTTAAAATTAGAAATCTAGCATTCTATTCACACTAAGTCAAATAATTGGAATCAAAATGTCATAAATTTTTTAGTTTAGGTAAAAATTCATAAATTTTCTAATATATATTATACATATTATTTACATGTATGTTTACAAAAGCTTTTCTACTATGCTTGATAAAGGCTTGAGAAAGAACATCAAGAAGAAAAAGAGATGGAGGAATTGGAAAATGACATCTTGGAATGTGAAGTCTAGTGGGCCTTAGAANCTGCTCCAGTATCCTTGTCTGGAATATTCCATGGGCGGAGAGAGGAGCCTAGCAGGCTACAGTCCATGGGATTGCAAAAGAGTCAGATGTGTCAGCAGTGATTGCCTGGAGGGGAGGGGCAAGAGAGGTGGAAACAGGGGACAAAACTGAGAACCCAGGACCAGAAGGCTCCCTGCCTGCCTTTTGGTGACTAAGGGTTGTAATTTCAAACCTAAATTTGGAGTGATATTCAATTTTTATATATAGGTTTCATATTTGCTATAGTTCAGCTCAGTTCAGTTCAGCCACTCAGATGTGTCCGACTCTTTATGACCCCATGGGTTTGCCATAGTATTTGCAGTTAATTATGTTTCCTCCTCTAGTTTTGTGTTAAGAGGAATCACTGTTGTTCCAGATATTTTTCTCAGATTAAGTTGTGGGGAGCACATGCTATCTGAAGTGGGGTACCCCAAAAGGAAATGGTACTTACCTGACTCAGGGCTTCAGGTGGATGAGTTTAGCCATCTCACAACCTATCTTCAAAAGTAAATGTCAAAAACACTTTTTAAAATTTTATTTTTTTATTTATTATTTTGAAAGAAATTAAAAAAAAAATTTATTTGGTTGCACTGGGTCTTAGTTGGGACATGCAAGATCTTTAGCTGCGGCATGCAGAGTCTTAGTTGCAGCCTGTGGGATCTAGTTTTCTGACCAGGGATTGAGCTTGGGTCCCCTGCACTGGGAGCATGGAGTCTCAGGGAAGTCCAAAAACTTTTTTCTTAATTTCAAAATATATTTAGGGTGCATGAAAGAAGCAAGATTCAGAAAGGTCATACTGTATAATTCCATTGACATGAAGCTCAAGAACAGGTAGAAACTAACATATGATTGTAAAAATCAGAATAGCAGTCACCTCTGAAAGGGCTTGACTGTCAAGGGCTCATGAATGTTCATGAAGAAACTTACTGGGTTAATTAAAATGTCTTTCATCTTCTTTTAAATATGGGTATTCTTGTTTTATATATTTTTCAAAACTCAACAAAATACACACTTAAGACTTATGTACTTTCTGCATATAAATTATATTACAACAATAATGAAAAAAAATTTTTTAAGGTACAGTGAGCCTTCATGTTTTAGATGAACTACCTTGGATTACTAGCTCCCTTCCTTGAAATCAAACCTGGAGAAACTATGGAAGCCGGAAGGAAACAGACTCCAGAGAATCAACGGAAAATAACCATGAGGCCACCAAATTAACCACGAATTCTCTCTGCACTTCTCCCCTTACTCCAGACCGAGGCTGCCATGAACCTGAGTGTGGGAGGTGAGTGCCTGCAGGCTGCGACAGATGGGGGAAGCCTGCAGTGCAGGTGGGGGTGGAGTGGTGAGTCTGGAGGAAAATGGTTTTGCTTTTTTTTTTTTTTTTGATCTGTATGTATATTTGGACAACTACCTGTTTGATCCGGACTTACTTGGTTTGGTTTGTGTGTCTCCTTTGCTTCTCCTTGCCCTCTGGTGTCTCAGAACGAAGCTTCACCTTCCCAGTAGGTACCTGTTGCAGGAAAAATAGGGCACAAGATGATGGTTATGTCCCAGGTCTTGGGCAAGTCCACGGGATAGGCTGCCAAGTGAGAATTCTTGGCTTCCCGAAAGTAAGAGTTCAAGATCGAGTCACAGTAAGGTGAAAACAAATTTATTTAGAAACACATTCCATAGACAAAATGCAGGCCGTCTCAGAAGGGAAGGTGGCCCCAGGGTACAGAGTCATCTGGAAAGTGATAGCACCCCAAAATATGGCGTGGTTAGTTTTTATGAGTTGGGTTATTTCACAGGCTAACGAGTGGGAGGACTATTCCAACTATTTTTGGAGAAGCGACGGGAATTTCCAGCATTTGGGCCACCACCCAATTCTGACCTTTTACGGTCAGCCTGTCTTGGCTCCTGTGGGCGTGTCACAGATTTTGCTTAAGTATTACAGGGAGCACGTGACGAAGCTCGAGGTCTACTGGAAGTCCTGTCTTCTGCCGCCTTGGACCTCGTAGGTTCTAACCAGTTTCATCCAGTCCTCAAGGGCTGTCATTCTATTACAGGTTATGCCCTGCCCCCCTTCCCTCCTATCTCATGTAGGGTGATGTCGGCCATACAAAAGCCCTACTGGGGTCAGAATGCAAGTGGAGACATGGTTTACTCTTCTCGCTTTCTCCAGTCCGCAGGGCTGGGGAGTCAGTTTAGGGATACGGCTTCCTCTCGAGGTTTCTTCTTTCTGAGGGTTTGAGGGGAAACTGTGAGCAGTGTGAGCTGCATAGTGGGGTGGCTAGGCCACCAGGCAGGACTCTCGGTCACCTGAGGATACCTGGGGTGGGGGTGCTCCTGGACCTGGGGTCATCCCCTTCCTTCTTAAGGGTTCTTAAAGGTTGATGTATTTCAGACTTTAACTTTCCATTTCTTACCTGCAGACAAATGAGCTGATCCATAGCTAATTCGATTCTGATTATTTAGCCACAGGTTAAAACTTGGTTCCATTTCATCAGTCTCACTTTCCTTTTTTCTAAAAAAAGATATTTAAAAGTTTATTCATTTATTTGGCAGCACTGAGTCTTAGTTTAGGCACACAGGATCTTTAGCTGCAGCAGGTGAACTCTCAAACTCCGGCCCCCTGCACTGGAAGTGCAGGGTCTTAGCCACTGGGCCACCAGGGAAGTCCTTCTTCATCTCATTTCTGACTAGTTTGGATGGTGTAGACACAGCTCTTTTCCTCTATTGCATGCTTTATTTTTTTTGTTCTTTAATATCAGGCCCACCTTGGCAATTCCTTCCAGATGCTCCTGTAACTTTCTGTGCCTCATTTTCTCACCTCTTGCAAACTAAATGTCATTTTTGTAATTTTTCCTCTTACTAGTGCTTTCAAGATTATTATCAGGCTTTATGCTTATTGGGTATGAAGGGGCTGATAATGTGTGAAAAATTACTTGGGCACAAAGGTAGCAACACAGTTGAGTAAAGGACTGTATTGTGCAGAGGCAGGTCTGAAATGACCTTTCACTACACCCGGTGCCATCTGTCGGTGGAGGAAGGGTTGACATTCTTTTTTCTGTTCTTATTTCTGTGAATCTATAGATGTTGAAATTTAAGTGGAAAAGTTTCTCTCTATATATTCATCTGTGGATTTAAAAATAATTCATCCTAAGGGAGTAGAGGAGGGATGGGTTGGGAGTGTGGGGATTATATATCTTAATCGCTCAGGCGTGTCTGACTCTTTGTGACCCCATGGACTGTGGCCCACCAGGCTCCTCTGTCCATGGGATTCTCCAGGCAAGAATACTGGAGTGGGTTGCCATGCCCTCCTCCCGGGGACCTTCCCAACCCAGGGATCGAACCCAGGTCTCCTGTACTGCAGGCAGATTTTTTTACTGTCTGAGCCACCAGGGAAGCCCAGTTTGGGATTAGCAGATGCAAACCATTCTATATAGAATGGATAAACAATAAGGTCCTACTGTATGACATAAACATTCAATATCCTGGGATACCATAATGGAAAGGAATATGAAAAATAATGTGGATATATGTATGTATGTATAACTGAATCACTCTTCTGTGTATATGTATATACATCTATAACTGAATCATTACTTCATGATTTTTAAGTACTGCACAATATTACAAGATATGGCTTTATCACAGCCTACCCGGGTAGCCCTTGATGTTGGAAATTGTTTCTTTACAAATCAAATGTTTTCTTATATCTCCTGAGTTGTTCTTTGGGGATAGGGCTTGTGTAGCTGACCAGCTATCTGAAAAAATCTTGCAGTTCATGAACTGGTTTTTGTCATCCTCTTGGTTAGGTGGTTTCAGATATTTGCATTTTATTGTGGAGACAGAGAAGCATAGTTTTTGAACTGTATGCTCAAACTCAGAGTGCCAGCCAAACTTCGACACTCTGCTTTATGATTCTAAAGAATAATGGTCGAATTCTAGTTGGGTAAGCTTTATATCAGAACTACTTGTTTCCTTTTTTGATTGATGTATGTATCTGGCTAATTGTCTTTTTGATGAAGACTTGCTTTAATTTGTCCATAGGAAGAGTTAAGATATCACTGTTTGTCATATAAGAGGAAACACGGACACGAAACTTAGGACAAAATTATTTAGTGTTTTAAAGTTTGGTTTTTGTTTTTTCCTTAGTGTTCATCAGAGGCACTTGTCCAGTTTGTGGAGCTGACTAGAATAACCTTCAGAGAGCAGCTTTTGTTTCTCATTGGTTCGTTCTAAGGTGTTTCTATTGATTGATGAAGCTGTATCATATTTGGTAGATCTGAGCACATACTTCTCTTGGAGCAGTCAGTGGGTGACTATAGACTTTTTGATTTCTATTTTTTTTTNCGACACTCTGCTTTATGATTCTAAAGAATAATGGTCGAATTCTAGTTGGGTAAGCTTTATATCAGAACTACTTGTTTCCTTTTTTGATTGATGTATGTATCTGGCTAATTGTCTTTTTGATGAAGACTTGCTTTAATTTGTCCATAGGAAGAGTTAAGATATCACTGTTTGTCATATAAGAGGAAACACGGACACGAAACTTAGGACAAAATTATTTAGTGTTTTAAAGTTTGGTTTTTGTTTTTTCCTTAGTGTTCATCAGAGGCACTTGTCCAGTTTGTGGAGCTGACTAGAATAACCTTCAGAGAGCAGCTTTTGTTTCTCATTGGTTCGTTCTAAGGTGTTTCTATTGATTGATGAAGCTGTATCATATTTGATAGATCTGAGCACATACTTCTCTTGGAGCAGTCAGTGGGTGACTATAGACTTTTTGATTTCTATTTTTTTTTTATTTTATTTGTTTATTTTTGGCTGTATTGGGTCTTAGTTGAGATGTGTGGGCTCCAGAGTGTGGGCTCGGTGGTTGCACCGTGGGGACTTAGTTTCCCCATGGCATGTGGGATCTCAGGTCTCTGTCCAGGGATCCACTGCATTGGAAGGTGGATTCTTAGCCATTGGACCACCTGGTAAGTCCTTAGACTATTTGATTCTTATCACACTTCCTAAGAAACGATGCTTACCTCCCTTCTTTCTTTTTCTTTTTCTTTTTTCTATTGAGGGATAACACACGTATTATAAAATTCATAGCCATGCTAATCCTAAATGTTTGATGGATTCTCACATATGTACCTATCCATATGAACATCACCCAGATCAAGGTGGAGAATGCTTTCAGGAATCCAGCTAGCTTCCCTGTGCCTTGCTGGAGGTAACCATAGTCTGACTTCTGTTACCATCAGTTTTGCCTGTTCTCACACGTGTGGTGTGTGCTCTTGTGTGTGGCTCCTTTTGCTCAATATTTCTGTTTTTGTGATTCGCGGAAGTTGTTGAGTGCATGACAGAACCAAACTTGAGGCTGATCACCCACGAATCGGTAAAGCTGACCTACTGACACCACCAGGCTGTGGTGAAGGAAAGTGCAGTGCTATCCATGGGCACAAGCAAGGAGTCCAGGCAGCGAGTGCTCGAAAGGCTCCAACTCCTCAATGACTTTCAGAGGAAGGTGTTTAAAGATAGGATAAGGGAGGAAGACTGTGAGGTGTGTGACTAACTCGTGAACATTCTTCTGATTGGTTGGTAGTGAGGTAATTGGGAGTCAACATCATCAACCTTCTGGTTCCAACTGATTTGGGGTCTATGTACTTCTTCCATCTGGTGGGGGTTTCAGTATCTGCAAAACAGCTCAGAAGATATGGCTCAGAATATTATCTATAGCCCTTGAGAAGGAACGAAAGGTCTTTGACTCCGTTTACTGGCTAAGCTATTATTATTTTGTCTTGCTTGACTGTTTGCTTGACTTCTGCATTTTCTTGCTTCTCTAATTAAATTAATTCTTTGGAACTTGAGGAAGGCCTAAGAGGCTAAAGTTTTTCTACAAACAAGAGGCAGGTGGAAGGCTGGGGGAGGTCTGTCCTGGGCAGGTCCCCAGGGTTCTGCTTGGTTACGAGTGGATGGATGTCTGCTTCATTGTTGCTGTTGTGTAGCAGCCCGCTGTGTGCCTCTGCTGAGGTTTACAGGTCCATCCAGCTAGTGACTATGCATGTCATCTGGTGCAATCAGTTCAGTTCAGGTGCTCAGTCGTGTCCGACTCTTTGCAACCCCATGAATTGCAGCACGCCAGGCCTCCCTGTCCATCACCAACTCCCGGAGTTCACTCAGACTCACGCCCATCAAGTCAGTGATGCCATCCAGCCATCTCATCCTCGGTNTGTGTTAGAATTTCATTCTTTTCAAAGGATAAATAGCATTCTATTGAATGTATATAACATATTTTGCTTATCCAGACTTTGGTTTGCTTCTTCATTTGCTGGTTGTGAATACTGATGCCATAAAGTGTACAAGTTTGTTTCAGTCCTTGTTTTCTATTGTTTTGGATATATATCTTGGAGTGGAATTAAAATGATTGTTTAGACTTTCATTAAACTACAGTAGACCCCAATGCCTAGAGCAGTGTCTGACTCACAGTACGAGCTTAAAATACATTTTTGAAATGAACAAATTTCCAAGGTAAACTGAACAGGGCATTATTATAGTAACCTACGTCATTGTTAAGGAGATTAAATGCCACATATCCTAGCATGGGGCCCTAGCATCTGATCACGGTTCAGTTTACATTAGCCCTACGTGACGACTTCACTCAGCCCGAGTTCCTGAAGTTGATGCTTGTTTTGGGGCTTCTATTTAGCTCTCTGTTGCCAACAAAGGTGTTTTTTTTTTTTTTTTTTTTTTTTTACATTTTCCCCATTTGCTGAATGCCCTGAGGGTAGCAGATATTAAGCTGGTCAAGGCCCTGCACCTGTTCTCAGGTTTTAATTTTAATACAATTTGTTTCCTAACAGACAGTGTGACTTGGGGGGCTTATTCAACGTGGGTGAAAATAGAGCAAAAAATCGTCCACTGTTTGTGTTCTGTGACCTCTGGTGATCCCAGTAGGATCCCAAGTCCTGAGCGAGAAGATGATACCACCCATCAGCTTTACACTTCACCGTTGAATGTTGAGTGACAAGTTGCTTAAATTTGGCTAAACTGCACTCTTGTTTCTTGGAATTGTAATGTGTGAATCTTTGCGGAAATCCTGGGTTTGGTGGGGGGAGTGAAGAGATGACGGAAAAAGAAGCAGGCAGGGGTTGTTAATAATAGACTTTAAACAAGTTTCAAACCAACAGGTTATGATCAAGTGCCTACTGTATGCTTACTGCAATGCAGTAAGACTGGAGCTGGAGGACAGGGAAATTCTATCCTCAAGGAGTTTATGATCAAGGTAGAGCAGAGAGAACTCTGGGCTGAGAAAAGATGTTCGCAAGTGCTGAGAGCTGAGAGAGCTGCGGGCGTGAACTTGGACTGTCAGGGTGGAAGGATGCATTGAAATAATCGGATCTCATTTTAGAGAGGGGAAACTGAGGCTCAGAGAGGGTGAGAGGTTTGCCTAAGGCCACACAACTAGATGATGTCAAAGCTAGGGCTTGAACTCAGGTCTGCTGACTTCTCCACCAGTGCTTTTTCTTTTTAAAAAAATATTATTTATTTATCTGGCTGTTCTGGGTGTTTGTTGCAGCACATGAGATCTTCGGTTTTCATTGTAGCATGCAAGATCTTTAGATGCGGCATCTGAACTCTTAGTTGTGACATGTGAGATCTAGTTTTCTGACCAGGGATCGAACTAAGGTCCCCTGCACTGGGAGCAGAGAGTCTTAGCCACTGGACCACCAGGGGAACCTCTCCACCAGTGTTTTTTCTATTGACTCACAGATGTCTCTGTTAATTCAATGGTCTAGCTTGGCTCTGTCCAATAGATAAAATTCTATAGCATGAGCCATATACAGAATTTAAAAATTCCTAATAGCCACATTGGAAAAAAACCAAAAAGAAACCAAAAGTGAGATTAATTTTAATAATATGTTTTCTTTAAGCTCGTATATTTGGAATATGATCATTTCATCTGTAGTCAATATAAAAATTATTAATGAACTATTTCATATTTTTCTCACTGTACTAAGTCTTAGAAAAGTGTTAGTTGTTCAGTTGTGTCCAACTCTTTGCGATCCCATGGACTGTCACCCGCCAGGCTCCTCTCTCCTTGGACTTCTCCAGACAAGAATACTGGAGTGAGTTGCCATTCCATTCTTCAGGGTATCTTCCCATCCCAGGGATGGAATCTGGGTCTCTTGCACTACAGGCAGATTCTGTACCATCTGAGCCACCAGGGAAGTCTTAGAAATTGGTGTACATTTTATACTTCGGCACATTTGAGTCTGGACCAGTCACGTTTCAGGTGTTCACTGGTCACATGTGGCCAGTGGCTGCTGTGTTGGCCAGGGCCAGCTAGCTATTTGAATTGAATAATGTATGTGCCAGATTTTCAGGGGATATCTTGAAGAACCTGAAAGGTGTTATAGAGACATCCTGGTTTACAGTCAAAAGAGTCTTAGAGTTGGCAGCCTGGGCTTTGATTCTTAGTTCAGTTGAGACAGGCTGGAGCCTGGGGCCCTTTGGTGCAGTGCTGCAAAGCTTGCACCTGAATAGACCTCTCCTTGAGCAACAAAGTACAAAGAAATGGTATGGGACTAAAAATAGCTGAGTTGGCACAAGTGCAGTTGGGGCCAATTCTGGACAAAAGACACAAAGAGAGCAAAAAAGCCAACTGCCGCTTTTGAAACACCTAGAGCAAAAGCAAGGTACTGTGCATGCCTCCTGCACACAGCTGTACAGCTCTGGGCACTAAGCAGTGGGCAAAACACCTAAGCCACCCCTCTGGCCCAACCCTCGACACACCCCTGCCCTCACTCTCATATAAGGAACAGGCTCGCCACTCCCTTTCAGAGCAACCAAGCAAGGGAAACTATTGTTTGTCCCCCTTCCCCCTGCTGTAGCAGGGGCCCCAACAAAACCTTGCCTGAATTTCTTGTCTGGCCTCTGATCAATTTCTATTGATTAAGGAGGCCAAGAACCCTGGTTGATAACACAACCATCTACTAGCTGTGTAGTCTCTAACGAATCAATTAAATCCTTGATCATCCTTTGGTTTATATCTACCAAAGGGCAATTGTAGAGATCGGTTGGTCAACATAAATAAAATATATTTCTGTGTATATATGTAAGTACATAGGGCTCAGTGGTAAAAAATCCACCTGCGGTGCAGGAGACGAAGGAGACCCTGATTTTATCCCTGTGTCGAGAAGACCCCCTGGAGGAGGGCATGACAATGCTTTCCAGTATTATCTGGAGAGTTCTCTGGACAGAGGAGACTGGTGGGCTACAGCTCATAGGGTCACAAAGAGTCGGACAGGACTTGGGCACACATGCCCTCACACGTATGTGCATATGATGCATAGTTGTATACGTATGCGTGTATAAAAATGATTTGCTAGTGCAGCATCTGGTACTCAAAGTATTATTCTTATTTCCTGAGAATACAAAAGATTTAGAAATATTGTCATGTGGTAAGCACCAGATGGATAAGACAACTTTTATTAAGCAAGTTTAATATCCTGTGAAATTGGTACCAAAGCAAGTGGGAAGCAAGTAAAGAAGTCACAGGAGTCAGAGCTGGGAAAGCCAGCGCCTGCGGTCAAGGTCAGGAGGAGCAAGTCTCACTGAGCCGCCAGTCGCTCTGCCCAGGGGGCCTGGCCCCAGCTGCCAGCTGCCAAGGAGATCTGAGCTCTCTGGCCAGTGAGCTGCGTGTTGCGTAATCTGTTCTGTTAACATATTCAATTCAGTTTCGGATTCAGAGTTAAACCGGGAAAAGCTCTGCTGGAAGCTGAATTGCCTCAAAACCCAGCTCCAACCAATCCTTTGAGAATGGAGAGACTTAAAATCACCAGCGTAGGTAGGCACGCTTGTTGTCACCACTTGGCAGATGAAAACACTGCATTCTGTTGGGAGATTGGGATTGACATATATACACTACTGTGTGTAAAGTAGACATGGGAACCTACTGGAGAGCACAGGGAGCTCCACTCAGTGCACTGTGGTGACCTACATGGGAAGGAAGTTCAAAAAAGAGGGGAAGTATTTGTATACGTATAGCTGATCCACTTTGCTATACAGCAGATGGTAACACGACATTGTAAAGCAACTACCGCAGTACAAATTTTAAAAGAAGAAGAAAAGAAAAACCTGAATTCTAGAAAGGTTAGGTGATTGGGCCAAGATAAGTGAGCTGAGATTTGAACTCACATAGCCTGTCCCCGAAGCTGCCTTCAAGACCAAAGATTGTTACTGGAGAAATACCAAGTAAACTAAGTGCTGTTAATTGCCTTCTCATCTTCAGAAAGCAATCTGGAATCTGCTACTTTAAATGGTTCTGTTTTTAGTTCTTCACCTCAGAGAAGGCAATGGCACCCCACTCCAGTACTCTTGCCTGGAAAATCCCAGGGATGGAGGAGCCTGGTGGGCTGCAGCCCATGGGGTCGCTAAGAATCAGAC
>SJYA01000247.1:125368-146670 GCA_006410615.1 Neotragus moschatus
TATATTCCAAACCAAGAACAAAGACCAGACAGAAAGTTTTTTTTTTATTATTTTAATTTTATCACGATATTCTTTAGCGAGGCCCTTTCTCCCACCTTGTAGTTCAGTGGTTAAAGAATCTGACTGCAATGCAGGAGACTTGGGTTCAATCCCTGGGTTGGGAAGATCCCTTGGAGAAGGAAATGGCAACCCATTCTGGTACTCTTGACTGGAGAATCATGCCATGGACAGAGGAGCCTGGCTGGTTACAGTCTATGGGGTCGCAAGAGTCGGACACAACCGAGAGACTCAGCATGGGCAGGGTTGTAGTGTTATTTCTCCCACCTGAGTGGTTTGCTTGGGATAAGTGGGAGGAGCTGAGACAGAGAACAGTGGAAGGTCCTAGGGACCTCCACGCCCACTGCCCCACCCTCGACCTTCCCTGTCCACAGTCCCCCTAGGTGGGGGCCCAGTGGAAAAAGTGGCTGAGCCTGGCTTCTGTAGAAGGTAGAGCAATCAAGGACAATGAGGATCCCGGTCTTCAGCAAGATTGCTCAGGAGGCAGGGGACCCCAACCACGGAGACTGGACAAAGAAAAACTGTCCATATGCGGCACAGCAGGGACCGACTCCTGCTCCCAAATTGGCTTGTCACCGAATCAAGGAGCTCCCAGCATCCCTGGTCTAACGATGCACTGCTTCTGAGCTGCTGCTTAGACTGCAAAACCCACGCCCCACCAACAGGGGGCGATCACACCATGTTTCAATCAGGGCTAACCGGAAGTGCTTCTCTGGCAAGAACCTGACAAATGGCTGTGGACACTTCTAATGCGTCCTGCTTCCTCGTGGAGAAAGTTTTTCCCGTTCTGGACACTGGGGCCAAGAAGCCACCTCCATTTATACATCTGTGCACTGATCTGCTCACTCAGCACTTTGGTGATTCTCAGGGGTTTAGTGAGAACCACAGCAAGAGTTCACCTCTGGGCTCTGGACTCAACGCGAAAGTGAAAGTCACCCAGTCATGTGCGACTCGTTGCGATCCCATGGACTATACAGTCCATGGAATTCTCCAGGCCAGAATACTGGAGTGGTAGCCTTTCCCTTCTCCAGGGGATCGTCCCAACTCAGGGACTGAACCCAAGTCTCCTGCATTGCAGGCGACTCCTTAGCAGCTAAGCCAGAAGGGAAGCCCCTGGACTCTGTGTNGTCCATGGAATTCTCCAGGCCAGAATACTGGAGTGGTAGCCTTTCCCTTCTCCAGGGGATCGTCCCAACTCAGGGACTGAACCCAAGTCTCCTGCATTGCAGGCGACTCCTTAGCAGCTAAGCCAGAAGGGAAGCCCCTGGACTCTGTGTACCCTTCTACACGTGTAGCAGAGCAGAATGTCCTCCCAACCAGGACCCAGGGAGGCTGGTTCTTGTCCTAACTCTGCCGTGTACCACTTTGGTTCTCAACCGTCATGTCTGTAAAAATGGGGCCGATGATGATGTTCCGTTGGATCTGAGAAGCACTGAGACACGAGAATGCTTCTTAACCTTCTAAGTGCTGTGCCTGTGAGATTTATTGTCTCCATCACAGCGTCTGCCTGCCTGCTGCCTTGTGTTGGGGCGATGATCATATGAAGAAGACGAGGTGCTCTGTGTGAAGACGAAGAACCTAGGTAAGCATATGTCAGGCCGCTCAGGTTTTAGGAATAAAGTGCGTGGATACTGGGCTTCCCGATTTCTTTGAAATTTGAAACATTTTTCATGGACAAATGAAAGAGGCCGGGTCTCTCCTCCGAGATTTCAAGTATGAGACTGGGAGAGTGAATGAGGGCGGGACCTTTTTCTTCATCCCATCGTCATAGGAAGAGAAAAGCAAAGGAGAACCATGTTCTGGGAAATAATCAAAAGCTTAGTGTCAGCTGAAAGGGCCTTCAAAACTGATCTTTCAGATTTGTTTTATGGATGAAAAATCAAGGCCTGAGAAAGGGGGGAAAAATGGCCAAGATCACACAGAGAGATCTTGGCTTCCAGCCTGGCTGTGTTTGCCTCCAAGACCCACTCAATTCTCCATACTGATTCCCAGCCAGGCACAGCAGGACCGCTGGCCCCTTGCCCCCCACCGCCATCACTGATCCTCGGGCCTGAACTGCACCTGTAGCTGCTGGGGGGATAAGCTTCCCATCATGCCTCGATGCACATGTAGGTGGGAAATGCAGGAGTGATTCATTTTATCTTTAAATTCAGAAATCATTTCAGCAACCAGAGGTGGGTGTTATGTTCTGGAATTGAGAGTGTAGATGAGTTTTATTTTCCCCTTCATCATTTTCAAGGTTATCCAAAATTTTACAACAAACATCTCTAACTTTATAAACGCCCTCCCCTCCCCATCTGATTTTAAACAAGGAAACGGGAGGGTGGTGAAATGCTCAGCTCTGTATTGAGGTCCGGGAAGCAAGGCCAACCAGTATGTGTCCTGCCAGGCAGAGGCCCTGAGCTGGGAGTCCTGAAGGTCTGAACTCTGCAGCGTGGTGTCCCAGGCTGCCCAGGTGGTATCACCTCCACGCCTCACCTTTGCTCTCACCAGCCCCTGCTCCCAAAATCTCCTCCCATGACCATCACCAAAGCCCACTCACTTTTTAGGACCTAACAACCCATTCCGCTAGTTCCATGAAGGTGTTTTAAAGCTCACCTTCCCTAGTTGGGACAAACACCTGCCTCCCTTCTCTGACCACCAGTGGAACTTTATCTGGACCTTTTAGAATTCTGATCATCTGACTTGTCCTGGAGTCATCTGCACCCAGGTCTGTCTCTTCTCCTGGGCTGAGGTGCCCTTGAGGGTGGGGCCCACATATTATGTATCTTTGTGCTCCCAGTGCCATCCACAAGCCTGGCATATGTTAGACTTCAAATGAAAGTTTGCTGAACTTCATCGAAAATACAGTATCCTCAAAGAGGGGTATTGTGATGTATCCATTTACGGCTGGGCTCATTAGCCTCAGCACTGTCGGCATTTAAGGCTGAATTCTACGTGGCAGGGGGCTATTATATTTAGCAGCTTTCCTGACTTCGACCTACTAGACACCAGTGGACAGCCCCAGCTGTGATAACCCCGAATTTGGACACTGCCTCCTGTTTCCTAGGGGATAAAATCACCTCCCACTGAGAACCACTGATGCACGGTTCCATAGAGTTCTCATAAACAGTGCCTAGGAGTAGGAATTCCTATTTGATAGATGAAGAAGGCGAGGCCCACGGAGAGTCTTGAGTTGAAACAGCTCAGAACGTAAATCCTCCGGTCCAAGTTCAGTCCTGATTCTGCAGTCCTGGAGGCCTCCTAGCACCCCATCTTTGCTTCTCCACTTGGGTGTGTCCACTCCACCCACTCTCATGCCCCGGGTTCTGCCCTGTTCCCTCCCCTCCAGTCTCATCCCTGTGGCCTGTGCCAGGCTGTGACCCACTGGTTGACCCTCCTAGTCCACACAGACTGGGCCTCAGGCTGTGCTTGGATCCGACCATCACATCTTCAGCACCTTTTCCTCCTCCCCGTGCTTGAACACGCTGATGGTGACCTGGCCTGTCTCAGACCCATACTTGTTCTTGACGAAGACACCGTAGCGCCCGCTGTCCTCACTGTTGACCTTCTCGATGGTGATGGTGACCTCCGTCCCCTTCACATCCATGTGGTAGCGGTCCAGGAAGGTGACAGGCTGGTCATTCTTCAGCCAATAGATTTCAGGGGCAGGATCTCCTGAGACAACGCAGGTCAGGCACAGGGTCTGTTTGAAAGGACAGGAAAGGAGCAGTCAGTCTCACCCTCTGGGACTAACCCTTGGCATCACCTTCACGCTCCCAGGGAGCTCCCCGTACAAGCTGCTCCTTGCGACAAATTAATTATGTGTACTTTATTGTAACCCATAAAGTAATAACATGAAAGGGAGACATTTTACTGCAGCCCTGCATCTTCCATTCTCAACTTTATTCTAGAGGAATGCTTGCTAGAACTTCAGATCTTTATTACTTGAGCAGTGACCTGCCCTAGAGTGGCCTGGACTTTGCTTTATTGCTTTCTATTGTACACTTCATTATCATTTTACCAGGCAAATAAGCCCAGATTGCTTTAACATAAAGATTTCAAGAACTGAGTTTAAAAATTCTCAGGAGAGCAGTCCTCAGTGCGGAGCACGGTAGTGTAATGGGCAAATGCCCAGAGTCTGGAGCTGGGCTGTCTGGGTGTGACTCCCAGCTCTGTTCCTTTAAGCTGTGTGACCTTAGGTAAGTCCCTTAACCTCTCTGGGCCTCAGTTCCCTCAGTTATAAAGGGTGACTAGTAATAACACACTGTTCCATGTGGTTGCTTCCATGGTTAAAAAATGGAACAGTGCCTGGTACAAGGTGAGCAACGTGAAGACGTTAGCTGTTCTTTGCTAGAATATTAGACTTGCATGATTTCAGTCTGGTAAGGGCTTTTTAGGGCTCATCGAGTCGAACTCCTGCAGAAACTGAAGTTCACAGAGAGAAGCCCGTGACATCCGGGGCCCCCTGGAGAGATGGGGTGAAGCTGGGAACAGCACTCCCCAGGCCACACACCATACGTGTGANGAATATTAGACTTGCATGATTTCAGTCTGGTAAGGGCTTTTTAGGGCTCATCGAGTCGAACTCCTGCAGAAACTGAAGTTCACAGAGAGAAGCCCGTGACATCCGGGGCCCCCTGGAGAGATGGGGTGAAGCTGGGAACAGCACTCCCCAGGCCACACACCATACGTGTGACCAGCAAGGGGTGGCCGCTAAGCCAGACTCTGGCGGAACCAGCCCCTCCGGCTCTGGGGTCCACAGAGCTCTGTTGATTTCTGCTCTTTGACAGATGTGGGAGGGAGCCCAGGGTGGGACTGCTGGCTCTGGGCCAGGGACCGACGGTACCTTATCTTCCATGATTGTGGCCACATCCGGGAGCCCCCTCACCACTTTGGCACGATCTGGAAGGGAAAAAAATGAGACCCCCTCCGTGATGAACGTTCCCCTGGAGCTGTGGTTTATTTTTCAGCAAGGCTTCTTTTTTTATTGGCATCGTTTGGGGTGGACATCTTTAAACTTGTATTACGTTATTTCTTTGCTTTACAAACAGAAGATAGAGGACATCATGTTCCTGTCATTGCCTTGAGGTTAATATCATGGTCGGTGATACCTGGAAGTGATAGTGAGGTGCCCTTCCCCTTGAGAACTGGGAGAGAAGGTGAATAGATTGCTCTGAGCCTTAAACTGGCAAAGTGCACAGAACAGGTGTGATGATCCAGCTAAGGGAGGGAACAGGAAGGGAGCTTTGGGGACACTGATTCTGGTCAAGGAAGGGGACCTGGTGGCCCCGGTGGTTGGGCAGGAAGANACCCCTGCCCCAGACTCCTCTCCTGGGGTTTTGTTTCCAGATGTGTGGGGACATTTGATAAGTATCTACTCACTCATCCATTCATCATTCACCAAAGCTTGTGCCCCTGCTGAGTCTCTATCTGTGACATGTCTTGCAGGCTAGGACCTTGAGAAAACCGTGCTCCAGGATCAGTGGCCACCTCCTCAAACCCGACCCAGGAGAGCTACTTCCTCACCTCATCCTTCTCCTCATCTTAAAAAACCTCCCAGGAGCTCTTCCCACAATAACTGGCCCCAAGCTCTTACAAACTGTATACACTCCCTTCCTTCTTTACTTAAATTTCATACCTAAAGACACCTGGCCCACACCCCAAAAGTGACACTTCTGGGCTTAGTCACGGGGCTCAGAGACTCTGGAGAAGGAGCTTTATTATTCTAAAATTAAACTTGGCCTTGGTCTCACATGATAAGTTTGAGTAGATCAGTCTAGCCTCCTCCCTAGAATGGGTGCAATGTCTGCTCTACGAGGCTGGGGTATGCACATAAGAAGCACTGGGAAAATTCTGCTCCCAAAGTCTCTGGGGTCACTTAGCTCCAGCTGAACTCCTGATGCCTGATCCTGCCTTCAAGGTCTGGCCCTAAGTTAGCTGTCAGCCCCCCAGGTCCCTCTGCCTGCCTGTCTCCCCTCAGCCTGGCTGCCTGAGTGTGCTAAGGCTGCGGAGACCCACAAAGGCACCACGACCCATGTGACCACCTGGTTTTCCTTCCTTCTTGAGTCCTTCCCTTGCTCAGTTCCCAGGTGCTGCTCTAAGACAGTGGTCCTCCCATGGCCATGGAGACACTGGGAAAATGTTCTCAGCACCAGGGTGCCCACCTTCCCTGGGGAGCCTCCCTTCTGCGCCTCTGACAGCTATTCCCTTCCCGGGCTCCCTCTGTGGACTGAGGGTGGGGAGGGTGGTCTCTGCCAAGCCTTTGGGCTCAGGGGTGGGTGCTGGCCCCCTCCCTCCTGGAACTCCAGGGCAAGGCCAACCTACTTGTGAAACCAAGTGGTCTTCATGTACTTCACGTTGTAGTACTTGACCTTGCTGAAGAGCCGGATCCCTTCCTCTGTCCCCTGGATTTTCAGTGGGGTCGCAGAGAGAGCTGGGGGTGGAGGGGCAGAGGAGAAAGCTGAGTCTTCCCCAAGGCCCTTTGGGCATCACATCTGGGGGGCAGCCAGCTTGCCCCTGCTCTGGGGTGCGGTGGGGGGAAGGCAAGTGTGGTCACAGGGCAGGAATGCAACCCCCCATGACAGTCTCTGAGGTTGGAGTCTAAACCCACCCCACCCTGGCAGCCAAGGATGGCTGGAGGCGCCCCGGAGGCTCTGTGGCATCAGGGCAGGGCTGGGCAAAAGTAGGTGGGGCTTGCTTACCACCGATCCTGCCCAGCTCAGTGAAGATGGCATCCAGGGCTGGAGGGAGAAGAGGGAATGGTCAGCTGATATGGGGGGCTCCCCTAGGGATGCACCAGGGTGGGCTTGGCCTTGGAAAAGGCTGGCGGAGCTTATGAGCAGCTCTGAGGACGCAGGCTTAGGGGCGAGGAGGGGACCCAGGGCACTCCATGACGGATGGGGTGGGGCCACGCAGATGGAGGACAGAAGGGCCGACTCGACGATTTTCCTGCAGGCTGAGCCTGCTGGCCTGGTGAGGACCCTGGGGCCCACTGTGGGCCAGAGCAGAGGACTCAGACTCCACACCACGAAGCCTGGGCTCGCTGTGGGGCAGGGCAGTGAGCATGGGCTCCGGCATCACACAGGCCGGGCCCTCCCAGGCCCTGATCTGCTGTGCAGCCGTGGGTAGGTCATTTAACCCCCCTGGGCCTCAGTTGCCCCCAGTGACTGCATCGCTTGGTTCAGCGAGAGGCCCTCCTGGCCCGCCTCCGCCATCGCCAGCTCCTACCTTCATCTCTGAGGTCCAGGACGGTGTCGTCCTCCCCTCGATCGTCGGAAACCTCTGCTCTGTAAACGCCTCGGTCCTCTTTGGACAGCTGGGAGGAAGGAGAAGAGAAGGCGGTATCGGCGTGGGTTCCAGAAAGAGCGATGGGTGCAAATCAGGAGGCCTGGGCTCCAGGCCCACCCGGGCTCAGTCTACCCCCTGGGATGGGTGTCTCTGGCTCCTTCCAGCTCCAGAGCCCTTTGATTCCGGGCTCTCGGTTTGTCTGGGCCCAGAGGTGGGGCAGGGAGGCGGACCTGAGGGCAGAAACAGACGCTCCCTTCCCTTCTGCCCTCCCCCAGAGGGATTCTGAGTCAGCGGCTCTGAGCAGAGCAGAGAGTCCTCCTCACAGAGCCAGGCTGAGCCGGGGGCCCCCTCCACCAGGGCTGCCCTGCTTCTGGGGGGCCCCAGATGGAGGGGTCTCTCTGCATCTCTCAGAAGAGGTGTGCTTTCTTTTGCTCAGGACAAGGGGGTCCTTACTGGCACATGCTTGTCAACTTTGAGAAACCTGGGTCAACACTTAGCAAAGCAAGAACTTGGGCTGTGCTTTGAAAGCAAGGTCAGAGGTCGACTGTGCCCGCTCGTTACACAGCGTCTCCTCCAAGGGCTGGGTGGGCAGCAGGGGGCGGGACGGTATCTGCCTCCCTGACCCCTCAAAGGGCCCCTTGCAGCCATCGCCATGGAACGTGCCTTGAGGCAGCATCCGAGGCGGACACGTTTCTTAAAAAAAATTATTTCCTTTTAGTTGGAGGATAGTTGCTTTGCAATATTGTATTGGTTTTTGCCATAGATCGATATGGATGAACCATAGGTATACATATGCCCTCTTTCTCGTGAACCTCCTACCCATCCGACCCTACTCCTCAAGAAGCATCTCTTAACCCGGGGACCAAAGGACTGAAAACCCAACAGTCCTCCCTTATGTTCCCTCCGCGCTCCTTCAGTGAAGGCTCCAAAGCCCTAGCCACATTCTGTGTTTGGAGAGGCTTTTGGGTCCCCTCTCCAGCCTTGCATCTTGGTACTTAAACCCCCTGAGTCTCAGTTTACTCATCTGTAAAATGGGGGCATAAACTTTGCCCTGACCACGTGCTACAGTTTCCATGAGGATCAAGGGAGATAACTTCTCGGAAGCCAGAAAGTTCTCGCACCAACAGGCCAGACGATTATGACAAGACTCAGTAGCAATTCAGCCCCTCCTTGATGCTAAGCCCCGTGGAAGGGCCTGCATTGTGCTGGCAAAGGCCAACTTGTCATTATTTTGGCTGAGACTTGGGCGAGGACCTTGAAATCATTAGTTCTTTCCTTGTCAGCAAACCTGCGTTTGCGCAGTGCTCCTTGGCACATGGGCCACAGAAATCAGTGGCAGGGCAGAAAAACATTGAATATTTAAGAACGAGCTTTGTATTTCTATCTTAACCAGGTCACACTCCTTTGAGGGCCCTGGGGAGGAAGTAGGTGGGAGAAATGAGCTCCAGGCCTGCTTTGCTCTGCCCAGAACGGCCAGACAGTCTTCCTGCCCCAATCTCAGGCTGCAGCAGCAGGAAGGAATTTCATGACCCTCATGTTACAGGTGAAAACTGAGGTCAGAGAGGGACAGTGACTAGCCCAAGGCTACATGGTCGGGGGCAGGGCCAGGACTGGAATTCAATGAAAAGAAAAAATCAGTATGACTGAGCCTGTCTTTATTTACAATTTTGGTATTGTTTCCTCCATGGTCTTTTATTTTGGCATTAATTTGATTCTTACTATTGCCTAGAAAGGGCTTCCCTGGTGGCTCAGATGGTAAAGCGTCTGCCTGCAATGCGGGAGACCTGGGTTCGATCCCTGGGTCAAGAAGCTCCCGGGGAGAAGGAAATGGCAACTCACTCCAGTACTCTTGCCTGGAAATTTCCAGGGACAGAGGAGCCTGGTAGGCTACTGTCCATGGGGTCGCAAAGAGTCAGACACAACTGAGTGACTTTACTTACTTACTTATTGCCTAAAATGTTATTTATCTTGATTACTGAGCTTTTTAGGGCCCCCTTAAAATGCGTGCATGAGGTGAGTGCCTTACTCGCCTCGCCTTGGTCCTGACTCCCTGCCCAGTGCTCCTGGCACCACAACTCCATGAGCTCTCAGGTCAGGGCTGCACTTACCTCTTCGATGCAGAGAAGCCCTGCTCCAGTCTGCGGGTCGTACTGACCAGCTGGGAACTCTCTCTTCTGGAAGAACCACTGGAAGCGGGTTTCTTTCTTGGTGTTGGTCACCTGAGGAAGGTCAGGAGTGAGGAGACTCCTTCAGGCTTCCTCTTTTAAGACTCAGTTCATCTGAATTTTCTTTTATGAAAACGACTTCCCCCTCCCCCGCTCCCACCTTGCTCTCCCCCTAAATCTCAGCCAACCCCTTCCTCACACAGTATGTCAGCTCCTCACACACACTCTGACGGCTTCTGGACTCTGGACTTTTGCTAATAGCATTCCCTCTGTTTCTTGATCCCTTTCCTACCTTATTTTTCTTTGTAAATAGCTGTGTTACCTCCTCCAGGAAGCTTTCCTTTCTGCACCCCAGAGTGCCCCCTATTATGAATAGTAAATTTCATGCATGTCTCCATCACAGCCCAAGGCATGCTGTTTGCACAGGCTCTTGCTTTGGACCGTGGGATGTTGGAGGCCTCAGGAGACCACTTCTTCGTTCTTGTAGGCCCAGGGCTTGCAGAGTGTTTCAGTTTGCTGAATGGACGCCCTTCAGGGATTGTGCTGTCCCCTAGTTATCTGCAAGGCTGCAGGGTGCTGCGAAATAGCAGCGCCAGCTCTCGAGTCGGACACACTTGGTGAACCCCGGCTCCAGGCTTTGCCTCTTACTTTGTGGTCTTGAGCTACTTCCCCACTTGCTTTTTCATCCAAAAGTGTGGATCCTAACGCCTCTCTTACAGATAGTTGTGAAGTAGATGAGATCAAATAACGCTATAAAACAGTGTCTGGTGGGACACAGGGACTCCCCCTCCCCCTTTATCTACAGAGCGTTTTCTTTCTTCCAGACTCCTGGCCTCCGGACTCTCCCCCAGGGCAGCTGGAGACCTAGCTCAAGGCTGACCCAGCGCACTCTAATTCACTCCAACTCTGCTCCCTGGGCTTCTGTTTTCTCGGTTAAAGGTAAAATGCCTGGGGCTACTTCCCCTGCTTGGGATCAGAGGTAGGGCAGAGTATGGAGTTTCTGGGGAGTGGGGCAAGACCGACTCTTTGCGACCCCGTGGACTGCAGCATGCCAGGCTTCCCTGTCCATCACCAACTCCCGAGTTTACTCCAACTCAATGTCCATCGAGTCGGTGATGCCACCCAAACATCTCATCCTCTGACGTCCCCTTCTCCTCCCGCCTTCAATCTTAAGACAGCCACTGGGCTTGGGGAAAACCACTGGTCTGGGCCCACGTGGCCCGGGGACAGGGCTGGAGGCGGGGGCGAGGCTTTGCCTTGCAGGTCAGCAGCACTTGGCAGTCGTCCGTGACCTTCCACTGCAAAGGCTCCACGAAATACGGACCTGCAAGGGCACAACGACACGCCCGGCGGTCAGAGCGCCAGGATCGGCTCGCGCGCCACCTGGTGGCGAGACGGGGGAAGGCGCCTGGGGCGGGGCGCCTGATGCCCAAAGGCCCCTCGGATTCTGGGATCTCGCCCCTACCCAGGAGGGGCCTGGGGTGAGGCGAGCGAGGCCCCCGGGGTGCAGAATTTAAGGAGGCGCTCACTCTGGGGGTTTGGGCACCTTTTGGCACGAAGACAGCACTGGCTCAATTGGCAGCGGCCCTCCCTAGGGGCCCCAGCAGGACGGAGGGATCTATTAACCCACTGGTGCGGTGGTTCCCCAGCGCTAGTGGCCGAGGGTTTTGGACTTCGGACCAGCAGCTCTTACCCTGTTTTTTCTTCCAGTCTCTTCTCTTAGCATCTGCCGCCCTGAGAAGTTTGTCAAACTCTGTGAACACAAGGGGTGGGGGGGAACTGGCGTGAGCCAGGAGGAGGTCTGGGAGTGGGCTGGGGGGGCGGGTCTGGATGGACTGGGAGGGACCCCAGGGCTGAGAGCTGAGGTCGGGGGCCGGGGCACGGCTGACCGTCGTCCACCAGCNTGGGGGGGAACTGGCGTGAGCCAGGAGGAGGTCTGGGAGTGGGCTGGGGGGGCGGGTCTGGATGGACTGGGAGGGACCCCAGGGCTGAGAGCTGAGGTCGGGGGCCGGGGCACGGCTGACCGTCGTCCACCAGCGCCAGGGTGATCTGGTTCTTGGCTTTTCCGTCTTGGAGCTGGGCAGTGTACGACCCTTTGTCGTCCTCGGTCAAGTGCTGGATGATAACTTCCACCAGGCCCTTCTCTCGGACGAAATTGATTTTGCGGTTCTGGGGAGAACAAAACAGGAGAGTCTGTTCTGCTCTCTTCCAATTATAGGGAATTTGTGTTGTGGGGGTGCAAATCGGGGTGTAGTTGGACTTGGGGTGGTAAAGTTCGAAGCCTTCAGGTTTGGGGAAGGGGCCCTGGGTACGTCTGTTCATGTATATAACCACACCCGGCTCCTGAGAACACCCTGAAGCCCCACAGGCACAGGAGAGTCTTGTGCCCCAGTCAATTTCAGTTCATAATAATCCCCCAGTCTCCTATTGCGCCATACTTTTTTGGTTATTTTCTACATTTTTTTTTTTTTTTGCAATTTAATAGACAAAAGTTCCCCATAAAATTATAAAGGGTGCTGTAGAAATCCTGTGTGTCTGTTACCCAGAGTTAATACTTGTTTGTATTTTGCCACATTCTAACGATGTTCAAAACGTTTTGTTCTCCACATTTAGGACCTTATTCCCTCTGGCTTCACTTGTATGTATGATTTGAGGGAACTGCTAGTTTTGTTTTGTGTTTCTATAGTCTCAGTGCTGTGTGCTGAGTCCAGACTTTGTTACACTTCCTCTATCATGAGCCAAAGTCATGCGTGCTTCATCTTTATGCAAAACTTTCTCTATTTTCTCAATTGTTCCTCCTGATCCTGGGGCAAACAACCCCACTGTACAGATGCAGAAACTGAGGCACAGACAAGTGAGGAGACCTGTCCAGGGGCACACAACCCACAGGACATGAACATGAACCTTCTGACATCTAGCCTCGAGTTCTTTTCTCCTCTGTCAGAACCAGCTCCTCTCTTGGGAACACATATGGAATGAGGGCCACTTGGCCATCTGGAGATGGAATTCACAACTAAGATCATTTTATGATTAAATCTCTCATGAGATTGGTGGCATCTTCGTAAGTAAAAACAGTTGAGTATGGGCAACTTATATGGTTCATTTAGTACAACTTACTGCACACAAAAATTTTTTAAAAGCCATGTAACACCACAATTATTATAGGAAGAGGAAACAAAAGTAATGTTTTTCAATACACAGATGCTCATATCACTCACTGGTGCTTCATGACTTACAATGAATTCGTTTTAACTTAAGAAAAGTTAGAAAAGCAAAAAGATTAAAACTATTTCTGTATGGGGGAATTCCCTGGTCGTCGAGTGGCCCAGGTTCAGTCCCTGGTCAGGGAACTGAGATCTTGCAAGTCAAAGCAAACAAAAACTATTCTGTACAAGAACAGGAAAATGAATTTTAAAAAGCACAGGTAATGTGGCTAAGAGAATAAAACTCTCTATCAGTGTATGTTAACAGTGCAAAAAGTTAAAAAAAAAATTGTGTTTGTGTCTCGGAGTCTAGGCTTGGATAGTTACAAGCATGAATGTAGGTTTTTCATCTTACGAATGTTTGTCAGGATACTCAAAAATTGTGGGGGGCATGGGAAAATCTTTGTGAGAGTGCCCCTTGCATTGGCAAATGTCTAGCATCCCTGCCCCCTGTCCTTCAGCTACTAAAATCCAGGTGTCCCCACCCCGACTCCTTTACTGTGACAGGTGAAGCAGGTGGCCATTTCTGAAATGTCTGCTAGGGGGAGGTGCTGGCTGGTAGAGACCGCTGCCTGCGAGGCCACCTCCTGGGCCAGGGACCTCATTTAGGGATTCTGAGCCCCCAGTTACCGGTGAGCTGAAGACTTCCTTCTCGTTGAAGATTAGATGCAGCTCAGCCGCCGGAGACAACTTTTCCACTTCCAGCCAAAGCCGCACCTCTCCTTGCTCAAGGATTTCAACGTTCCAGCCGGAGATCAGCTTGATCACTGGGAGGCAGAGGACAGGAAGGGGTGGGCAGGGCACCCTTCTCCCCTCCCCACTCCCGACAGCCCCACCTTGAGCACTGCGTGGACATGCCATGTGCAAAGGGCTTCAGAGTCTGGTGGAGACATAACTAGGGTGAAGGTCTGGGGAGGGTTCCCCACATTCGGTCACCCTAGATTGAATTCATCTCGGGGAATTCACCCTCCTCCTATGGCTTTGAGGCTGTGCTTCTCACCCTGGCTGGACACCAGAAATGTAAGGACTTTTGAAAAACATGTAATTTCATTTATTTCTTTTCATTTAGAAATCATTTGACTTGCAAAATGTCACAAAAATAGACAGAAAATTCCAGTATCCTGAACTTTCCCAAATCACTGTATATTTTTTTAAACCAGGAAATTAATATTGATACTATTCTACAGATACTGTTCAAATTTTGGCACTATTTACTAATATGATTTCTTTTTTCCAGTGTGGGATTCAACCCAGGATCCCACATTGCATCCATGAACTTTCAAAACACCAATATTTGGCTCCAGTTCCAGAGATTCTGATTTATCTGGGGCATGGCCTGGGCATTTGGATTTTGGAAAGCTCCTGGGGTGATTCCAGTATACACCCAAGTTTGTGACCCCTGCCACAGGGACTACAAATGCTACTCCTGGCCAGTGGAGGAAAGCAGGGGTTTAGATGAGCCACAATCCAAGAGGAAGAAGAACTCATTCACTCTGCCCTCCCTTGTATCCCATGTGCTCCCTGCTGGCCACTCTTTTCCCTTTAGGGACCGAGGACTCCCTGGGTGTCTGACCTTCCAGCCCCAAGATGACCCCATCCTTCCCTACCCCCTACCAACCTAGTGTCTAGCTCTTGACTGAATCAGCTCTGCTCAGGACACCCCAGTGGGCCTGGCATGACTGCCCAATTCTGGAGGCTTGGACTGCTTACCTGGGTTTCTGATCTCATGGCTCAACTTCTTCAGCTTGTTCAGCTCTGAGACAGGGAGGAGCAAGGAAGAAACCAAAGAGAATGAGAAACCTGGGCTAGGGGGGGTCATGGGAACTGTTCTAGCATCCACACTGGGTGAAAGTCCTG
Organism: Neotragus moschatus; assembly: GCA_006410615.1. Lineage (NCBI taxonomy): Eukaryota > Metazoa > Chordata > Mammalia > Artiodactyla > Bovidae > Neotragus > Neotragus moschatus. The sequence continues at coordinate 139,920 of SJYA01000247.1, forward strand.
AGAGACTCAGCTCGGGGTCACTTGGTTACCAAACAGGTTGATGGTGGCTATTGCGAGCCTTGGCTCTGGGGTACCGAGGGGCCTTCAGGGGCTGCTGTAGGCCCCACTGAGATCACTTTTTCTCCTTGTCCTTCAAGGCCTGATCAAGTGCCACATCCCCCAGAGGAGCACCTACTATCTGCCAATCTCTGCATGATCTCAGTGCTCCTCACACCACGCGGTGGGGGGTGAGCATTACTGCCTGCCTCCTGAGCCCCATTGTTAGTCCACTGTGACATGCTGTCCTAGAATCTGAGGGTCTGGCCCCTTCAATGAGTACTTCAGGCAACATGTGTCTGGGGCAGGTCGGCACAGTGCTGTCTTGTCGCTGACTGCTTCCTTGAGTTGGGTTTGTCTCTCCTGCTAAGCTGAACTCGGGACCTACATGGGTGTCTGGCACACAGCAGGTGCTCAGTAAATGCGTGCTTCACAAATGAACTGGCAGAGGCAGAGCCCATATCTCACTGGCCCTTGTAAGCTTAGAGTCCAGAGTATGATGCGTCTGGACACACGGCAAGTATCCAATCCCAAATCAAAAAATGAACCCCACTGCTTTTGTGGATGGTTTTATGCTTTGTGATTGGCTTTAGCTTGCATGGAGTCACGTAAGTGTATCTGCATAACAACATTGTTTCACTTGGGGTATCAGGGGTTATTACCACCCCCTTTTACAGGTGAGAAAACTGAGGCCCAGAGAGGGATCATGACTTGCCCAAGGTCAAGCAGCCAGGAAATTGTGGAACTGGAATAGAAATCTGGACCTGCCTGGCTACTGTGTCTTAACAAAATCAAAGGGCCCCCTGTGCCTTCAGCAGGGAGGACAATGGCTGTCCCAATTGCTATGGAGACAGCAGAGGGCGAGTCTCCTGGACAATGGGTTTAGGCCCAGCCTCCCCTCTCTGGTGGCCACAGCCCCCACTGCTCCCTGTGGCCATCCTCACGCCTTAGACTAACTGCCTTTGGCAGTTTATCATTCCACTTACACTGTTGTTTTCTTAGGCTATGGAAGGAAGTGAAATAATTCACCGGTACCTTTGCTTTTATCAATAGTAGAAAAAGGAAAGAGAGAGATGAGAATAGTATGAGCTCCATCAGGCAGAGGTTTTTGCCAGTGGGGTTCACTGATGTAACTCAGTGCCTGGGACGCCTTCTGGCATGTGGTCGGTGCTCAACTGATACTTATTCATGGATCTGCTGACTGAGTGGGTGGGAGAGGAGACCTACTTCTCTTGAAATCTCTGCTTTACTCATTTTTATGGCTTCTTGCTGGCCCCTGGGTATTTGTGTTTGGTACTCTGGGCCTGTCTCTCTGGGGTGGTGGCGGCGGAGAGGGGCCTCACCATCCTCCGTCAGTGTGTGGCTTGCTGAGATGTCTTCGTCAGCATCTGTGACCACCACCGAGTAGGTGCCCAAATCCTCGAGGCCGGGATCTTTCAGGATGATCTTGGATCTGCAGAGAGAGCAGAGCAGAGGCTCTGAGAGGGGACTTGTGTCCTGGAAGCCTGGGAGCCCTGCATCCCAGACCCAGACCCTGGCCAAGCAGGGGCGTCTGCCTCCTTACACGTTCCGGGGGTCCCCTGCCCAGAGCCAGTCTGGCCTGCCGCCCTCAATGGCCCTTGCTAGCCAGGCTCTCTGGAACCGTCTTCATACGGGCCGCATCCCCCAGGCCTGCCTCCCCTTGGGCTCAAGTCACTAGCTTTGTCTCCTGCCAGACGGGGCTGAAGCCAGAGTCGCTACGGATGGAGGAGCAAGACCTGGAGGCCCCTGACGTCCTAACCCCTCTTTTACTGATGAGGAAGCTGAGCCCAGAGAACTTCCAAGAGCAAGTTGCTGGTACCTAGGCTAGAAACCAAATCCTGAGCGTCTCCTTGGAAGCAGCCACATAGAGGCACATTTCTTGCAGAAAAAGGATCTCCAGATGAGTATCACTGTTTCAGGCCGTCAGTTGCCCTCTCCCTCACTTCTCCCCGAGGTGGCAGTCAGCATCCTTCACGGGAGACCATGCGGCCCCCTCAGGCTCATCATCGGGGGTCCTGCCAGGTGGGCTCACCTGTGAGCTTTTGCCCACTCATCTGATAACATCTGGGACCTGTGCCTAGGTGTGGTGCCCCTCCCCTCACTTACTTGTTAGCCTCCTCCTCGACCTTGACCCTCTCTGGGTCTGGTGGGCCCTTGTAGTCCTTGGACCACTGAAACTCGGCAGAGTCGGGGGCCTCTGGGGCTTCAAAAGCCATGTAGATAAAGCCCTCCTCATCCACACCAACCTCGATCTCCTGGGCATCTGAGGGCAGGATTCAATGGAGGGTACCAGACATTTAGAAATAATAAACCCGGTAAGGCCCGTTCCCCGCTTAAAGCCTCCAATAACTGCCCATCGCACTTGAATAAAATAATAAACTCTAGACTCTTGTGGCCTCCAAGGCGTTGCGTGATCAGGCTCTTTCTCAGCTCACATGTCACCTCCAGAGGCCCTTCTTGACTATTCTGGCTGAAGTAATGCCTACCCCACCCTATCACCCTGTTCTATTTCCTTGTCACTTATCACTGACTTTTTCAGCATTTACTGTTTACTGTCCTTCCATCCCCACCTGTCACTAGAGCGGACCCTTGCTGTCTCATCACCGCCTTGTCCCCAGTGCCACGTGGGTGTCATCAGATACGTGCTGAATGAATAATTAAAAGAATGGAAAAAGAACACACTCTGTAGCGAGAACTGAGCGAGTCTGGCATACCCGAGCTGTGTGGCTTGGTCATTCGACTTCTCAGAGGTACAACAAAATCAGTTCTTAAGTGGGGACAATGAGGGCTTCCCTGGTGGCCCAGGGGTTAAGAATCTGCCTGCCAGTGCAGGGGGCACAGGTTTGATCCCTGGTCCAGGGAGATCCCACATGCTGTGAGGCAACTAAGCCCAGGTGCCACAGCTAAGCAGCTGGAGAGCAGTCCCTGCTCTCTGCAGCTAGAGAAAGCCCTCGAGCAGCAACAGAGACCCAGTGCAGCCAAAAATAATAAGCAAATAAAAATTTTTTAAAAGTGGGGACAAGAACCGCTCTCTCAAGGGTTTGTTGGGAGGGTCAGACAGTGTAAGGACCCAACATAGCATCTGGCCTGCATGATAGGAGGGGGCCCAAGGAGGGACCTGTGACTGCCAGGCAGGCAAAGCCACATGGTGTATCTGAAATGCAGCTGGTTGTTATTTTAAATATCCACGAAGAGTTGTAAGAGTTTAGGAGCGTGGCGTATCAAGGATGGAGGACCCATCTTGTAGAAGGAGACTGTGTGTTCAGATTTCAGGATCCATCTCAGGATCCCACAGAAATAAACAAGAGTTGGGGCTGGGAGAGAAATGGGCAGGAAGGGGTGTGGGGTGGAGGGGAGGCCCAGGCGGTCCATCTTCCTGCTGCGGATCCTCCCCCACCTTCCCCCTACCTGGCTTGTCCTTCAGGAGTACTGGGTCTGTGGGCATGGATGGCTGCCCTGGGCCCGCTGAGTTCACAGCCTGTACTTGGAACACGTAGGTCTTCCCTGGCTGCAAATCGGAAATCTGGGGAAAGGAGGGGTAAGAGTGAGTCCTGAGGAGGGCAGAGGCCCGCCCTTCCTGCAGCTCTGGCCACCGGCTGCAGGGGATTGATTGATCACCATCCACCTGGGGGTGCCAGGCTGTCCGGAGGAGTGGACAGGCCAGGGGCTTGTTCCTTTCTTGAGCTCCAGCTTCAGACAGGCAACTCCACTGAGATTACCTCCCATGCCTGTGACACCCCGAACTCCATCTGCTTGGAGCTTAGCTTACCATCAGCTTCCTCACAAGAAAACTCTTTCTCCTCCTGGCCCCCCGCCTCTCCTCCACCTGTCACCCGGAAAGAAGCTTGGGGATCATCTCTGACATCTTTTTCTTGAGCCCTACACCTCTCATCACCGAAGTTCCCATTTTATTTCCCTAACGCTTCTTTCTTTCTTTTTTTTAAAAAATTTGTTGATTGATTTTTGGATGCGCTGGGTCTTTCTCTAGTGGCGGCGGGCAGGGCTTGCTCTCTAGGTACAGTGCGCAGGCTGCTCACGGCGGTGGGCTCTCTTGTTGCAGAGCACAGGCTCTGGACGGCGCAGACTCAGTAGCTGTGGTACATGGGCTTAGCTGCTCCGCGGAATGTGGAATCTTTCTGGACTAGGGATCGAACCTGTGTCCCCTGCGTTGGCAGGTGGCTTCTCATCCACTGTACCACCAGGGAAGTCCCTCTAACGTTTCCTGAGTGTGACCTCTCTGTGTCCCAGCCATGCCTTGATTAAAGTGTTACTTCTTCTCACCAGGATTAGTGCAAGTTTCCTAAATGGTGCCTCTGCCTTAGACCCATCTTCCTGGTCTACATTTCCCTCTACCAATCTTTCCAAGATGCCAGTCTGATGACACTTAACTCTTTCAGTGGCCTTCAGGGTGAACTTCAGATTTTGTGGCTTCCTACCAAAGTCTTCCTCATCCAACCATCTTCAGCCTCTGTCTTCTTCCTCCGCTCTGTGCTCTCTTCACTCCCTGGCTTCTCAGGGTCCCCCATGTATCACATTGCTTCAGGCCTCCCTGCCTTTGCCCTCACAGAGCCCTCTATTTGGAATGCCCTTCCCTCCTCTTGGTCTAGCAACTCCAACTCATCCTCAGCCACTCAGCATGGCAGATGGGACGAGTCCAGGAAGAGTCTCTTATCTTCCTCCTTGGAGTGCCCAGAATCCCTTGAACCTGCCTCGATTGTATGACACACAGTATTGTAATTGCCTGTTCCCCAAGGCCTGTGACTTGAGCCTTGAACTTTTTACATCCAGGATCTAGTTCCCAGTCTGGCACTAAGGAGGTGTCCAGAAGTGCTGAGTGAATGCTGGCCAATCATCCACACGCAGAAATGGCGCCAAGTCACTGAAGCTCCCTGACCCTGGAGAGCAGAGGGACCAGCCCTCTCCTGTGGCTCTCGAGGGTCAGCTGTCCAGCGCTGGCTGACTCTACTGCAGGGAGCCGGCTCCCATGGGGGCAGCAGCTGCAGAATCTCAGAGCATCCCATGGGCTCTCATCCCTCTATGATTCAGTTAAGACTTAATATTACTGTTCCAAAATGAAATATTTTAATTATTTTCTGACTATGAAAAAAAATGCATGCTTGTTGGGGGAAATATCAAAGCAATAGGAAAGACTATAAAGTGAAGGCTCCCCTGGTGTTTCCACTCCTAGAGATGACCAAAATTGCCAATACTGTGAAAATCCATTAGTACTTGTATTAAATGCATGTAAACCATGTTGAGGGCTTCCCTGGTGGCGCTAGTGGTAAAGAACCCTCTTGCCAATGTAGGAGACATAAGAGAGGCAGGTTCGATCCCTGAGTAGGGAAGGTCTGCTGGAGGAGGGCATGGCAACCCACTCCAGTATTCTTGCCTGGGAAATCCCATGGACAGAGGAGCCTGATGGGCTACAGTCCACGGGGTCCTAAAGATCCGGACATGACTGAAGCAACTTAGCACTCAGACCACGTTGAGATGAAACACGCACTGTAGTCTGCTCGTTAGTACCTTCTTTCCACGTTGTTTCGGGCCTCTCAAGTGTGCTTTTCTCTCCTCTTGGTGCTAACAGAGTGTTCACCTGTGGGGTTGAAACCCACACACCCTCCCGCCTGCTGGGAGAAAATATTTGCTCTCTCCTTAGCGCTGCAGAAGATACAATTGAATACATCTCATGGAACTTTCCTTAAACCAAGGAGGCCTGTGAGACATGTTCTGCCGCCTGGAAGTCTGTGATCCGATGGACTGTCTGTTAGTAATTTGTGTCTGTTAAGAATGCTATGGGCTTCCATTGTAGCTCAGTTGTTAAAGAATCTGCCTACAATGCAGGAGACCTGGGTTCCATCCCTAGGTTGGGAAGATCCCCTGGAGAAGGGCAAGGCAACCCACTCCAGTATTCTTGTCTAGAGAATCCCATGGACAGAGGAGCCTGGCGGGCTATAGTCCATGGGGTCCTAGGAGTTGGACATGGCTTAGCACCTAAATCACCACCAAGAACGCTGCAGCGGACACCCTTGCTTTCTGACAAGACAAATATGGAGTTGTCTTTGTTATGCCAGAAGAGCATTGTTTGTGTTTCCCCTTCTACACATGTGGAAGTGAAAACCACCACCACAGGTGCGTAAAACCAGTGATTCTGCCTCAGTTTTCATTTATCCAAAGAGTTTAGGGTTTGCTTCTCATTGAAATTAAGAAACATGTGTATGGGTATATGGTCATTAACATACAATGTGATATACGTATATGACGTGCTGCGTGCTCAGTTGCTCAGCTGTGTCTGCCTCTTTTGTGAACCCATGGTCTGTGGCCCACCAGCCTCCTCTGTCCATGGGATTTTTCCAGGCAAAAATGCTAGAGTGGGTTGCTATTTCCTCTTCCAGGGGATCTCCCCAACCCGGGGATCAAACCTGCGTCTCCTGCATTGCAGGTGGGTTCTTTACCCGTGAGCCACTAGGGAAACCCCTATTAAATGTTATCTAACATAAGGAAGCAACTGGACATGGAATAACAGACTGGTTCCAAAATGGGAAAGGAGTACGTCAAGGCTGTATATTGTCACCCTGCTTATTTAACTTAAATGCAGTGTACATCATGAGAAATGCTGGGCTGGAAGAAGCACAAGCTGGAATCAAGATTGCCAGGAGGAATGTCAATAACCTCAGATATGCAGATGACACCGCCC
>SJYA01000247.1:155275-199428 GCA_006410615.1 Neotragus moschatus
CCAGCCCCCCCCCCCCCCCCCCCCGCCAGGAACGTCCACCTGGATGCAAGTCCTTGAGGATATGTCATTCCAGGGATAACTTGGACTCTCATTTGTCCCAAACCCAAACTTTAGTGATGACAAAGCGCGGGTGGCTGCGAGGCACCGTGAGCCAGTGGGGCGCCAGGTCCTGTCTCTTTCTTTGGGCGAAATTATCTTGCAGCCCAGGGTGAGGGGAGCCCGCGGGTGTGCTCGGGGCCTGGTCAGCCGCCGGATGGAAGCGGGGTATGTGTCATTAACCGAGTCCCTGATCCCACAGGGCCTCAAAATGGAGAGAAGTCATGAGTCCAGAAGCCTGAGGCTCCTGCCTGCAAGGATGAGGCCACCGAGTGAGGAGGGGGGCTCAGAGGGAGTGGGGGTGGACAGGCAGGCTGAGCTGAGGGTCAGAGAGGGCGAGTCTCTGTGCAAAGGTCCCTGGGGAGCAAGGGTGGGTGAGGAGCCCAAACCCTGGCCTCCCGGCCTGTACGCTCTGCCTCTCTGTCTCTATGCTCCTGGAAGGACAAAACCTAGCCGGTCCCTGCTATCTCCAAATAGCGTGCCCTTAGAGAGTGTTTGCCAGAAAAGAGGCCGTCTGGGGCAAGTCCTGGTTCGTCTATTCACTAGCTAAGGAAGTTCTGGCAAGCTACTAATGTGTGCTGTGCCTCAGTTTCTTCCATGCAATGACAATAAAATTAATGGTCCTGGGACTTCCCTGGTAGTCCAGCGGTAAAGAATCTGCCTAGCACTGCAATGGACTCGGGTTTGATCCTTGGTGGGGAAACTAAGATCCCATGTGCTATGAGGCAGCTAAGCCTGTAAACTACAATCAGAAAAGCCTGTGTACCACAATGAAGACCCAGAACAGCCAAACAAGCAAGCAAAAAGGTAGCCCTAAGTTCATAGGACTGCAGGTAGAACTAACTGATCTAACATATGGAAAGAGCTTAGGATAGTGCCCTGTGCCCAACTGTGTCTTGGAAGGTAGGCTTCATCATTATTACCGTTATTATTATTTCTCAGGTGGGAAGGGTGGGTGCAAACTCACCTGCTGCCCTGGATGGGTTTGTTGTTAACTGTTCGCCACTCAGATGATCCTGCCTCCCGGGAGTAGATGTAATAACCCAGGAGCTCTGGGCTGTCTTTCACTGGATCCCAGGTCAAGGAGACAGAGGTCTGTGTGTCTCGGAAAGCTTGAACTTGTGTTGGAGGCGGGAGAGTGGCTAAAACACAGCAATACGGGCTGAGTGAAGATGCTGTCACATGGCTGGGAAGGGGGAGAGGTGTGGGAGAGGCAGAGAGGCATGGGGGGTGGGGGTGGCTGGGGGTATAGCCACAAGCATTTCAGACATGCCCTGGGGCTTTGGGCAGCTCTTTCCTAGTCCCAGAGGTGTGGTCCAGGCTCTTGTATTCTGAAAGTCCTCTCTCGCCTCCAAACATTCCCACTTCCTCATTAAGATTCTTTTGTCAATCCTTACTGTCACTTTCTCTCTTCGAAGTTACCAGATCTGGCAGTTTTCCTTAGCCCTTATCTCCAGTCTCTAGGAAACATAGCTTGTTTCCCCTTGAAACGTTATCTTTTCTGGCTTTCTCAGACAATGTTCCTTGAGGTGGGTCTGCCATGATTTGTTAAATGAAGAGATCTGGATGGATGGATGGGAGAATGGATGGAGGGAAAGATGATGAACGGATGGAAAGATGGATGGATGGATGGACAGAGGGATGGATGGATGGATGGATAGATGTCAGATCAGGACCTTCCTAGTACTCTTTGTATTTCTCAAACTCCTTACACATCTGTTTGTTTTCCCCTCTTCCCTTGTCCCTAAATCTGAGACTCCTCCAAGCTTCAGCTCCTTGATTTGCTCCATTTCTCTTGAACTCTTTTCAAGAAAGGCACGGAGGGTCCACCTACACCCATGGCTTCAATCCTCACCTCTCTGCAGGTGAATCCCCAGGCTTTACCACCAGCCCTGCTTTCTCCCTTGAATTCTAGAGCCTTGTCTTCCATTTCCCCTGGACATTCTCCTTGTATTCTAGTGGTCCTTCAGGCTAAGGTTGAACTCAGCATCCATCCAACACAAACCCAGTATCTATTGAGGGCCTACTATGAGCCAGGCTCTGCACTTGGCCCAGGGAGGTACTGAGATGTAGCCTTGGGGTCCTGGGCTCAGGACGTCCCATCAGAAACTTCAGCCTCTCAGGTTGAAGGCAGTGTGGCAGTGGATGGAGGCTGGGTGGTGCGGAGAGGCTTGAAGGAGGTCATGCAGGGACCATCCGTTGTGGGGAGAGGCTTGAAGGAGGCCACGCAGGGACCGTCCAAGAGACCTGATTCTACCAGTGGGCAAGAACTGGAGCTGAGGGCATCCATGTATGGAGTTGTCCTCACACACTAGAATCTTGATTTCAAGGAGGATTTCAAGACCTGAGGATGTGTTTGTGATATAACATCAATTTAAAAAAGTAGAATGCAAAGCTCACATATGGCTTGACTGGACTTTCAAGAAGAGGCACTGGTAGGCATGTGGTCGAAAGACCAGGAGCCCAGGTACCTGGATGCTCACAGTGGCCACCCTGCCGGTGGGATCTGGGGGGGGGCATTCTTGCCCCTCCTTGCCTCTCTCCTTCCCTCCCTCGCTTCCACTCTCTCTTTCTCTCTTGCTTCTTTTGTATTTTCCTACTTTTGAGCAATACTTTCGCTTTCATAATACAAGTCAATTCCTTGTCTTTTTCCCTCCCCTCCCCTCCTCTCTCTTCTTTTCCTCTCCTTTCCTTCTCTGAAGTGTACCAAAACCTTGCCCCAAGGCTACCTTGTGGTCCAGAGACTGCCCACACCTAATCACAAACCACTCACCGGCTGGGACCCTGAATCAGGCTTAATTGTTAACCAGATTAGAATGAAAGAACAACTCCATCTGCCACCAGCCTATTTATGCTTGTGCTGAATATGTACACGCACTCATGTGGGCTAAGTCGCATCAGTCGTGTCTGACTTGCAAAGAGTCAGACACGCAAAGGCTCCCCCCTGGAAAGCTCCTCTGTCCGTGGGGATTCACTGGGCAAGAATACTGGAGTGGGTTGCCATGCCCCTCCTCCAGGGGATCTTCCCGACCCAGGGATAGAACCTGCGTCTCTTACATCTCTTGCATTGGCAGGCAGGTTCTTTACCACCAGCCCCACCTGGGAAGCCTGAATCTATGCGCGCACACACACACACACACACACACACATCTCTTTTTTCCACATTATTGAGCACTACAAATCTAGGACTCGGCGATCTTCCCCACACAGGCCTTGCAGCGCATCAGGCTCTCCAGAAGGGCAGTGCTCCAGTTGGTTCCTTAAAAGACTCATTGGTGATGGCAGCTCCAGGGACCCATCTGGTCTTGTCCAAGAGAGAAAGATCCCACAATCCAGAGGCCTCAGAGGAGAGACCAGCAAGTCAGGACCAGCGTGGAGCTGCCGCTGGGAGGCTCAGGAAGGAGCCAGAGGCGGGGGCGGTAACCAGACCTTCAGAACAGTAGGTTTGGCAGTTGAGGACATCAAGGTGTGCAGCTCAGAAATGACCTGCTCAGGTCCAAGCTGTGCTGCTATCGAGAGGGGTCCCACCTGATGAGGCAGGGCTCGGGGATGGGACCAAGGAGAGGGCAGGAGGCCTGCCTAGGGGCCCAATCCTGGCTGCACGAGGGGGATCAGGCTCTGGTTGGAGACCTTTAGCCCTGAGGGGCCATTGGTCACAGACAGCTCCTGTCTGGACCCAGCTGGATTCTGCAACTATGAACTGCTGATCTGGAAAAAAAAATGCCTGTACTTCCAAGAACCTCTTGCCCAGAGAAATGTAATTCTTGATGGTCTGAAACTTTACAGCCCTGTGATCACGTTGCTTCTCGGCTTTGTGATAGGTAGAGTGGTCAAGAGCAGAGAAATGTGCGTGGCTCTGTTCCTGCAGCCACTGGGGGGGCCCGGGGCTTGGGTGCTGACAGCCTGACTTAGCCTGTGCCCGTCTCCTGCAACCCAGGTACCTGGCTTCCCCCTCAAGGCGATGGGCTCGCTGGGCTCTGAGGGATCGCTCATGCCGTACTGGTTTATCGCTCGCACTCTGAAGACGTACGACTTCCCTTTCTCCAGATCCAAAAGGGCGAATCTTGGGGATTTCACAGGAGTCTCTGAGTTGATGGCCTCCCAGGTGCCACTACCTATGACCGACTGAGACAAAGGAGAGAAGCTTGGCGTTGGTTAAGTGGGAGAGCACCTCCCACAGGTGCTCTCATTAGCCTCTCTCCCCACCCCAGGATGCCCCTCAGTGTCTGAGCTTTGGATTCACCTGCCTCCGTGATGTCTCTGCCTGGATGCCCGTCGAGCATCTCACGCTCAGTGGAACTGACCCTGAACTTCCCTCCATGCCAGTGCTGCCACCTCTAGTCAAAGGCACCCATCCTTCCAGCTGCTCAGGTCAGAGTCCAGGAAGCCTTCCTGGATTCTTTCTCTCACTTCTCACCCTCAGATATACTCCACCAGTGAATTCAGCTGGGGGAATTCCCTGGCAGCCCAGTGGTTAGGCTTGGGGCTTTCGCTGCCAGGACCCAGGTTCGATCCCTGATTAGGGCACTAAGATCCTACAAGCTGCACAGTGCAGCCAAAAAACAGAACAAAATGACCAAAAACACCCCCAGATCCCAAATCCAGCTGGCTCTGCCTGGAAAATTTACCCAGAATCCAACCTCCCTCAGGCTCCCTTCCAGAACCTCGGTCCAAAGCCACCGTCGTCTCTCACTGTCTGAGTTATCTCAATAGCCTCTGATCTGGTCTGCCTGTTTCTTCTACCTTTAACTCCCTTCAATCTTTTCTCCAAATGACAGGCAGAGGAATCCTTTTACAACACCAGTCAAATCCCATCAGTGTCTGCTCAGAACGCTCCCAAGCCCCAGAGTAAAAGCTGCTTTGTGATCTGACTCCTGCCGTCCGTCTGGTCACGTTCCACGTCCCACTTTGTCCACCCACCAGGCTCCATGGCCCCCTGCTGCTCCCTGATGGTGCCAGGCTCCACCCCTGCCTCTGGGTCTTTGCACCTGCTGGTCTTTTTCCCTGGAGTGCTCTTCCCCCAGAAATCTCTGACTGGCCCCTCACTTCGTTTAGTGCCGTGCTTAGCTGCTCTGTTGCCTGACTCTTGCGATCCCATAGACTGTAGCCCGCCAGGCTCCTCTGTCCATGGGATTCTCCAGGTAACAATACTGGAGTGGACTGCCATTTCCTTCTCCAGGGGATCTTCCTGACTCAGGCATCAAAGCTGGGTCTCCTGCATTGCAGGCAGACTCATTACCGACTGAGCTTTGAGAGAAGCCCCATTTCCTTTGAGCTTTTTCTCAAAACTCACCTTCTAGGGGAGACCTCTCCAGTTCCTCCATCTCAATATCAGTAGCCCCTTCTCCTCAACACTTCAAATCCCATCCAAAGCTGTAGATAATCTGAAAAGGTCATTTAATCTACTCCCCTGCCTCTGTGTAGGACTATGTTCAGGACTTCCAGACAGGAAATTCTCTTCTCATTAGGGTTCCCCAGGGGATGCTGCTGGGGTCTCTCAGTGCCTCCCTGGACCTCCACTCCTCCTCACATCCTGGTCCCATAGTGTTTCTATTTCTCTGACTGGCCTGGGGCTGGGGCTCTAAGGTCTCCATACCTTCTCCAGGAAGTACGTCAGGGGGGCTTTGCCTCGGGGTCTTGGCTCATCCCAGCCCAGAACCACATAGGCCTCACGGATCTCGCTGCCGTGGACATTAGTCGGGGGTGAGGGGATGGTCACAAAGTCTGGAATCAGAGTCGCCCAGGGGCTGAGATGTGTGGGCCCTCAGAGACCCCAGATCTCAGCCCCCCACTTCACAGGAGAGAGGGACAGGGCCCAGAAGAGGGGCAGGACCTTGCTTCAGTCACCCAGCAAGGCTGGGCAGGGCGGAGCCAGAACCAGAGCCCGGGTCTCCCCACGTTCTGCTGGAGACTTCCCCCAATGTCTGCGTCCCCAGGAGGGGCGCAGTCACCCACCCGAGAGCCTGGCCCCCAAGCTGGATCCCCGCCCACGCTCACCACCTGACCCACGCCCACAGACAGCTTCTGCCTCGGGCCAGTTTGTGTCCCAGCTTCCAGACTGGGGGCTGAAGTCTTGAGGCCAAGTGTTAGGGGGTTCACACATACCGTCAAAGTCATCTGTGCTGACCGTGATGGTTTTTCCCATGTCAAAGGGGATCTCTAGGGTGGAGAATGGAACCCGTTAGTGGAGAACTAAGGGCTGCAGGGTGTGTGGCTGGGTCAGCCCTGCTCTGGGGGCTAATTCCTTCCCCGCTCCTCTCGGCCCCTCTCTGTGTGTCCTCGGGCAGGTGGCATTCGCAGACCCCAGAGGTGCTCGGCCCGCTGGGGGCAAATGGCACAGAAAGGAGGAGTGATGGGCTCGGATTCCGAGGGCACAGCACACCCACGTCGGGGTGGCTCCTCGGGGCTGAGAGGGCTGCGTCCCCCACTCGCTGCCTCCCCGCCCACCCTCCAGGCTGGGAGCTTCTGAGTCAGGGCAGTTCCCTCCTGCAGGTTAAGGGCATCTGAAGAAGGTGCTGTGGCTTCTCGCCAGCTTAGCGTCTGGTGCTGAGACTTGTGTTTCTTCCAGCAGACAGGCTCTACCTCCCCCTCAGGCTAGGGGCGGATAAGGGTGGCACCGCGTCTCCTCCGTCAGACTAGGGGCTCCTGAGGCTGTGTCAAAGCATGGTTTTTCCAGGAGTCATGTTTGGATGTGAGAGCTGGACCATAAAGAAAGCTGAGCGCTGAAGAATCGATGCTTTTGAACTGTGGTGTTGGAGAAGACTCTTGAGAGTCCCTTGGACAGTAAGGAGATCCAACCAGTCCATCCTAAAGGAAATCAGTCCTGAATGTTCGTTGGAAGGACTGATGCTAAAGTTGAAACACCAATACTTTGGCCACCTGATATGAAGAGCTGACTCACTAGAAAAGACCCTGATGCTGGGAAAGATTGAAAGCAGAAGGGGACGGCAGAGGATGAGATGGTTGGATGGCATCGCCGACTCAATGGACATGAGTTTGGGTAAACTCTGGGAGTTGGTGATGGGCAGGGAGGCCTGGCGTGCTGCAGTCCATGGGGTCACAAAGAGCCGGGCATGACGGAGCGACTGAACCGAGCCTGTCTCCTCCATCAGACTAGGGGCTCCTGAGGGCTGGGCTGCGTCTCGTCTCCTGGACCAGGGCTGGGAATGGGGCCCGTGCTCCTGTGTCCTGTGTGAGGCAGTCCTGGTGTGCCCTGACAGATGTTCTAGCATGTCCTTCAGCGCCTCTGTGCCCACCTGTCTTCCTCTGAGCTTCGTCACGGTCGCCCATGACAACCGGCTCAGAAGCCTTGGAGGGGACGCTGCTGCCCGCTCTGTTGATGGCTCTCACCCGGAACCGGTAGCTCTGGCCTTCGATGAGGCCTTGGATTGGGCACCGACAGGTCCCGCCAGGAGCCTGGTGGCATGGCACCCATTCCTCGGACTCTCCCTGGCACCTGTGGGAAGAAGCCCCGGTTTCACTCCCTGCCCGTGACTCACACCCTCCCAGTCTGAGCCTCTACCAGGACATTCCCCGACCCTGGGCTGTCCACCCAGCTCGTCTCGGCCAGGGAAACACCTGCTCTCCATTTGAAAGCCCGGCTCCAGCCTTGGGTCCGCAGGAGGCCTTCTCACCAACCAGTATACTAATCAAAAGAGCTAGTGCCTTTCATGGAACTCTCCTGTGGGCTGGAGCTGTGCTGTGCCCATCACATCCGTCATCTTGTTTAATCCCGAAGGTCCTTGAGGTTAGGTGTGATTACTTTCATTCTACCAATGGGATCTGAGTTTAAAGAGTGAGATGACTTGCCAAAGGTCACATGGCTCCTGAGTGGGTGACTTAGCATTTCCCCCGAGGACTGTCCACTCCCATGTCGGTGTGTGTTCTAGGGTGACCCTCAGAGTCTGGGATCTCTACATCCTCTGGGTACCACCTTTCCTCGCACTGGCTGGATGGGGCAGTGTACCTCAGTTTCCCCATCTGTGCAATGGGGCACTAGAGCATCCCCTATCCCCTCAGATAGGGATTGTTTTAAGGATTCAAGTGGTTGGGTTAGGCCTTACCTCCAGCTAGGGCCTTGGAGCTGGCGGGTGGAGGAGGCGGCGCGTTCGGACCCTCCCCTTCCTGGGAAGCCCCTTCCCTTCAGGCTCAGGGCTCCTGGGTCTCTGTCACTCAGGGAGGCGAGTAGCCACCGAAGCCTCATGTGCTCAGGCTTCAAGCACTGATGTTTGCCCCTCCCAGGGTCAGCTCATGCCATAAAGGGTCCAGGGGCAGCAGCTGCCTCCAGAGGTGGACACCCTTCTGTTGCCCCTAAGTAACACACCTACCTCCTGCCCTGTCCCAAGGAGAGGCATGGGGTCCCTGTTTCCTGTGGTCCCCGCCCTTGTTCTCACAGGACCATCTCCCCCCGTGGGCTCTGCCACTCAAGAGACCCACTCACAGCTCGATGGAATAGCCAGTGATGGGGTTGCCCCGGGTATCGCTGGGCGGGGTCCAGGTCAGGATGAGGCAGTCTCTGTTCACATTCAGGCATCGAATGTTCAAGGGGGAGCCTGGGACCCCTGGCTTCTCGGCCGCAGCATCTGAAACCCGGGACGGTGGGGGGCGCGGGAAGAGAGTAGGGGCGGCTCTTCTAGTCAATGTCCACTCGGCAACCAACCCCCTCCCATTCCCATCCATCATTCCTCTTCTTACTAGCCCCCCAGGGGTGGCCCTGTCTCTTATACACATCTCCTCAGTTTCCCCATCTGTGCAGTGGGTACAGTCCTCACACTGCCCCGTGCCCCCTGGCGGGCTGTGGTGAGGTGGGACTGAACGAGGTGCTCAGAGCCTTGTTTCACACACAGCGCCTGCTATGTCTCTTCTCAGCGCTGTCAGATCCCAGGGGCTGTGGCCACCTGCATGCTGGTGACCGACTGACACTGTGGCTCGAGCGCTTCTCAGGACGTGTCCTCATCCNTCCAGTTTACTAGGGGCCCACTCTACACCATCTGCTTGAGCAATTGGCACAATTCATCTTTGAGTCCCAGCGCAACTCTCCGTTTTGCAGGTGGGAATACTGAATCTCCTAGAGGAAAAGCCAATCGCCCAAGGTCACCCAGCCGGTGAAGTGGCAAAGCCTGGAGGCAGAAATCAAGCAGGACTAGGATGCCAGCCCACGCTCAGCCCTCCCCTCCAGCTCCCTCCGAACCTGAGACTCTCAGGCTGGGTCCCTTTGGAGGGTCACGGGCAATCTTAGAAAGACTCTGCCTCAACACCCTCATTCACCATATAGCAGGGACACCGAGGCCCCAAGGAGCTGGGGGCTCGCCCACATGTCCCACGGCAGGTCGGTCAAGGCAGAGTCCTGGTCCCTGGGCTCTGGCTGGGCGCCCTCCCCCAGCCACCCCTTACCTCTCACAAACACGTAGGCGCTCTGCTCCCGGAGCCCAAAGGGCGAAGGCACCTGGACCGTGTAGAGGCCCTCATCCTCCTTGTAGGCACAGGCCACCTTCAGGACTGCCTGGCGGTCAGAATAGAGGATCTGCCGGCGGCCAGAGGACCTCAGCAGCCTCCCTGTGGGGAGAAGGGTTCCAGGGTGAGCTCCTGGGCGATCTGGAGCTCACCCGGGAACCTGTAGGTGCTTCCAGGTTCACAGGCAGAGATGCGGTTGGCCGGGCTAGAGACCGAGGCTCTGCTGGGGAGTTGGGGAAGGGGGTGGTGATCTTCAGGACTCTGCCCAGGTGGTCTCTGAATTCTCCTCTGGAGCAGGCTTAGTGGGGGTGGGGGTTGGGGNGCCATCAACATTAGAGAGAATGTGGAGGAGGAGGGGAGGAGGGTGGGAGGTGGCAGGTGGGACCTTTG
This sequence comes from Neotragus moschatus, assembly GCA_006410615.1. Lineage (NCBI taxonomy): Eukaryota > Metazoa > Chordata > Mammalia > Artiodactyla > Bovidae > Neotragus > Neotragus moschatus. Next base: position 165,215 of record SJYA01000247.1, read on the forward strand.
GGAGAGGGCCGGGGGCTCGGGCAGGGGCCGGGGGGGGGGGGCTCCAGGCCTCGCCCGAGCTCCTGCTGTGCGCCATGCTGCTCTTTGTCCCTGCAAAGGCCCCTCCTCCCTGTCAGCACCTCTGTTCCCGAGGTTCTACGGTTTGGGGGCATCTTGGCCTGCAATCACAGCCGCTTCTCGGGGCTCAGGGCTTCTCTGCTCCTCCGCCCCCAGCCCCCCAGGGGCACCTCCCTAGGCTCAAGCTGCTGGGGGTGCTGCATTCCTGGCCCTTTGGCTGCCGGCCTGGTCAGGAATGGGGCAGGAGGTCCAGCCGTCTGTCTCTTCCCTGGCTGGATCGTCTCTTCCTGCCTGAGCTGACTGGGCCTCCCCCAGCCCTGGCCTGTGATCCCCCAGTGGTCTTCCAGCTCACGAGTAGCAGTTCTTGCCTGCACCCACAGACTGACTCTGAAAAGCCCGAGGCAAGTACCCTGACCCTGCTTAGGCTGACCTGCCTCCTGCGCTTGGCCTCTGTTCCTGTTGCTTCATACGGCCTCACCCGAGGGTGCTGATGGCGATCGTGGTGCGTAAAGGGCTCTCAACCAGAGGCTCTCAAGGGGCAGAGGCTGCAGCTGTGTTTTGGCTTCCTGCCTTCTCTCGGATGGAGGGCCCCCTAACTTCATGGCATGTCTGTGCCTACCCCTGCCCTGGTACCCAGTGCAGGGCTTCGCACCGCGAATGCTCAGCGACCCTTTGCAGGGTGATTTGATCTGACCCCACCTGGCTTGTTCAGCTTCCCTCTGCCTCGACCATGCTCATCACTTGGCTTGTACAGGTTGGGGGAGAGGGATAGCTGAGTTCCTCTCTCCACCAGGAGTCTATCTCTGCCTCTGCAGGCTGGGGGCTGAGACCAGGGCTCCTCACCGTCTCGGAACCACTGGATGTTCTGCTCAGCATCCAACACGTCTTCCGAAAATAGGCAGTTCAGGGAGAAGGTTTCCTTCTCACGGGCGAAGACTGGCTTCAGCACTGATGTGAATTCCACGCTGGGGCCAAACATCAGTCCTGGTGGGAACAGAAACTTAGGACAGAAGTTTTCTGAGGCCATGTCGGCTTAGCCTGGGGCTTAGATGGGAGTGAGGAGGACCCTTCTGGGGTGTCCCCACTCCTCTGGGTCAGGAGTCACAGTTCTCCAGGTGGTCTTAACAAGGAGAAAAGCCTGATGCTAGGGGCTATGGCGTGGGGAAGAGATTTCTTTAGGTGGGACCAGGTGAACTGAAATGGCAAATATCTGTTTGTCTGTTTGGCTTTGCCTTTTTCTCATTCAACTTTGGCCACTGGACAGCCCAGTGGCTGGCAGTAGCTCTGGGGTGCTTAGGGGCCCCCAGAAGCCAGTCCACAAGTATTAACAGTTCATAGGCAATCCCCACGTGGACATCCCTTTGTGGGGAATGGATGGTTATATTCTAAAGGGACCCCAGACACCTCCTCCCTGAAAGCCCGTCCCTCCCCAGCCTCCTTACTTTTAAACATCTCCGAATCGAAGCCAGCATCCTTCCCCAGGTAAGCTGAAACCCAGAGCAAATGGGAGTTGGAGAAGGCTTAGCACCCTCACTCCTACTGGGTTTTGGGGCCATGGCCTCTGGGTGTGGATTCAACTCCTGGTCTAGCAGGGCCTCCCTCTAAGGCTTGGAGAACGTTCCCTGTCCTATCTGTGCCTTGGTTCCTTCCTGAGTCCTACCTGGTGGGGGTGGGGGTGGGTTCTGAATACCTGAGTTCACATGAACAAAGCCCTTAGCAGGACCCTGGCATACAGCTGGTGCTCAATAAATGGTGTTTTTCTTCCCAAGGGCTTCCCTGGTAGCTCAGCTGGTAAAGAATCCACCTGCAATGCAGGAGACCCTGGTTCGATTCCTGGGTCAGGAAGATCCCCGGGAGAAGGGATAGGCTGCCCACTCCAGTGTTCTTGGGCTTCGCTGGTGGCTCAGATGTTAAAGAATCCACCTGCAATGCGGGAGANAGCTCAGCTGGTAAAGAATCCACCTGCAATGCAGGAGACCCTGGTTCGATTCCTGGGTCAGGAAGATCCCCGGGAGAAGGGATAGGCTGCCCACTCCAGTGTTCTTGGGCTTCGCTGGTGGCTCAGATGTTAAAGAATCCACCTGCAATGCGGGAGACCTGGGTTTGATCCCTGGGTTGAGGAGATCCCCTGGAAGAGGGCATGGCAACCCACTCCAGTATTCTTGCCTGGAGAATCGCCATGGACAAAACCCGCCCACTGCTAGGATCACAGAGTCCTCGAGGTGGAGCATAGTCAGACTGGGATTTCTGGTAGGTTCAGGGCAGCACTAGGAAAGCCTCCTGGAGGCTTCAGGGTGAAGCCCAGGTTGGTGTGGACGCAGACCACCAGGGGACAGTGAGAACTGTTTTTGCTCACATAGCACGCACCACGTGCTGCTTATTAACTCATTTAATCCTCACAGCAGCCTTGTCTATTGGTGACATCATTATCCTGTAATACAGATGGGGAAACTGAGGCATGATCACACGCGAGCACCCCGACAGCCTGAAACCACCGCGTGACACTGGTCCCTGGGAAGGCTCTGATGGAGGGAGGGATGGGATTCAGAGGAGGTGATGGGAAGGAGTGGTGGGCAGAGGGAGGCAGGGTCCGAGGGCCTGATGCCCGGCCTGCACTCGACTTTGGACGGCTCAGATTCCACCCAGAGAGGCTGGCCCAGCAGCGGGGACAACTGCCTCCCAAGAGCTATTTGGGGAACAGGGACGAGGGGTGGAGAGGCTGTGAAGGACAGTGTAACAAGGAATGATGAGAGCTGGGAAGGTGGGGCTGGACTCCAGCCTGCCTGCTACCCAGTACACGTGTGAGTGTGTGTGTGTGTGAGAGTGTGTGTGTATGTGTGTGTGTGAGTGTGTGTGTGAGTGTGTGTGTGTGAGAGAGAGTGTGTGTGTATGTGTGTGTGTGAGTATGTGTGTGTGTGTGTGTGAGTGTGTGTGTGAGTGTGTGTGTGAGTGTGAGTGTGTGTTTGAATTTGCATACATGGAGTTTCTTTCTCTGGGTCCTTAGGGCAAGGCCTTGGGCTAACCAGTCCACCCTAAAGTAAAGCAGTCCTGACTATTCATTGGAAGGACTGATGTTGAAGCTGAAACTCCAATACTTTGGCCACCTAATGTGAAGAGCTGACTCATTTGAAAAGACCCTGATGCTGGGAAAGTCTGAAGGCGGGAGGAGAAGGGGATGACAGAGGATGAGATGGTTGGATGGTATCACTGACTCAACGGACATGGGTTTGAATAAACTCCGGGAGTTGGTGNAAACTCCAATACTTTGGCCACCTAATGTGAAGAGCTGACTCATTTGAAAAGACCCTGATGCTGGGAAAGTCTGAAGGCGGGAGGAGAAGGGGATGACAGAGGATGAGATGGTTGGATGGTATCACTGACTCAACGGACATGGGTTTGAATAAACTCCGGGAGTTGGTGACGGACAGGGAGGCTTGGAGTGCTGCAGTCCATGGGGTAGCAAAGAGTCGGACATGACTGAGCGACTGAACTGAACTGAACTTAGGCTCAAAGGTGTGGCCTCCTTGGCTAGACTCTGCCTGGGCCATGGGCTGATAGGGTGGGGAGGACAATTATCTTTCCCTAAGAGCTTGCTACAGCCAAGCTCTACCTAAACCATCTCATTTAACCCACAGGAGCATCTGAGGCGGCAGGAGGGCTCCCCGTTTGCAGGTGGGGAGGTCAGGGAAGCGAGGTGGCGCCCAGGCTCACACAGCCCATCAGCATCAGAGGAAGCTTGTGGTCTGGGGTCTGGTGGACTCCAGGGTCTCTCCTGCTTTGGGCTCTGATCAATGTCCAGGGGGAGCCTGAGCTAACTGGGAAATACGCACCAGAAGCTAGAAAGGGCAGTGAGGGTGGTAGGACTCGGCCTTTGCCCCCTGAGGACCACTGGGGACCAGGCTGCCTTCCCAGAGGTCCTGAGCTGGATCTGGACCCAAGCCCAACCCGGTGGGACAAGCCTGCTCTCGAACAGGCACTGAACTGGGATATAGGTTGTATAGCCCGAGGGTGGAGAATCTCACTCGCTCTGAAGGCCTCGGGGAAGCAGGAGTCCCAGTGGCTGCTCTGGTTACTCAATCCCAGGACAAATACCCCTGCCCCGCCCCGAGTCTGGCGCAGACCCCTGTCCTCATCTGCCTGCCAGGATTTTCTGTGGGCTGCCTGGCCTGTTGGGCACGGGAGGACTCACTGCGGACAAGGACTTTGGCAAAGGAGGAGGCCTGGCCGTAGGCGTTCTTGACCTTCACTGTGTAGGTGGCTGCGTCCTCAACGGTACATCTGAAAAGGAGGGAGGGAGATGTTTCCCCAAGGCTGCTGGGCTCCACGGAAAGCTCAAGTCCCGAGAGCAGGGTGGGTGGGGAAGGGGGTGGTTACGGGAGAGCTTTGGGCTCTAGGTCAGGGCCTGCCCCTGAGAAGCTGGGTGCCTTTGGGCTGCCCCTGCCCCTCTCCACACCTCCAAGCCCTCTTTTGAAAAACGGGGAAAACATAACACCAAGGCTTAAGGTGAAGGCGCTTTGAAAGTACAATTGTTAGGCTCTCATCAGAGCTAAGTGACTGGTCCAGAGTCAGAACAACTGGAACTCAACCCCAATTCAAGGGGACAAGTCCGCCCTTCGGCCTCCCTGCTCTGCCAACACCTCCGGGCAGAACCCTGGAGCAAGAGAAGCCCGGGCACACTGCCAGCCTGTGCCAGGCCTGGGCCAGCTGCCCAGGTGTTCTCACGCCCAGGCCTGGGGCTCACCACCAGCCAGGCCAACCCCGTTCCTCGTGGAGCCTGGGGCTGGCTCCACCCCAGGGCCACCATGGCGGTAGGGCGTACCTGGCCCCATCGGCAAGCAGAGGGGCCCCTTGGTGCCCTCTCTCCTCCGCTGCTTGCTCGGAGCAGGAACCCCTCTGGTTTCAAAGGTCAGTTCCACCTGCTCCCCGAAGCTGCCCCGGCCCTGCGTGCTGTCCCTGACGGTGCAGTCCACAGGGCCCCTCCCTGTGGAGCCTTGGAGGGTCAAGCATTTATGTCCATGTGGCCCCACTTGGCTTCTGGAGCCTCCTGTTTACATTCGTTTCTTCCAGAGCCCCAGTGGGTTGAGGTGGAGGGTTTGGTGTATTGGAAAGAACCCAGGTGGAAAGAACTGACTCAATCCCAGGCCCTGCCCTGTGGAAGTTGTGCAAGAGCCTTAATCTTTCAGAGCCTCGGTTTTCCCATCTGTCACATGGACGCAACACTCCTTCCTTGAGAGAATGAGGGTGGGCCTTGACAACTACATTGGGAAAGCAGCGAGCACAGGGCTTGGCGCCTGGAGGAATTCGGCGCCCGGCAGTTCATACGAACAGTGCGTACTCCGGGGACTGCTGCGCTCATTTTCTCTTCCTTCAACACTGTGCTTAAGGCTCACTACCTCCTGAAAGGCCTGCCTAACTCTCTCTCTTCTGCTTCCCCTTGAACGCGTGCGTGTGTACATGTGTGTGTGTTTTCGCCCCCAGCAAGGAACTCTCCCCACGTGCCTAGCTGCTAGCCAAGTCCAAATTTCTCACTGTGTATTCTAAGACATTGGAATCACATGGGGGTATCTGTTAAATACCAGTTCCTGGGCCCCACTTCAGACCTATTTAATCTGGCTTTATCGGAGTTAAAGAAGGGTTCATCCCACAGTCACTGTTTGAGGCTGGTGTGGTTCATAGCTCTGAAGAGGGGTTTGGACCTGCTCTGGCCTTGGTAGTGCTGGGGCCTGGGACCGTGGGCCTCCCTGGGGCTCATGGTCTCACCTCCTGATCTCCAGTGTCAGTAGTCCATAGTTGTTGGTGATTCGATACTTGCCGGCAGGAAAGAGGCGGGGATCAATTCTCATGTCATTTTTGTACCTGTGGAGACACAGTGGAGTGTGGGAGGCAACGTGGTTCTGAGTGGGAAGGATCCTGAGCCTCTTAGAGGCTGGTTGGATTCCAACCTCGGTTTTGTGCTGCTTATTCATCTGTGTGACTCAGGGCAGCTCCAAACCTCAGTTTTTCTCATCTGTGAAATGGGAATAATCGCGCTGATCTTGCAGTGTTGTGATGATTAAGTGGGATAAGATATGTAAAGTTTGAAGGCTGTGGATACTCACTTGTTTATTCCCTTCTGGAGGGCAGAGAAGAGGGAGCCATAATTAGGGGTATCTGCCCCTTCCCTTACCAGGGGTGCCCCCAAGGACCAGGCTCCAGCTTTTCCTTCCTCTCTGAAGGGGTACCAAGGAAAGTTCTCCATCGCTTCCTTTTTGTCAACCCCCAGGACAAGAGTTCTTAATCTCAGTTCTTGTTAAAATCACCAGTTCAGTTCAGTTCACTCAGTCGTGTCTGACTCTTTGTGACCCCATGGACTGCAGCATGCCAGGCCTCCCTGTCCATCACCAACTCCTGGAGTTTACCCAAACTCATGTCCATTGAGTCGGTGATGCCATCCAACCATCTCATTTAAAAATCTCCATGCTCAGAGTCTGAATGTAAGCCTTNACTAGCTGTGTGAGCTTAGACAAGTCACACTACCTCTCTGAGCCTCGATATCCTCACCTGTGAAATGGGGATATCGTCCTAACCTCATGAATGGCCCAGAGGCTCAAATGAGGGGGAAAGTGCTGGGCCAGTGTAAGCGAGGTTCAGGTGTAAGGTGTTGCTTTTTCCTTTGTGACCTCAGTTATTTACGTGTTTATCGTTTCTCTCCTACCAAAACCCTGGTCTGGTCACCCTTGAGATCGGGCTTATATGTCACCTCGTCTGAGAAGCCTTCCCGGATTCTCCAGGTGGAGGCAGCTACTGTCTTTCTTCACCTCCACTCTTATCTCAAATATCGCCCTTGGACATAGTTTTCATTGTGTTGACATTTCTCTTCTGGGTTGAGAGTTCCTTGAGGTGAGATTGTGTCTGGGTCATTTCTGTGCCTCACTGCCTGAGCCAGGGCCTGGGACAGATTATGTTCCTGGTAAATATTTGTTGAAATTTCCTTGTCTCCCAGCATACCTGACAACGGGCCTTAGACCCTGGGGAGCTCAGGAGAGACTGAACTCAGCTGTGTGAATGACACATTTCCCTCTGGGGTGAAGTGAGATCCCAGATGCTGCCACGCCCACCTCCCGAGGTCCCTTCAAAAGACTCCTGCCTCCTCTCCCCTCTGCCAGCAAGGCCTCAACTCCATGGTTCTGTTATGAGTACATTCCCAGGAATGGCACCTCCTGCTTTCCTAGCAGCTTTCAAGTTCTTAGGGCTTCCATATTGTTGTGGCGTTAAATCCTTACCATAGGCAAGCTGGACAGGAGGGCTTCAACCCATTTCACAGACCAGGAAACTAAGGCAGGATCAGAGAGGTTGAACCATAGCTGAGACCACACACAGAATTAGCCGAGAGCAAGCCGGTCCTGGGCTCCTTCTCACCGAGAGCCCCCACCCTCCTTGCCTCCTCTCCTGCCCCGACCCTGGGACTGCCTCCGCCATCTTCCTGCAACCCTGGAGACGCCCAGCCCAGCTCAGGGCAGCTGCCTTCTCATGCCACCAGAATCATATTTTCACAAGTGCTGGCTCCCCGGGTGGTCCAGACCTCTAGCCCCAGGCTGGCTGGGAGGCAGCTAAGAATAACCCCTCCTGAGCTTCCTCAGCAGCTGCTGCTCTGCTTGGGGGTGGGCAGAGCTCAGGGCTGTGGGACTGTGGCTTTTCTAAGGCAGCAGGATCTTCTGGGGAAGGGACCAGGTCCCTGGAGGGGAGCTGTTGTGTGTAAGGAAGTCACATTCAAGGGATATCTGAGACCCGGAGCCTGAGGCAGGGCAAGGACCCCTTCTCTCCTACCCTGGGGGCTTACCAGGTGACCTGGGGTGGAGGCGAACCCTGGACGGTACAGGTCAGCAGAACCGTGGTGTGCTCCCAGACCGCGTGCGAGCGCAGAGGGATCCAGAACCAGGGCCCACGGCCAGAACACAGCTCCCGCAGCTCCTTGGCCTCCCGGACCTTCTCCTCTGTCTGGAGGCAGGAAGGGCCTGTGAGTCCCAGGAGCCGGGGCACCACTTCCCCCGTCTTTGCTGTTACCTCTCCCCTGACACCAGGCTGGACTCTCCTCACCAGTGGCTGAGAGGCAGCATGGCACAGGGGGCAGGGTGTGGGGCTTTGGGATCTGACCTGGAATCAAGGCCAAACTCTGCTTGGACTATGAAACCAACTATAGGCCAGGCCTCTGTTTCCTCATCTGTAAAACGGGGATGATAATCATATTGCCCCAGCCTCCTGTGGGATTGTAGGGAGGATTACTTAAGTCGCTATGTGAAAAACATGGGCAGTGATAAGAACCATGTAAGTATTTACAGCTGTTCCTGTCCTGCCCAGGGATGGGGTACGGAGGTGGCTTCAGATCCCTGACATTTCCCGAGTGTCTTCTGTGTTCTAGGAACTGGGAAAGTGGTTTTATAAGTGTGTTCTTATTTACTTCCCATGTCAATGCTCAGTATTGGACCACATACGTCCATTTTACAGATGAGAAAACTGAGGCTCGGTTAGAGTCATTGCTTTGCCCAAGGTCGTGCAGCTGGAAGGTGGGGGCCCTGTGAGGTCCAGCTTTTCTGGAGAAGGGGGTAGGGTCGGTGCATGCTGCATGAGAAGGGTTGCAGTTCCCAGGGCCCCGGAAGCCCCCGCCCACCCCTCTCACCCGCCGTCTCAGAGCCTTCCGGTCTCGTCTCTGGCGCAGCAGCCACTGGGTCCGTAGGAAGGCAATCTCTGTCCTCTCCCAGTCGTTGCCGAAGCCCACCCGCTTCTGCCCCCGCTCCTCCAGTTCCACGGTGCTGGTCTGGCGCCTCAGCTGCGCCTCCCTGCGGCGAAAGAGGCCGTCAGAGGCGGAGAGCCCGTGGGGGCGCGCCCTGGCCCTGCCTCTCCTGTGCCCGGCCTTGCTGGCCACGCTTGAAGCTTCTTGAGGACAAGGGCAACTTTAATCCTTTCTTGCCTCCAAAATTCCCTGAATGGGTCTGGGTTTTAGAAGGTGGAGCAGGGCATGGCAACCCATTCCAATATTCCTGCTTGGAGAATTCCATGGACAGAGGAACCTGGCTGGTTACAGTCCATGGGGTCACAAAGAATTGGACACGACTGAATGACTTAATATTATCGATACAGTTCACAAGGGTCTTTCACAAGCCGTGGTTCCTCTTGTTTTCACTACAACCAAGTGGACAGGCTTAGTCTCCCCGTTTGACCGGGTAGAGATTTGCTTTATACGCTGAGTGACTTGCTCTGGGGCAGCCAGGAGCAGGACATAGGCCTAAGGATGCTCCCAAGCTTGGAGGCTGTCTCATCTCAGGGCTTGGGTTCGACATGTGGGCTGGTTTACTTGCTTCTCCTAGCTCTACCCCTAGACTCCTTCCCCACCATGGGAGCTGGATGGTGAAACGCAGACCCCATCCTCTCCCCTAGGGATGGTCCCTCACTACTGTCTGTGGACCCATCAGAGGGTGGTGCAGTGGGCTTTGCCATCAGTCAGCCCTGGGCTTAAATCTCTGACTAGTCACCCACTCTAGGTGAGTAATTTTGGGCACATTTTTTTAAGCTGAGTGTGGGAGCCCAGTAGGGAGGCAGGGGACTGGACAAGATGACCTCTTCCCAGCCTGGGGCTCTCTGGAAAGGTCACTCGACTTACCATGTTGTTTCTGAGGAGGCTGTCAGAGCCAAGGCTGCCGCGAGGGCGTAGTCTGCAGCGCTGAACTGGTACTCTTCCTCGCTGCCCCGGGGAATAGAGAGTTCATGGCTCCTGCAGGTTTGGCTGGGGGTCTGGCTGGGGGCTTCATCTACCCACCTCAGGGTACTAGCAGGCACAGCTGTGGTCTCAGAACAGGCCATGCCTCCTCTCTTAGACTGGGGGCTCTGTAAAGCAGAGCTGTGCTTCCCACCTCAGGCTGGGTTCTCCGAAAAGAAGGGTCGTTCCTCCCCTTCCGACAGGAATCTCCCAAGGTCAGGGCTGGGCCTCCCCCCTTGGACTGGAGTGTGCAGAGGTCAGGCTGTGCCTCCCTGCTCAGACTGGGGGTCCTGGGGGAAGGGCAGTGGCTGGGCGGCGGGGGGTCCCTGGAGCCCCACCTGCTGCGGAAGGTCCGCCTCCGCGTCGAGGAGTCCATCTGCAGGCTGTGCTGCCGCTCCTCCTTCTGCTCCTCCTCCCGACGATGCTCCCGCCGGTGCACTTGCACGGCCTGGGGGGGCCGGGGCTCCCCCACACCTCCCGGGCTGTGAGGCAGAGTCATGGCTGCGAGAGCGACAACCTGCGGAGCCGAGGTGCACGGTTACTCCAGCTGGTGTCCACCCGCCCCTTCCCCGTGGGGTCCGCCAGCATCTCTCCGGAGGTCTGCTGGTGGCAGGGGAGGGGGGTGTCTCTCTATGGTGGGCAGGCAGGCGATCTCAAGAGCCAACAGGGAGCCTGGCTCACCCACCACCCCATGGGCTGCCCCGCATTGAGGAGCACTTCCAGCTGCACTCTGTCCTTGCCCCTCCACGTGGTCTGAGCAAGGCCTTCCCTTCTCCGGCCTCAGCTTCCCGCACGTGAGAGACTGAGCACTGTAAGGGCAAGGAGAAGTGGGCAGGAGAGTGGTGCCCCAAGCTAGCTGGCTCTGCATTCCTGCAGTACATTCTTTCCCGGATCTGGGGTAAAATGTTATCCCTGGGCCTCTGAGGACCTTTTGATGCTGAAGCCCTGGGGTGCTTCTTGGTGGAACCCCTGGAACTGGCTTCCATGCTCCTCCAGGTGGGAATTTGGGATAGGCTTCTTACCTGGAAAGGTCCTTACTGGGTTTGGCCCTGATGTAGACCCTGGGCACGAAGGGGGAGACAGAAGGGAGACTTGCACCTTAGCCCTCTCATGCCTGCTTCTACGAGGTTAGGCTCTGCCCTGTCCCCGCCTCTCCTGCGGGGCCTGCTGGCCAAGCTAGAGTGAGTGTGCGTGGGTGTATTGTGTTCTGACCTGAACACGCCTGTGGAGGGCCATGCCTCTAAGTCCGTGATGTGGGAGGTGGGCATGCTGGCCTCATCAGAGATCCTTGACCCCAAAAGGCCTATTCTGGGGTGTCAGAGGGCTCAGGCTGCCAAGGGTCAGTCTTAATAGGAATTTATTTCTTCTGGTTCCTTAAAGTTTGCTCCCTTTGGCCATCCAGAAAAGAACCCCCAGGAGAGCCTGGGTCACTGCAGAGTGTTAGCTGGGACCAAGGACTGCCCGTGAGGCTTCCTGCAATGACCTTGCTGAACACAACAGGATGATATCTCTCGGGGTTCCTATCCAGCACCCCCACACCCCTGAGGAAGAGGCTGCCTGCACCCAGACAGTGACTGGCCTGCTCTTTCTGCACCTTCCTTTCCCTCAGCCCAGAAGAGAGCCACTGGGTGCCAGCNTGCTGCGATTCATGGGGTCGCAAAGAGTCAGACACGACTGAGCGACTGAACTGAACTGAACTGAACCATCACCACCACCATCACTAGCACCACCGCCTCTCCATTCTTCCTTCTTCTAGTTCTCCTTTTCCTCCTTTTTTTTTTTTTCTAAATAAAATAACAGTCCTCCTGAGTCCTCCTTTGAGTGTCCATCAATCCCTTACCTCCTTATTGCTTCTGTCTTGACTGGACCTCCATGTGATTGCCTTGGATTCTTGCAGTGGCCTCCCTACTAGTCACCAGCCTCTGGGTCTGGCCCTGTCCACTTCCACATTTAACCTGTGTCACAGTTACCTCTCTAAACAGTTAATATAATTGCAAGNCTCCTGAGTCCTCCTTTGAGTGTCCATCAATCCCTTACCTCCTTATTGCTTCTGTCTTGACTGGACCTCCATGTGATTGCCTTGGATTCTTGCAGTGGCCTCCCTACTAGTCACCAGCCTCTGGGTCTGGCCCTGTCCACTTCCACATTTAACCTGTGTCACAGTTACCTCTCTAAACAGTTAATATAATTGCAAGGCTCCTCTATTCAACATCCTTGATGGTCTAGGTCATATTACAGAGTGAGAAATGCTGGTCCCTGCCCAGCTTCTCACTCATCTCTCCTTACAGCTCACCTAATTAGTTACCGGTTTCAGCCCCTCAGTGTTGTTTTTCTGAAAGTTTCACTCTTCTTCTATTTTTTTTTCTTCTTCTTCCATGTATTTTTTGTTGAGTTTTTTCTTGATCTGTGGCTCCTGTGATCATCAATATGTGGATAACTCCCCAACTGACCTCAGTGAGATCTGTGGAGTTCCTGGGGGCACACTGCCAGCTCTCTCCTGAATATCAGTCTGTAAGATTCTCTGACTTCACATATCTAAACATCCTGATCTCCTCTCTCTGGGGTCTGTCCCATCCCCAACCCCAAACTGGCAACTGTATTTGATTCCCTAGTTCAGTTCAGTTCAATTACTCAGTCATGTCCGACTCTTTGAGACCCCATGGACTGCAGCACACCAGGTTTCCCTGTCCATCACCAAGTCCCGGAGCTTACTTAACCTCATTTCCATCGAGTTGGTGATGCCATCCAACCATCTCATCCTCTGTAGTCCCCTTCTCCTGTCTTCAATTTGTTAATAATGTCTTTCTTGTTCTAATGGCCAAAGCATAAACCTTAAAGCCGTTTTTCAACAAATGTTCTCTCATATCCTTTGTATATAATTGCCCTGAAATGATCCATAAACTTTTCTTTAAAGGTCTAGGACCTATGTTCTTGGGAGTTTAAAGGCTAAGAATTTTCTCCTTTGGTTCTTTGCCTTTCAGCTATGCCTTCCCTTTTCCAGGCACGTGGAGGCCAAGGTTTAGGGTATTTATGGTTATTTTATGGAACTCATATGATTGAAATGATCATGTGATACAATTCCAGTAGAGTTTTCAAGGTCCAAAGAGTCCTTCCTCCCCCCGTTTTTTACTGCTTCCATCCTGGTTCAGGCCCTTACCATATCCAGCACGTACCATTGCAATAGCTTTCTGATTTCCCACCCTGATCACCCTTTCATTCTATGTTTGACCTCTCTTCTTTCTCACTAATTTACAGCTTCTATTGGACCAGTCTTCCCTAAAACAACAACTATAAATTCTGGTCAAAATGAAAATGACTTTTAGGTATTGGAAAGTACGTAAAGCTGGTAGATACTGGAGAAAGGCGGAAGGGGTGGCACTGAGTGAATTTCTCATTCTCTCTTTAGAATCTCTGGGCCTGAGGACAGGACCCCAGTTATACCATGTGGGATGGGTAACAGCTAGACAAAAGCCTTGCAATCTTACCGGTTTCAATAACCCGAAGACAGGGTTCAGGGCAATCATGAAAGTTAGAAAGTGCGGGGAGAAACCACAGATAGGAGAAGTTCCTAGAGAGGGAGGCCTGAATTCTGTGTTTAAACTTTGTCCAAATTCTTGGCTGATACCTAAAGTACGCACTGATGGAGTAGACTCCAAGCAGTCCAGGTAAGGTTTCAACGGAACATCACACAGCTGAGATTTTGGAGCTTGAGGTTCACCCAAAGTAAGCATCTAGTAAGGGACAGAGGAGTCTGGCGGGCTGCGGTCCATGGGGTCGTGAAGAGTCGGACATGACTGAGCGGCTTCACTTTGACTTTTCACTTTCATGCATTGGAGAAGGAAATGGCAACCCACTCCCGTGTTCTTGCCTGGAGAATCCCAGGGACGGGGGAGCCTGGTAGGCTGCCGTCTACAGGGTCACACAGAGTCGGACACGACTGAAGTGACTTAGCAGCAGCAGCAGCAGCAAGACAAATAAAAATCAGTATTCTTTGGAGGAACATAAGAGAAGCCAATCCTTTCAACGTATCATTCACAATATCTAAGATACTTTCCAAAATTTTTAGGCATATAAAAATGAGAAATGCAACCCATACTCAGGAGCAAAGACAGTTAATTATGACTTACCCCCAAGATAACCAAAATGTTTGAATTAGCAGACAATGATTTTAAAGTCAGTTCAGTCGCTCAGCTGTGTCCGTTCTTTGTGACCCCATGGGCTACAACACACCAAGCTTCCCTGTCCATCACCAACTCCAGGAGCTGGCTCAAACTCATGTCCATCAGGTCAGCGACGCCATCCAGCCATCTCATCCCCTGTCGTCCCCTTGTCCTCCCGCCCTCAATCTTTCCCAGCATCAGGGTCTTTTCCAATGAGTCAGTTCTTCACATCAGGTGGCCAAAGTATTGGAGCTTCAGTTTCAGCATCAGTCCTGCCAGTGAATATTCAGGATTGGTTTCCTTTAGGATGGACTGGTTGGATCTCCTTGCAGTCCAAGGGACTCTCAAGAGTCTTCTCAAACACCACAGTTCAAAAGCATCAGTTCCTCAGCACTCAGCTTTCTTTATGGTCCAACTCTCACATCCATACACAACTACTGGAAAAACCACAGCTTTGACTAGATGAACCTTTGTTGGCAAAGTAATGTCTCTGGTTTTAATATGCTGTCTAGGTTGGTCATAGCTTTTCTTCCAAGGAGCAAGAATCTTTTAATTTCACAGCTGCAATCACCATGTGCAGTGATTTTGGAGCCCAGGAAAATAAAGTCTGTCACTGTTTCCATTGTTTCCCCATCTATTTTCCATGAAGTGATGGGACTACATGCCTTGATCTTATTTTTCTGAATGTTGAGTTTTAAGCCAGATGTTTAACTCTCCTCTTTCACTTTCATCAAGAGGCTCTTTAGTTCTTCTCTGCTTTCTGCCATAAATATGCTATCATCTGCATACCTGAGGTTATTGATATTTCTCCAGGCAATCTTGATTCCAGCTTGTGTTTCATCCAGCCCAGCGTTTCTCATGATGTACTCTGCATATAAGTTAAATAAGCAGGGTGACAATACACAGCCTTGACGTACTCCTTTCCCAATTTGGAACCAGTCTGTTGTTCCATGTCTGGTTCTAACTGTTGCTCTTTGACCTGCATACAGATTTCTCAGGAGGCAGGTAAGGTGGTATGGTAATCTCATCTCCAAACATTTTCCACAGTTTGATCCATGCCATCAAAGGCTTTGGTATAGTCAATAAAACAGAATGTTTTTCTGGAATTTTCTTGCCTTTTCTATGATCCAAAAGATATTGGCAATTTGATTGCTGGTTCCTCTGCCTTTTGTAAATCCAGTCTGAACATCCAGAAGTTCTTGGTTCATGTACTGTTCAAGCCTAGCTTAGAGAATTTTGAGCGTTATTTTGCTAGCATGTGAAATGAGTGCAATTGTGTGGTAGTTTGAGCATTCTTTGGCATTGCCTTTCTTTGGGATTGAAATGAAAGCTGACCTTTTCCAGTCTTGTGGCCACTGCTGAGTTTTCCAAATTTGCTGGCATACTGAGTGCAGCACATTAATAGCATCCTCTTTCAGGATTTGAAATAGTTCAGCTGGAATTCCATCACCTCCACTAGCTTTGTTCGTAGAGATGCTTCCTAAAGCCCAATTGACTTCCTGTTCCAAGATGTCTGGCTCTAGGTGAGTGATCACACCATTGTTGTTATCTGGGTCATTAAGGTCTTTTTTGTACAGTTCTTCTGTGTATTCTTGCCACCTCTTCCTAATATCTTCTGCTTCTGCTTAGGTCCATAAATCTTCTGTCCTTTGTTGTGCCCATCTTTGGATGAAATGTTCCCTTGGTATCAGTATTTTTGGGGATGAGATCTCTAGTTTTTCCCATTCTTGTTTTCCTCTATTTCTTTACACTGATGACTTAGGAAGGTTTTCTTGTCTCTCTTTGATATTCTTTGGAACTCTGCATTTAGATAGATATATCTTTCCTTTTCTCCTTTGTCTTTCACTTCTCTTCTTTTCTCACTTATTTATAAGGCCTCCTCAGACAACCAGCTAATATAAGTATGCCTAAGGAAGTTAAGGAAAATGTGCTCATAATGAATGATTTTTCAGTAACAGATAGAAACAATAAAAATTAGAGACTTCAGAACTGAAAAAAAAAAATCTAAAATAAAAATGCCCACTGAATAGTCTTAACAACAGATTGGAGATGACAGAAGAATCAAAGAACTTGAAAACAGATCCATAGAACAGACAAAATTAGATAGTGGTGATGGTGGGAAAATTTTTTGACTATGTGAAACATCACTGATTCCTGCACTTTAAAGGGGGTGAATTTTACGGTAGGTGATTATATCTCAATTCTTAGAAAGGGAAAGACTATCAGAATGCTGCCTAAAGACACACGTTTTAAACATAAAGGCACCAGCTGGAAGGCTCAGGAGGGAGGGACACATGTATACGTGTGGCTGATTCATGCTGATGGATGGCAGAAACCATCGCAGTATGGTAAAGCAGTTATCCTCCAGTTAAAACTAAAATAAATTGTAAAAATAAATATAAAGGCACTGATAGGTTGAAAATATACGGATATAAAAAATATACCATGCAAATTATAGATATAAGGCTTTGTTGTTGTGGAGCTGGTAAATTGTTTCTGACTCTGCCCATGGGATTTCCCAGGCAAGAACACTGGAATGGTTGCCATTTCCTTTTCCAGGGGACCTTCCTGACCCGGGGATCAAACCCACATCTCCTGCATTGCAGGTGGATTCTTTACCACTGAGCCACCAGCAAAGCCCCCAGTACAAGGCTAGAGTCACTATATTAATAGTAGATAAGGTAGAGTTCAATAAAAATAGTATCACTAGAGATAAAAGGGAACAATTCACAATGATGAAAGGGTCAATTCACCAGGAGGCTATAACAACCGTGTTTGTAACTGTCTGATAATAAAGTTTCGAATAGGCACAGAATTAAAGGGGAAAAGAGACAAACCCATAATCAAAGCTGGAGACTGTAATACTCTCAGCAATTAAGAGAACAACGGAGCTCCCCCAAATCAGGAAAGACATAGAAGATTTGATTAACACTCTTAGCCACCTTTATCTAATTGATATTTGTAGAGCACTCCACGAAACACCCGCAGAACACCTATTCTTTCTGAGGGCGTGTGACACATTCACCAAGATAGCCCATATGCTGGGCCATAAAACAAGTCTCCATAAAGGCGTGAGCTCATACAGAATATGTTCTCTGGTCACAAACTGAATTAAACTGTAAATCAGTAACAATAAAATATTCATTCAAACCCCAAATATTTGCCAAAAATGAGTTGTGATAAAGCCTCTTCCTGCTCAGTAATTGCTACTCACTCCCCTGGATGACTGAAGCAAAGAAAGACTCTTGACTCCTCCATTTGCCCTCCAGACATCTATAGCATGGCCCCAGCCTGTCTTTTTAGGGTTAGCATTGTTCCTCTCCATCAGTGGTTCTTAAACTTTAGGGAGAGTAGTGATCACTGGGTTCCCACTCAAATTCAGATCCCAGAGGAGAAACTATAGAATTTGAAGAAGCAGATTATAAGGGGGCCCAAGAACATGCATTTTAAACCAAGGCAGTAAGAGACTGTGATGCCATTGGTTTGGGGCCAGGCTTATTTATTGAGAAACTGTTCCACATGTCCCTAAGATTCAGCTCAAATGGGTAGTTTTGTTCTTTCCAACGCTATCCTAAGTTTCCCTGCTTTTGTCTCTGATCGTAGTGGGACAAGGGAGACCAGCGAAAGGGGGAGGGGCGGAATGTGGGCTTGGAACAAAGCTGGCTTGGAGTCTTGACTATGCCATTATTTGCTGACCAGTCTTGAGCAAGTGACTTAACCTCTCTGAACCTCCGTTTTCTCAACCAGAAAATGGAGACAGAATCACCTACTTCACAGCGTTCCGATGAGGAATAAATGACACAGCATATATTACCTGGTACACCTCAGAAACTGGTATAGGCACAAGGAAGTCCCCTGTTCTAGAGGTTCTTTCCGGTCTCTCTGCGCTGACACCCTTCTCTCATTCCAGCTGCCCTGCCTTGCACACACTCTTGTCTCCCTCTCCCTCTAGCTGTATAAATTCTTGCTTTCATTCTTGCCACACAGATTGGATTATAAACTCCTTGAGTGCAGGAATAGCCATTCAATGGAATTATGGGTTAGTGGCTCACACTGCAGGGGGTAAGGGGACATACTTCATATTTTATTTTCTGAATACAAAAAGAAATGTGTAACATTTGACAATTTATGCCTCTGCCTTCCACCTTTCATTACTACTGATCTTAAGACACTGCTTGTATGCAGTTCCCTCAAAAAGGGGAGAGTCAGCAAAAAGAATTGCAGCAGTAGAAACTGATTCCTTGAGTACAAAATGAAGCAGGGTGAAGAATAACAGAGTTTTACCAAGAGAATGCACCGGTCATAACAAACACCCTCTTCTAATAACACAAGAGACAACTCTACATATGGATACACCAGACGGTCAATACCGAAATCAGATTGATTTTTTTTTTTTTTTTTGCAGCCAAAGATGGAAAAGCTCTCTACAGTCAGCAAAAACAAGACTGGGAGCTGACAGTGGCTCAGATCATGAACTCCTTATTGCAAAATTCAGACTTAAATTGAAGAAAGTAGGAAAAAACCACTAGGCCATTCAGGTATGACCTAAATCAAATCCCTTACGATTATACAGTGAAAGTGACAAATAGTTTCAAGGGATTAGATCTGATAGACAGAGTGCCTGAAGAACTATGGATGGAGGTTTGTAACATTGTGCAGGAGAGGGTGATCAAAACCATCCCCAAGAAAAACAAATGTAAGAAGGAAAAAAGTTTCTCTGAGGAGGACTTACAAGTAGCTGAGAAAAGAAGAGTAGTGAGAGGCAAAGGAGAAAGGGAAACATTTGTTCAACAGAAGGCAGAGTTCCAAAGAATAGCAAGGAGAGATTAGAAAGCCTTCTTCAGTGAACAATGCAAAGTAACAGGGGAAGACAACAGAATGGGAAAGACTAGAGATCTCTTCAAGGAGTTTGAGTAAGCTCAGGGAGTTGGTAATGGACAGGGAAGCCTGATATGTTGTAGTCCATGGGGTTGTAGAGTTGGGCACTACTGAGTGACTGGACTGAACTGAACTTCAAGAAAACTAGAGATACCAAGGGAACATTTCATGCAAAGATGGGCACAATAAAGGACAGAAACAGCAAGGACCTAACAGAAGCAGAAGATATTAAGAAAAGGTGGCAAGAATACACAAAGAACTGTACAAAAAATGACCTGGATAACTATGATAGTGTGGTCACTCACCTATCACTTAGAGCCAGACATCCTGGAATGTGAAGTCAAGTGGGCCTTAGAAAGCATCACTACAAATAAAGCTAGTAGAGGTGATGGAATTCCAGCTGAACTATTTCAAATCCTGAAAGACGATACTATTAATGTGCTGCACTCAATATGCCAGCAAATTTGGAAAACTCAGCAGTGGCCACAGGACAGGAAAAGGACAGTTTTCATTCCAATCCCAAAGAAAGGCAATGCCAAAGAATGCTCAAATTACCACACAACTGCACTCATTTCACATGCTAGCAATATAATGCTCAAAATTCTCCAAGCTAGGCTTGAACAGTACTTGAACCAAGAACTTCTGGATGTTCAGACTGTATTTACAAAAGGCAGAGGAACCAGCAATCAAATTGCCAATATCTTTTGGATCATAGAAAAGGCAAGAGAATTTCAGAAAAGCATTCTACTTTTGCTTTATTGACTACACCAAAGCCTTTGACTGTGTGGATCGCAATAAACTGTGGAAAATTTTTAAAGAGATGAGAATATCTTACCTGCCTCCTGAGAAATCTGTATGCAGGTCAAAGAGCAACAGTTAGAACCAGACATGGAACAACAGACTGGTTCCAAATTGGAAAAGGAGTACATCAAGGCTATATTTTGTTATCCTGCATATTTAACTTATATGCAGAGTACATCATGAGAAATATTGGGCTGGATGAAACACAAGCTGGAATCAAGATTGCCGGGAGAAATATCAACAGTCTCAGATATGCAGATGATACTACCCTCATGGCAAAAATCAAAGAGGAACTAAAGAGCCTCTTGATGAAAGTGAAAGAGGAGAGTGAAAAATCTGCCTTAAAATTCAACATTGGAAAACAAAGATCATGGCATCTGGTCCCATCACTTCATGGCAAATAGATGGGGAAAAAGTGAAAACAGTGTCAGATTTTATTTTCTTGGGCTCCAAAACCACTGTGGATGGTGACAGCAGTCAAGAAATTAAAAGATGCTTGCTCCTTGGAAGAAAAGCTATGACAAACCTATACAGTGTATTAAAAAGCAGAGACATTGTTGACAAAAGTTCATATAGTCAAAACTATGGTTTTTCCAGTAGTTGTGTATGGATGTGGGAACTGACCCATAAAGAAGGCTGAGTGCCAAAGAATTGAAGATTTCGAACTATGGTGCTGAAGCAGACCCTTGCGAGTTCCTTGGACAGCAAGAAAATAGAGATCAAGCCAGTCAAGCCTAAAGGACATCAACTCTGAATTTTTGTTGGAAGGACTGATGCTGAAGCTGAAGCTCCAACACTTTGGCCACCTGATGCCAAGAGTGGACTCATTGGAAAAGATGCTGATGCTGGGAGGGATTGAAGGCAGGGGGAGAAGGGGACGACAGAGGGTGGGATGGTTGGATGGCATCACCGACTCAGTGGACATGAGTTTGAGCAAACTTCAGGAGACTGTGAAGGACAGGGAATCCTGTGGGGCCATCCATGGGTTTGCAAAGAGTTGGACATGACTTAGGGACTGAACAACAAAAGAAACTGATTCCGGTATTTTCCAAAGTGGACATGTGAGAATGTTAATAGAAGATGTTCTTCAGAATGTTAGAAGGCATTAGGCAAAACAAATCAAAACATGTAATGAAAATAAGGGGACTTTCTCTGATCAGATACATGTGAGAACAGTTGTATTAAACAAACAGAAGTCTGGAGTCTTGAGTTTGCAGGACTTGTCAGAGACTTTAGCATGCTGTTGTGTGTGTGAATCTACAAAAGGTAGGCTGTAGATGTATTCTGGGAAATGCTGATTTATGTAACACATCTCGTTTCTGCTTAAAGCAATGCAGAGAGGAAAATGGGTTTTGGAGGCAGGGAAGGGCTGTGGTGGTGTGAACATTTACCCTGCATTTACCATTTGGTGGGTGTGGTTGACGTACAGGTCTAAGTGGTAGACTAGGTCCTGGAAGATGTTCTCCAAGGTCAGCTGGTGGCCGTTCCGTGCACGGATCGGTGTGTAGGTGGGATGGACAACCATCCGGATGATTCTCACCTCGGGGATACAGGTCACATTAGGTGGTTTGATGCCAGCTAGAAAAGGGAGAGAGAAAAAAGAAATGAAACAGTTGGAATCAGCCAGAAGTGTCTGAGGGGCTGCTAAAAATCAGTGCTTCCCACCCCCTCCCACCCCTACCCCAATCATGCTTCTGAAAGCATCACCTGAATTAACAGATGAGAAGAGAAGCGACTGGTGCTTGGGTGTAAGGCTGGCAAAGGGGTAACCAAGGGTGCTGGGAAGAGCCCAGGGAGAGGGGCCCGGCCCCCCTAGGCTGATCATACCCCTCCTCCACACACCCCCAGTCTACTGGCAATGAGAATTTTGGAGAGTGATGTTTCAACGATGCATCCTGAATTTCCAGTATCATTGATGTAGCCTCAAAGGCAAGGCCTAAGATTTCAGTCTCTCTCAAGATGAATTTTCCAAATAACCAAAAGACCTTTCTTGGTTTATAGAACCTTTTGTAAATTTGATGAATGCTATAGTTCTTTGCTCCCCCAAAATGTACATATACAAAAATCTTGCAAACAATTTCAGGGATTCATGTCTCCCCCTGAAGCTAACTTATAAAAAGGTCCTCAAGGGCCCATTGACCTCCAAGATTAAAATGATCTGCACTAAAAGAATGTTTGCTTCAGTTATTTATTAAAAAACAACAAAATCCTGATTCCTTCCAAAAGGGAATCAGGGAAGTCAGTTAAAGTACCTCCCTAGAATGGATCATTTTTGTAGTTGTGAGATATCATGATGCCACGGATAGACGTTCATGATACCGTGATATGAAAAACAAACCACCAGATCACAGAAGAGTAGACACAGCTGCTAGTAACTGCGGTTATGTTTAAGTGTTCAAATTATTTGGACTTACTTTTATTTTTCTTTGCATACTTCTATATTTTCCAAATTTCCTACAGTAACTATGCATTAATTGAACAAGCTGAGAGACAGTATAAAATAACTTGCTGAATTTGATTTTTTATTTTCCTAAAACACCATTTCCTAAACACCACTTTTAAGTCAGTGAGTGAACATCACCCGTTTAACTTGTGTGAGGAGTTTGGCGACTCATCCATTTATCCACCCATTCATCTAATCCTTCATCAGTAACGTATGGCGCATCTCCTGTGTGCCAGGCGCTATGTTAGGGACTGGGAATACAATGGGTCCCCTGCCCAGGCACGCCTTCACGAAGCTCACATTTCAATTCAGGTGATATCCGTGCAAGCAAACGATAAAGACAGGTTATGGTCTGAGCTCTGAAGTCAGTGAACAGTTTATGGTGATGGAAAATAGCAGGTGATGACCTGTATAGTACAAGGGAGTTGTTGGGGCTCTGGGGTGGGGATGTTCACTTAGGAGGTGATGTTGAAACTGAAACCATGACTGGGGATTGAAAAAGAGTCGAAGGAGTAGGGGGATGGAGTCAGGAGGCCTTGGTTGCGCTCAAGTGGTAGGGTGAAGGTCTGCATGCAAGAGGTCTAGAGATGGAGAAAGATGGAGAGCCACATGGGGGATGTGGTCCAGTCTGGGGTGTCTTCCCTAGAAGCCACATCCTTAACTGGCCCTGAGAGGCAGAGCCCTTCTGGACGCTCCACCCACTCCAGAGGGGAAAAGGCCATCCTCCCACCCTCATCCCGTGCGGTGAGAGGCCCCCACTCACTGTGCTGCAGTGGGCTGAAGCGGGTGGTCGTCTTGGTGGCAGATCGGCCTGCCCCGTCAGTGGCGGTGACCCGGGCGTAGTAGAGCTCAGTGAGGTTGCTTGTCTCCATGGTAAGGTTGCAGGATTTCCGGGTGATCCGCTGGCAGCCCTCCTTTTCCAACCACTCTTCCTCTCCATACCTGTGGGCAAGGGAGGGGCTGGAGCACACCTTTCATGAACAGGCTTGGCAGCCAGCCTGTGGTTTATTAATGTTGATAACGCTATCAAATATTTACTTAGCACGTGTGTCCCAGGCTTTTCATGCAGATGATCTGTTAGTCTTCAGACCAACCTCACAACAGTGTTGTGAGGTTCACACATTACTAATATCTTCCTTCCTTTTCAAGTCAGGAAGCTGGGGCTTAAGGAAGTAAGATTTGCCCAGGTGTTCGCATCATGCATGCAGGGAGCCAGGATGTGAACTCAGATGGTTTGAGTTCATGTTCTGGGCACTGTTAGGCCCATTTACAGGCCAGGGACCTGGGCCTCGGAGAGGGCAAGTGACTTGCCACGGGATGAAGCGGCAGGACCAGGAACGGAACCCAGGTTTGCAGATTCCTGAGCCCATGCAACCCCCTCCTCTTCTGCCTGGGAAGGGAGATGAGTAGGAACGGGCTGGGAGGGGGCTGGAGGGGATGANCTGTTAGGCCCATTTACAGGCCAGGGACCTGGGCCTCGGAGAGGGCAAGTGACTTGCCACGGGATGAAGCGGCAGGACCAGGAACGGAACCCAGGTTTGCAGATTCCTGAGCCCATGCAACCCCCTCCTCTTCTGCCTGGGAAGGGAGATGAGTAGGAACGGGCTGGGAGGGGGCTGGAGGGGATGAACATGACTTTTTGTTGACTTGCGTCCATGCGCGCTAAGTCGCTTCAGTTGTGTCTGACTCTGTGCAACTCTATAGACTGCAGCCTACCAGCTCCCCTCTGCATGGGATTCTCCAGGCAAGAGTACTNCTGCCTGGGAAGGGAGATGAGTAGGAACGGGCTGGGAGGGGGCTGGAGGGGATGAACATGACTTTTTGTTGACTTGCGTCCATGCGCGCTAAGTCGCTTCAGTTGTGTCTGACTCTGTGCAACTCTATAGACTGCAGCCTACCAGCTCCCCTCTGCATGGGATTCTCCAGGCAAGAGTACTGGAGTGGGTTGCCTTGCACTTCTCCAGGGGATCTTCCTGACTCAGGGATTGAACCTGCATCTCTTACGTCTCCTGCACTGGTAGGCGGGTTCTTTACCACTAGTGCCACCTGGCTGTTGACCTAGTCTCCAAATAATAAAGCAATGATTGGGCATTTGTTCTTTGCCAGGCACACATGCTAATGACTCATTTAAACCATCAGGAGGAAAACTATTATTGCTATCTTTACTTCATAGATGAGAAATTGAGGCTTGGTGCATTTAACTACCTGCCCAGGGCTATAGGATGAGGGGCTGGTGTTTGCCTCCAGAGCCCATACTTGTAACCATCATGCTAACCTCTCCCTGCAGAAGAAACATCAAGGAGCAAAGCCATGTCTTGGGGGAGAGCTCCTGAGTGACAGCAGTCTGGGTCCGAGGGGGATGTGGGGACATATGGAAGAGGGAGGGTTTTCTTTGGTTTCAGAGTAGAGTCAAAGGGGTAACATTGCTGGGGAGCCTACGTCTTATACTGGACGCTGTAGACGGTGTCGGGAGCACTCTCCAGCTTGCCGTCCCACGTCAGGATATTTTCAAAGTTGCTGGACTGGAACTTCACGTGCTGAAGGAGATCTGAGGTGTCCTCAGTGATGTGAGCTGCCAGAAGTGGGAGCAGGGTGAGCAGATGGGTGCATAGACCCCGCCCTAGCCCCCTTTCGAGCTGCCCACCGAGGGGGTGAGCCAGCAACCACTTAGCAAGAGACTGTGCTAACCGACCCTCCCGCTCCCCTTCACTTCTTTTTTTTCTTTTTATTGAGCTATGATTCACATTCCATACAATTCACCACTTAAAATCATACAGTTCCATGGTATTCTAAATATATTCACAAGGTAGTGTAGACCGCTGCCGCAGGTCTAATTCTAGGACGTGTTCATCACCCCCAAACAAATCTTGTATCCATGAGCTGTCAGTCCCACCCCTCCCCTCCTCCCAGCCCAGGCAACCAATAAATAATCTACTTCCTGTCCCAATGACTTTGCCTATTTGGAAATTTTCTATAAATGAAGTCATCCAGTTGGCCTTTTGTGTCTGGCTTCTTTCTCTTGGCATCATGTTTTCAAGGCTCATCCGTATTACATAGGTTAGCACTTATTTCCTTCTTCCGGCTGAATCGTATTCCATCGTGTGGCTAGGTCACGTTCTGTTTATTCTCCATCAGCTGCTGGGTGTTGGGGCTGTTTCCCCTTTTTGTCTATTTTGAGTAATGCTACTGCAAATGGTAGTGCACAGGTTTTTTAAGTGGACATCAGTTTTTGGTTCTCTTGGGTAGGAGTGGGATTTCTGGGTCATTCGGTGATTCTACGTTGAACTTTTGAAGGGCAGCCAAACCGTTTTCCAGAGAAGTGGCTGGACCATCGCACATTCCCATCAGCGATGTTTGACTGGGTGTGGTTATTTCACATCCTTGTTGAGACTTGCTGTCGTGTTCACTCACTTCTCAGCACCATCTGAAATCAGTGTTCTCACCAAGGGAATATTTTAGAGGGACTCAACTAATGCCTAAGAAGTAACTTTCCTAGAACCAGTCATTTCAAGAAAGGGTGGAGAAGATGTTTGTGAATCCCTGCCTCTCTGTCGGTGGGTCCAGTCCCTGCCCACCTGCTGAGGAAGGCAAAGGCACCTTCCTCACCTCCATGGGTATCATAGGGGCAGGATGCTGACTAAGGCCACATACAGGTTCATGGGGTCGCAAAGAGTCAGACACGACTGAGCGACTGAACTGAACAGGCAGTGTGTCCTTGGGGAAGCTGTTTAAGCCATTAGAACTTCAATTTCTTCAGCTCTAAAATGGAAATAATTGGACCACAGCAGCAGCTGCCATGTCTGAAATGCACAGCAAGTGCCAGGCACTGGGCTAATTCTCCTCATCAAGTCCTCCTGACCACCTGATGAGGCAGGTTATGCCCATTTTATGGATGAGGAAAACTGAGGCTCAGAGAGGCAGGGTGCAATACTCGTCACAGCAATTAGCCTGCTTTTGGGGGCAGATACAATGGGCCGAGGAAAGTGGAGCAAAGGCCAGAGCCCCAAGAAGAGGACTCAGGAGGAGGCACTGACCCTGAAGCAAATCTTCACTGTAAATGAGAGCCCTTGACTTACAAGTAGATCTCCTCTCAGCCCTCCCAGCTTGGTCTGAGGCAAGGAGGAAAGCACAGGAAAATGGCGACCAGAGCGGCAGCTGGCTCTGCGCATGCTCAGAGGGCCTGGTTGGCCGGGGAGGGAAATAGACAGGTGCAGACCCAGCTGAGTCAAGGCCTTGAGGCCTGTGTGTACGTGTCTTTGATGAGATGTGTGCCTTTTCCCCACCCCCAACCCAGTCAATGACGATGACTGCCAGAAGGGCCAGAGAGTGAGGGAGTGGAGAGTTATTTACCCCATATAGGATTTCTGCAAGAGAGAAATGGGCTTGGGAGGCATTTGTGGGGAAAGGAAAGTATCTCAGCACAGCGCAACTCTGCTGCGTATCCGTCTGCTAAATCTAAGGCCGTATCCCTCTTTGAATCTGGGTGGATCAGGAAGGCCCAGAAACTGCAGAATTCTTTGTGTTCTCGGAGCCCCCAGACTGGGGTCTTAGGGGCCGGGGCTTTCTTCCTCCTCTAGCCAATGTGATGGATATGGTGCTGAGTCCCACGGTGTGGCAGGGATCTTGTCTGGATCTGAGTCTTGGCAGAACTGGCGTCTGTTCTGAAGCAAGGGATTCCCAGATGGTGCTAACGGTAAAGAAGCCGCCTGCCAACGCAGGAGATAGAAGAGATGCAAGTTCAGTCTCTGGGTCGGGAAGATCCCCTGGAGGAGGGTATGGCAACCCACTCCTCTAATTCCTGCCTGGAGAATCCCGTGGGCAGAGGAGCCTGGAAGGCTACAGTCCATAGGGTCACACGGAGTTGGACATGACTTAGTGACTGAGCAGGTACTCACTGGACGGAGGGGTCCTGGATTCAACACCGGGTCTTAAGTTGAGGCAGGGAGCCTACTTGAGGTCAGAACTCAAGGGTGACTTCAGGCAAGGTGGTGAGGTCAAGAGCAGGCAAGAGAGAGGGATTTGAGAGAAGGCCAGCGTGTGCCCGGGGATGGGCTCGGCTATGGTCTGCAGGGGGAGGGTTGCTGGTTGGAGTTGGTATCTTGGGTGGGCCACGTGGGTTTGGAGGAGGCAGGTGGCTGAGGCTGGGACATACTAGGGAGGTGAAGGGCCCAGGTTGGATGGAGATGAGGACCCCTTTCCAAAAGGGAAGTGAAGTTGGCTTCCTGAAGTCAGGTGGGTGGACCTTGGCAGATCCCCCTCTTTTAGGAGCTGTTGAGGGCTAACAAGATCTCCCCATTTTCTCCTGCCTACTCATTCCTTTTCCCTCTCAAATTCATCATCGGCTCCTCAGCCCACATCATCTCTGTGCTTCCTGGGTAAAAGTCTACATTGTGAAATCGTGGGGAGACGTGTATTGTCTAGAGACTGACAGCCTGGGAGATCTGATCAAAGGAAGTTTTCGCATTTGCTAGGAAAAACAATTCTACGTCAATCAGTTGGGAAGTTAAGGACAAACAAGCAAAAGCAATTCAACTTGCTCTAGAATCAGCCAAAGAATTCCAAAGAAGGCGTCTGGGTCTCTGGAGTGAACTTACAGACTCCTAACAACTTCCTAAAGGCTGGTACCCCCGGGTCCCACATTGTGAAGGGCCAATGGCCCCCAGCCAGATGGGTGGGGGTCTGGAGGGACAGGTCTGGGGTCTCTTGTAGGGGAAGCATCAAGTCTCCTGAACTTATCACAAGTTCAGTGTGCTGGGAATGCCCGGCTTGATGCCCAGGGAGGGTGAACTGGAGGGCTGGGACAGCAGCTGGTAGCCCTGTGGATCTGCGCAGCACACAGCAGGCACAGTGTTGGAGGGGCTGGAAGTTCCAGCCCTTTATGGCCTTCACCCTGCGCTTGAGCTTGAAGGGACCTTGCAGCGGCCACTCCTCCCCCTTCTTCAGCTGGGACTATGCTTTCACTTTCTCAGAAACTTCTCTGAATTTTATTAAACATCTCAGGGAGCAGAGAGACAATCTAGGGTCTCAAGCATTGGTCCTGAAGTTCTCCATAACCGTACATCAAAGAATCTGCTTTATTGGCTGTGAAGACTATGCCCTTGAGTCCTGTTTTCTTAAGAACGCTGGTGTTTGAAGACCTATTAGTGCAACAGACCTGAGCACTCTGTGAGAAAGGGCTCTTTCAGGTCTGGCACAAGGGGCTGGAAGAGGCTCCCTGGGGAGCATGGAAGGAGGCAGAGGCCGGACTCAAGCTTTGTCCGTCCTGATGCTTCCTCACCTCCCCACGTCAGGCCAGTGGCAGCCAGATGGAGGGGAACAGAAGCACAGCTTCTGCCAGAAAGGTGTGAGTTGTCCAAGGACATCCGTCTCCCTCAAGCTAGTTCTCCATCCGCTGGGGTGGGAGCATCCACAGGTTCAGACAGGTGAGAGTCTTGAGGGTCAGTTTAGTCTCTGGAAGAACCCA
Source organism: Neotragus moschatus (assembly GCA_006410615.1). NCBI lineage: Eukaryota > Metazoa > Chordata > Mammalia > Artiodactyla > Bovidae > Neotragus > Neotragus moschatus. The sequence continues at coordinate 193,750 of SJYA01000247.1, forward strand.
AGATCTGAGGGACCCTCTCTTCCACGCCCCCCAGCAACCTGAGCTGGTATCTACTTCTCCCCGGAAACTCCCAGGGCAGCCCAGCAGGGAAGAAACTGAAACTGGTCATGCTGGGGCTGGATGGGGTTCTGGGGGTGGGGGACAGCCCTGGGTAGGGGTACGTCTGACCGCAGGGTGATGGGCACTCACCGAGCAGGGATCTCGCCGCCAGGATGATCAGTAGTGTCCTCATCGGGGCCGGGCACAGGGCCCTCTTCCCCGTCTCCACTCCAGACTGAGCCCGGAGGGAGGGCTGAGAAGCTTTGGCGCCTTGGCAGCTGGCTCCACCCAGGCACGAGGGCGGGGAAAAGAGGAAAGGTGGGACCTGGGCAGTGGGGAGCTGGGTACAAAGGTGCCTGGTCCGTGTGCTTCGGAATTCCAGGTCCTGGGCGGACCCAAGGGAGTTCCCTTCCTAACTGCAGAAAACAGCAACAGTGACGGACTGGCTTGTTTATCTGGTCCGGTGGCTGATTCATCCTAAAACTCTTCAGTGCTTTATTAGGGAACTGATAGGCAGAAAAGACAAAAATAATCCGTGATGTACAGCCTTATCTGGGAGCAAGTTGGCACTGGGTATCAAAAGCTTGCAACTGACAAACCACCTTTTGCCCCAGTGATTCCATCCACAGGGATNCCGGTGGCTGATTCATCCTAAAACTCTTCAGTGCTTTATTAGGGAACTGATAGGCAGAAAAGACAAAAATAATCCGTGATGTACAGCCTTATCTGGGAGCAAGTTGGCACTGGGTATCAAAAGCTTGCAACTGACAAACCACCTTTTGCCCCAGTGATTCCATCCACAGGGATTCACCCTGAGGAAAGCAACTGGAGCAGAGGCAGGAGCAGAAGATATGTTCTGGAATGCTCCTTGTGGCAGAGGAAAAGCTAGACTCCTTGGTTTCGTTCTGGCAAGAAGAGATAAATGTATGTGCTTGTGTCTGGAGCCATGTATTGACGTTGGTCCGCCATGATGCATGCTGGGCTTGGGAACAGCTTTCCACCCAGAGAGGCTGCTGAGGGTGAGAAGTCCAGGCCCTCCTACCTTGAGCCTTTGGACTTTGGAACCTGAAAAACATTAGGGGAAAAAAAAGGATCTGAGATTTCAGTGACTCTTTCTACTGTGCTAGAAATGGGGGCACAATTCAGGAATGGGCTTTTGGTTGGGACCATGAAGATTCTAACTGCTCACCCAAGCTGTCCCACCACGTGCAGCTGGATCTAGGGATTCCACGATATCCACTGGGACGGGAGTTTAGGCAACGATTTCCCCCTTCTCACTGGGCCTCAAGAGAAGGTTAAAGGGGCCTGGACTCTGGGTAGGGAGGACATTATCAGAGATCTCTACCTCTGTGGAGAGTTTGGCCTGCCCCAGTCACACAACAGCTGGCTGAATCCTGGAGCAGGACAGGTGGGTCCCCCGGGAGGGTGTAGGGGCCTTGGTTTTAGGATGTAGTAGGCTGTGATGGCCAGGGATCTGTATTTAAGTTTTTCTTTTCTGTGTTGTACTTGTTTTCTGTCAGCTCTGAGTCCGTGGCAAAATTTGTTTGACTAAACAGCCACAGTTAAGGTGTGTTTTGGGGGAATTAAGGTATGGCTTGTGACTTTATTTTTTTTTGGCTCCAGAATCACTGCAGATGGAGACTGCAGCCATGGAATTAAAAGAGGCTTACTCTTTGGAAGGAAAGTTATGACCAACCTAGACAGCTTATTAAAAAGCAGAAACGTTACTTTGTCAACAAAGGTCCATCTGGTCAAGGCGATGGTTTTTCCAGTGGTCATGTATGGATATGAGAGTTGGACTATAAAGAAAGCTGAGGGCAGAAGAATTTATGCTTTTGAACTGTGGTGTTGGAGAAGACTCTTGAGAGTCCCTTGGACTGCAAGGAGATCCAACCAGTCCATCCTAAAGGAGATCAGTCCTGGGTGTTCATGGAAGGACTGATGTTGAAGCTGAAACTCCAACACTTTGGCCACCTGATGTGAAGAGCTGACTCATTTGAAAAGACCCTGATGCTGGGAAAGATTGAAGGTGGAAGGAGAAGGGGATGACAGAGGAGAAGATGGTTGGATGGCATCACCGACACAATGGACATGAGTTTGGGCAAACTCCAGGAGTTGGTGATGGACAGGGAGGCCTGGAGTGCTGAGGTTCATGGGGTCACAAAGAGTCAGACACGACTGAGCAACTGAACTGAACTGAACTGTGCCGGATGAATGAGTGTGCTGAGGGAGCTGGCCAGGGCTTCATTACTGGCTGCAGAGTACCCTTAAGCTGTGGACAAGGCGTTTCCTAAAGTGAAAAACACTCAGGGATGTGACCTGCTTCCGTCCCTTCTCTGAACACCCAGGGATGCCAGAACCTGTTCTGTAGAAGCAAGAACATTAGCAGGAAGTGGGGTGTGCTTTGGGGGAGGGGAGTGCTGTTTCCATGGTGATTCAGCCGTGAGATGCTTGAAAGGGGTCCCTGACCACTCGTGGATGGGAGGAGCAAGGGATGAATCTTTGACAATTCACCCCAGAGCCTTTTATTAAAGAAAAGAAGCATCATATTCACTTTGGAGTCATCTGCCTCCAAGCCTGGCTGTGTTAATCAGGGACACTGACTTAGATATTCCAAGTTGGGAGCCTGGGTCTGCTCCCACCCTTGCACCTGATTCCAGGTAACCTTGAGTAGACTTCGGTCTCTCGCTGGGCCTCTGTCTATGAAGGAGGCTGGGGCCTAGGAGTCCTTGAAGGGCCCCTGGAGCTCAAATGGCCTCTGCCTCCACGTCACTCTGAGGTTGGAATCCTCTCCTGACATCCTGGAATTCCCTACCCGGTTGTTGCCAGTGATACACAAATTCAGCTCAGCAGTCACTGACTCTGCTTAGAATTTTAGCTGTCTCTCCCAGGGTAAGGAGCTCCAGCAGCTTATTGCATGCCAGCAAGCTCGTGCTTCCTCATCAAACATTAAGAATACCCTGCANCAGGGATTGAACCCCTGTATTGGGGGTATGGAGTCCTAGCTACTGGACCACCAGGGAAGTCGCTGGTTTCTTTTTAACCCCCCAAACTCCCATCAGTTTAGCTTGATTTTGTGCACACAGGAATGAACTCCAGGAAACTGTAAGCAAGCAGTCATAGATGCTAAGTTTACAGAAAATAATAGATTATAGGTAGGAGAAGACAATGGCACCCCACTCCAGTACTCTTGCCTGGAAAATCCCAGGGACGGGGGAGCCTGGTGGGCTGCTATCTATGGGGTCGCACAGAGTCGGACACGACTGAAGCGACTTGGCAGCAGTAGCAGCAGGGGATTAAGGGCTTCCCTGGTGGCTCAGACAGTAAAGAATCTGCCTGCAATGTGGGACACCTGGGTTTGATTCCTGGGTTGGGAAGATCCCTTGGGGAAGGGAATGGCTACCCACTCCAGTATTCTTGCCTAGAGAATTCTAGGGACAGAGGAGCCTGGTGGACTATAGTCCATGGGGTTGCAAAGAGCTGGACATGACTGAGTGACTAATCCTGGGAAGACAGAAGGGAGAACTCTCCTGCTCTACCTCTTGGTGTCAATCGCAGACTCCCCAGAAAGAGACATAACCTTGCATTGCTCAACAGGAAGAGGGCTACTATGTCACTACCCAGTAGGAGGAGGAATTTCTCTTCGCCTGGCAACAGCCTAGCCAATGAGAGACTGTCCTAACTCAGCCAATGAAGAGCCACTACCCTTCGAACTCCCAGTTTCCTCCAATAGATGGTTTATAGTGGCCCCTCTTTCCCCTATAAAGGAACATTCCTCTCCTTGTTCTTTGGACTCGCTTGTTGTTCACCATGGATTGCATGTCATAAATGGCATTTTTTTGTTCTTTCTGAATAAATCCATTTAAATGATTAAATGGTAAAGCTGGTAAAATGACAGCTTCTTTTCTTTTTTCTTTAGGTTCTCAGAAGTTACCCTGAGGGAGAATTGGTGGGAGCTGGGAGATCTTTCCCCAGTAGAGAGTTACTGGAATGAGTTTGGGCTCATAAGGCTGCCACATAGGGTATTCTATATCCTTCCATAGGCCGTTGTTGCAAAAAGGTAAGCTGCCAGGGTGGTAGGCACAGCTCTGGCCACACTATGGCACTCGTCTTGTGCACTCAGTTTGATGGGCTCCAGTTGCAAGGACCCCTACCTCTCTGGGAGGGAGTGGCTCTCTACACAGGACTGTTAGGGGTTGGTGGATAAATTCCCCAGTTCCTGCCCCTGGTAGTGGAACATATCTAGGGGGTCCAATACTGAACTCCCAAAGCTCCCGAGGAGGGCAGAGTCCCGCTTGCTCAGAGGCCTTGCCTGCCTGGTCGTGCACCTGGGCTGGCTGCCTCCCTCCCTCTCTTCCCTCTCCTGTTGGTGCTTTCTGAAATCACGGCGCTGCTGTATACCCCAAGTCCTTGTGTCTGGTCTGCTGCTGGGACCCAACCAAAGACCTTATCCAGCAAAGCCCCTTCATAGGAATCTTCAAACCGTGAACTTTCAGAGACATGGACACGCATCCAGTTCCAGCAAGGAACCAGAGCCTATGCCATCAATGCCAGACACGTGTGAAACTGCAGCGTGCCCTCCGCCTCCTACTGCTGACGACCCTTCAGCTCGACCGCCTCCCATCTCCTCTCTCTCTTCCAGTCAGTAGTTCTTTCAGCCTGTCCACCGAGGCCAGCCCTGTATGCCAGCGGCTGTACTTTTCAAGGTACTCTGTATGAGCTCTCAGTTGTGTCTGATTCCTTGAGACCCCAACACTGTAGCCCACCAGGCTCCTCTGTCCATCCTTTAAGGAAGAATATTGGAGCGGGTTGCCGTTTCCTGCTCCAGGGGATCTTCCTGACCTAGGGGTTGGACCCTCGTCTTCTGTGTCTCCTGCACTGGCAGGCAGATTCCTTACCACTATGCCACTTGGGAAGCTCCAAGGTACTGTACTGTAAGGTGAAATATACTTTATTTTTGTGTGTTTGTATGCATTATTTGTATGAGAATTATTATAAATCTATTACAGTACAGTATAGTGNCCTAGGGGTTGGACCCTCGTCTTCTGTGTCTCCTGCACTGGCAGGCAGATTCCTTACCACTATGCCACTTGGGAAGCTCCAAGGTACTGTACTGTAAGGTGAAATATACTTTATTTTTGTGTGTTTGTATGCATTATTTGTATGAGAATTATTATAAATCTATTACAGTACAGTATAGTGGATAGTGTTAGCTGGGTACCTAGGCTAACTTCTTTGGACTTAATGAAAAAATTGGACTTACCAATGTGCTTTCAGAATGGAACACACTCATATGTAGGGGACTTACTCTAGTCTTAACAGTCAAGACTGGAGAAGTGCTTTTGAGAAAGAAGAGTACACACTTTTCCATTCGATTTTGCCTTTTTCTCTAAAAATAGAGCTCTTTATTTAAAACAGTTTAGGGTAGGTCTCAACAAGCATTAAGAAATTATTTAAATATAACATAACATAAAATAAAGCTAGAAATAAATACAAATATCTTAGAGCAATATATAAACTTCTTAGTAACCTAAAGAATCGGATTGTTGCTTTTACTTAGGGCATCGCCTGCTCCACCCCCCACCCCCCGCCCCCCCCCCCCCCCCCCCCTCCCCCCCCCCCCCCCCCCCGCCCCCGCCG
>SJYA01000247.1:199765-241061 GCA_006410615.1 Neotragus moschatus
AAAAAATACTTAGAAAACACACAAGGTTTCAGAATACAGTGCTTAGTTACTTGACACCAGCCTAAGACAACAGTGATGACAACTTTTAGGGACTTGGAATTACCTCCTTGAAGCAGCTTGACAGGTTCCAGAAAGGATACCGGGCTCGGTCTGGGTATTTCCCTGGGAACTGGCCCTGGGCCTTCCCCAGTGCCACGGGTACAGCTTGTTTTTCTTCTCCTGTGTTGAGTGATGGATGTAGACAAGCCTCATGGGAGAGAAACCCCTGCAGACAGGCACGCGTGTGTGCCTGAGCGTGCAGGCATGTGCACGCCTCCCAGCGGTGGTGAAGGTCCCTGCAACCCTGTGCCCCTTGCCGAGACCTTGGTACTGTCTACATGGCCAAGGGGATCCGGGTTGTCCAGGCGGGCCAGAGACCCAGCCTCACCCTTAGCGATGTATACAGTGAAGTCAACATTTCTGCTTCTTCATCTGAAACAGAAGACAGGATTTTCAACTTCAAAGGGGGTTTGCTAGCTTTTTCTTTATCAGTGGAGACTCCCAAGCACCACTGCACGTGGAGAGTGCTGGAGAAAAAGGAGGGGTCCAGGGAGGCTGCTCTGGTTGAACCTGGGGGACCCTCTGGCTTCCCCTGAGATTGAGACTCCTCCTCCCGTGAAGCCCAGGGTCTTTCGGGAGCACAATTTGAGAAGGCCTGGAAGTTTGAGAAGCTTTTCCAGATCATTCTCTCGATGACCTTTATGCTGACTTCTAAACAGCACAGCCCTGTGGGTACAAAGCTTATGAAGATGCTTTTTGCATCAACGGAAAAACGTATTAAGTCCTGGCAGGTGAAATGGCAGAGCCAAAGTTTGTTCTGATCTCTGTAGTGCCTGCAGGGCCACAAAGCTGACAAAATTAGGTTATCGAATCAGTTGTTTGAGAACATCCATCACTACCCCCAGGAAAGAACAGTNTATTAAGTCCTGGCAGGTGAAATGGCAGAGCCAAAGTTTGTTCTGATCTCTGTAGTGCCTGCAGGGCCACAAAGCTGACAAAATTAGGTTATCGAATCAGTTGTTTGAGAACATCCATCACTACCCCCAGGAAAGAACAGTCACCTATTTCCGGAGACAGTGGTTTCTCAAAATCGGAAGGGGAAATGGGACATCTTTACAACCACAATGGGCAACTGAAGGGTCTAAAGTGCTAAGCTGGGGATCACAGGCCCGGGGGCCCAATTCCCTGCTGGGTTGCTTCCCCCACCACCAGTTAATCAGACTCCCTAGGCAGTGGACCATTTGGTTCTTTCTTTGCCATGAAAAGGGAGAGGGATCAGGGACCCCCTTGACTGGGCTTCAGCTTTTGAGAACTCAGTTTCCTGACCACAAGACGGGGGGCGGGGGGGGGGGCAGTGACAGCAGGAGGTAGGTGGGAGACGTGGAGTGAGAATCCAGTCACTCTGAGTTTGGGGTCACAGGTGGGAGATGCCCAGTGGTCCCCCCACCCGCCTGGAGCCTGGGTGGATGGGAGAATCCTACTGGTAACCACGTGATGAGTGCCATCGATGTGGCAGGCATCACGCATCTGTCGGACCTCTCGCCATGCCCCAGGGGGTAGCTGCAGAGAGGAGACTCAGGCACAGAGGAGGAGGGTGTCTCCCCGCCGGCCACACAACTGGTAAATGGCAGGGCTGGGATCTGGACCCAGGTCTGTCTGATATTCTAGATTGTGAAACGTGTGACTCAGACTGGGCTTTCAATGACGACGCCCTTCCCCTTCCTCTGCCTCTCCAACACCCTAGGCCAACTAGATTTTTCTTCACCGGGGCCCACCCTAGGGAACTCATAAACCAGAAGGCTGAGTTCTACGGAGGAGGAAGCTCACCGGATGCTGGAGGAAGCTTCGAGTCTCTGTTCCACCAAGTGTGCCTCCAAGTCCTTCTCTCCCCAAAGCCGGATGGGCCCTTGTGCTGTCGGCCTTCATGTCCGCTGGGACCTGACGTTGCCCGTTTCACGTTGTCCAGAGATAATCTTTCCAGCTGGCCTATGACCCCAGGGGCAGTGGGGTGATCTACACCCAACCAACCCCTGACCTCTGCCCATTCTTGTCTCCACCCCTCCTGGTTCTTGGTGCAAAGCAAGCAGGTCATAGGGCGAGTGGCTTCTGATGGCTCAGCCTGGTGGACGGTTTCTAATAGCTGGGGTTCCCCAAGGTGCTCTGAGGACCCTCTGCTGCCCCAGCAACGATGCTCCCAGGATTTCAAGTCTTGGTGATGTCTTGGGTCCTCAAGGCTCAGCAGCAACTGGACTCGGAGGCACAGCTCACCTGGCCAAGTAATGCCCCAGGGGTCTGATCTCGGTCCTCTGGAGGCTCTTAGCCCCCCAGCTGCCAGCACCACTGTGCTCACTTTCTGACTCCCTCCAGCCCTCTTCCTCCTCTTCTTCCTCCCCCTCATCATCCTCAGGACTACTGTCCCAGCAGAAAGTCAGTGTCCGAAGAGAAACCGGGGGTTCTCCAGGGACTAGATTCAGCCCTGGTGATGATAAGCCCCAGCTGGTCCAGGAGGAGAGGCTGTCTTTGGGGGGCTCTCCCAGGGAACTGGAGTCCTCGGGTGGTGGGAGAGGCTTCTGGTGTTCCTCCCGACCCAGCCCCTGGCCTGGTCCTTTTTTGGCCAAATAGCCAGAGGATCCAGCCTCATCCCAGGGGGACGAGGACCCCACAGTGCTGGCCCAGCTTCTGCCTGAAGAACTGCAGGTAGAGGAGCCTTCCCCCTGGACCAGAGGAGTCCCGGGCCCTCCTGCCTCAGCGGGCTCCGGGCTCTGGGGTTCCTGCCCCAGGAAGGGGGGTGGTTCAACATAGGGCTGGAAGCTGACACCAGAATCCGGGTCCTCTTCATCTGTGTTCTCCTCACCGTCCTTCTCCTCAGCGCTGTCCTTCTCTGGTCTGGCCTGGACCGGGGCTGGGGCCCTGACTCTAGACGTCAGCCTGACCCTTCTGGTTTCTTCCTTTTGCAGACAGAGGGTCAAGTCGTGCAGGCACTCTGGGCCACTGGGCTGAAAGGCTGCCCCATAGAGTCTGTGTCCGGAGAAGTTCTGATGTGGGGAGAGGAAAGAAGAACAGAAGATTCAGCCTTTCAGGAAACATGACTGTTCTAATTTGGGTTCCCCAGAAATAGACAAGGAAAGAGACAAGGGATTCAAATGGAAGTCATTTCTCTGGGAAGGGATCCCGGGAAGTGACAGCAAAGCACAGCAGCCCATAGCAGGGTATGATGAGTCACGTCACCTCGAGGGCAGCTGGAGCTGAGCCTTGCTGGGGACTTGGAGCCATTGCAGCACTCAGGCCTCAGAGCACCAGTGGGGGAGGGATGGAGGGGGTGGTGGCATGAACTCCCTGGCACACACAGCCTGTGATGTGCACAGCTAGAGTGGGCACCAGAGGCCAGAGAAAGCATCCAGGTCACAGGCGCTAGCTTTAGGAGGTCGAGCACCGTTACCAAGTAACGGGCAGGTGGACAGAGGAGCTTGGTGGCCACGGTCCCTAAGGTCGCCAAGAGTCGGACACGCATGCATGCTCGGGAAGGTAGAGGGATGGGGCAGGTGCAGGTATGTCTAACACAGAGGCAGTCCTCCAGTTAGTGGGAATTCCCTGCAGGTCCAGGAATGTCAGACACTTCCATCTGGCAAACCCTCAGAGCCTATCCTCAAAGTTCCCACCCAACCCAAGTGCCCACCAAGCCCCGTTTAAGACTCAGCTTCCCTTTCCAGGCCTTCACTGAACAGATCTGACCTCTCCAGGCTTCCCTTGTCCCTGTGGCCCCAAGTTCTAAGTGAGTGAGCCAGCAGACCAACGAAGAAATCGCAGGGCCTGCCTGTGCAAGGCTCACCCTCGGCTAGCTAGTGAGCAAAGTGCTGGGGCCTCTTTAAGATTCCTCCTTTCCATCCTACCCTCCCCGCCTCCCCTCCGGGCATCTCTCCTGAGTCCCAAGGCTGGGGGTTCTGCTCTTGGCATTTGACAAAACCTTAGCAGAGATGAAACTATTTTAAAAAGGAACTTAAGGCACTTGTCCCTCCCAGGCATATCTGCTAGTTTAATTTGGTGCCAAAGGAATGAATCACTAATGGTGAAAACTTAGATGGGTAGATGGACGTCTTGCGGTCTAGGCCACCTTAATATTCTACCTGAACTATCTACCAAGTCTAGCTCCACTTCCTTCCTCTTGGATAACCCTCCCTCTCTGTCCCACGCCCCCCAGATTTGCCATACCAGGGCCTGTGGCATCTCTGTCTGCTGAAGCCAGGGGTTGCCCTTGATGGTCTTCCACATCACAGGCCCTATGGCAACAGCCAACAGCAGTGGAAGCAGAAGTGGTAGCAGCAACAGGAGGGCCCAGGTGGATCCTAGGAAGAAAAAAATAATACCGACTAGAGAAACGGGGCTCCTGTCTATCAGTTGCATCTGAGCTGAGGCTTCACGTACATCGTCCTGTCTAATTCTCATAAGAATAAACCCGGGAGGTCCCTGGCGATCCAGTGGCTAAGACTCTGCCTGCCAACGCAGGTCACACGGGTTCAATCCCTAGTCTGGGCAGATCCCACACGCCTCGAGACAACTAAGCCTGCAGACCACAACTACTGAGGCCCACACTCTAGAGCCCGTGCCCCTCAGTGAGAGAAGTCACCGCAACGAGAAGCTCACGCACCCCAAAAAGAGCAGCCCCCACTTGCGGCAACTAGAGAAGAACCTCTAGCAGCAGTGAGGACCCAGTGCAACCAAAATAAATGAATACATAGAACTTAAAAAGAAAAAATGAAAACGAATTGAACTCATCCTACAGATGGTGGAAAGCAAGGTTCAGAGAGTATGTAACCTGCCCGAAGATACACAGTGAGCGGAGGTGAAGCTGGGATTTTAATGGCGGGGAGTCTGTCTCTAGACTTGGGCTCTTAACCGCCGCGTGATGAAGATCCTAAGGCCCAGGGGGAAAGGCCTCACTTCNACCCAGTGCAACCAAAATAAATGAATACATAGAACTTAAAAAGAAAAAATGAAAACGAATTGAACTCATCCTACAGATGGTGGAAAGCAAGGTTCAGAGAGTATGTAACCTGCCCGAAGATACACAGTGAGCGGAGGTGAAGCTGGGATTTTAATGGCGGGGAGTCTGTCTCTAGACTTGGGCTCTTAACCGCCGCGTGATGAAGATCCTAAGGCCCAGGGGGAAAGGCCTCACTTTTGTACCACCTGGCACTCACCCGGGGCCTCCAGGAAGAAGCAGGTGGGCTCAGAGAACTCGCTGTATTTAGGATTGCCAAAGGTGTAGATGGTTCTGGCGCTGAGGCAGTGGTACCCGCTGGTGTCTGGCTGGAGAGGAATCTGGACTGGCTGGCCATGGGGAGTGGCTGGAAACTGGGTCTGTGTGGAGAGAGAAAGAGGAGGATGGACCTGCGGGGGGAGCTGGCTCCATGCAGTCAGGATGGGGTGGGCTTGGCAGGTACGGCACAGCTGGGATTCCCACGACTTCTTCACTTGCATTAAGGCTTAAGCATTCAGAGAGCACTTCCCAACACTATCTGGCTTCTCTTCTTCACTGAGTCTCAAGGTAGAGATGGTCTGGGTTCAAAAGCAGCCCTGCCACTCAGGGTCACTCCCAGGCACACCTGACCAGGGCCCAGTGGCAGATGCCTCAGGTTTCCCACCCTGTTCAGTTCAGTTCAGTCTCTCAGTCATGTCCGACTCGTTGCGACCCCATGAATTGCAGCACGCCAGGCCTCCCTGTCCATCACCAACTCCTGGAGCTCACTCAGACTCACGTCCATCGAGTCAGTGATGCCATCCAGCCANGAAAATCTCAGTAATTTTTATATTAACTACATGTTGAGGTGATTACGTTCTAGTGAATGAAATAAAATCTACTATGAAAACTAAATTCACTCGTTTCTTTTTACTTAATTGAATGTGGAACATTTAAACGGCACAGTGTGTTCCTCATTATGTTTCTACCGGACAGTAGAAAGAACACAAGGACACCTGTGAGGTTCTTGAAGGCAAGGGCTGCATCAGATGAAGATCTGGGATCCAGAGTGTGCAGGAGGTCAAGGGTGAGAGTCTGGGTTCAGTAAAAGACAGAACAAACAAGAACAGGGGCCCGTAGACTTTAACCTCACCTCTCTTTGAAGATGGTTTTCCTGGAACATGGCTACGCCTCTCCATTTACCTACTTACTTATGGCTCCTTTCGTGTTACAGATAGAGCTGAATAGATGTGAGAGACGATATGGCCTGCCAAGTCAAAAATATTTATTCTCTGGCCAATTACGGAAAAAATTAGCTAACCCCTGCCATAAACAAATAGATACTGACATAAACAACGTGCATACACAGAAACAAGTCTGAAATTGTATATATACCAAAGAGTTATTTGAAATCATCTCTGAATACTTTCGGTTTTCTTCCTAGAATTTATCTGAATTTTCTAGTGTTTTGTTTTTCCCCCTANTTAGCTAACCCCTGCCATAAACAAATAGATACTGACATAAACAACGTGCATACACAGAAACAAGTCTGAAATTGTATATATACCAAAGAGTTATTTGAAATCATCTCTGAATACTTTCGGTTTTCTTCCTAGAATTTATCTGAATTTTCTAGTGTTTTGTTTTTCCCCCTAATGAATCTGGTGCCTCAGCAAGTGGGCCTCCCAGAGCCCATCATATTTCAATCAGATTTTATTTTTTTTTAAAAGTTTCATAATTAAAAAAAAAATGGAAAACTGCTCTCTTGTTAGGGAAAGATGTCCTGGATTTGGCCCCTTGGGTGGGGGTTTGGAGCAGAGGTGAGCCACAAGTCAATCCCACTGCAAAGTCAAGGGGGTGACTGCAGCAGTGAGGGGTAGGCATGGAAGGCTTCCTGGAGGAGGCATTCAGGGACAAGGCTCGGAGGGTGAAGAGCATGGGGATCTGCTGGGAGAGTGAGGAAGGGGACTCAGCTTGGGGGGGCATGAGAGGGTTTTCTCACCTTGTTCTTAGTCCCCTCCTTCCAGAAATCCACCTCATAGTTCAGATCTGGTTGGGGCACACAGTGCGGCAGCTGGTACGTAGCATTGACAATCAGAATCTCCTCTTTCTGGCTGAACACCAGGACGGGTGGGGCTGGGTCCACTGGAGGAAACAGAACGGGACCTGTCAGGACCTTCCCTGCCTCCAGGCAGGCCTGCTCCTCACCCGGCGAGGAGACAGTTAACCTGCCTTGACTGGCGTTGTCCCTTCCCCCTGGGTGCCCTTCTCCTGTCACTGGCCTGTCAGCATCCTGTCCGTCTGTATCAGCATTCTGTTGCTGCCATAACATTGCCACAACCTTAGTGGCTTATATCAACACAGATTTATCATGTCACAGTTCTGGAGGTAAGAGTCTGGGTGGGCTGGATGGGGTTCTCAACACTAGGTGGAAATCAAGGTGTCAGCTGGCCTGGGCTCTCCTCCGGGCTCTTTGGGGGCAGAATTCACTCCCATACTCAGTATTGTCGTTAGCAGGTTTCAGTTCCCTGTAGCTGTGAGGCTGAGGTTTACTTCCATGCTGTTTGTTAGCTGGGGGCCTTTCTCGGCTCCTGAAGACACCTGTGCTTCTTTCTGCTCTTTTAAAAAAATTTTTTGGCCACACTGCATAGCATTATGGGAATCTCAGATCCATGACCCGAGACTGAACCCATGTCCCCTGTAGTTGAAACATGGAGTCTTAACCACTGGAATTCCAGGGAAGTCCCAGCACCTGCATTTCTAATCATGTTATGCCTTCATCTCCAAAGCAGAAACATCACATTGAATCCTCACATTTCAACTCTCTCTGATTTCCCCCTTCTTCTACACTTCTTCTGCCTCCAGCTGGAGAAAGGTCTTTGCTTTTAAGGACCCAAGGGACTAGACTGGGCCCATTATCCAAGATATTATCCAAGATTATCCAAGATAATCTCACTATTTTAACATCCAAAAACTTAACTAAAATTCCTTTTGCCATCTAATATTAACAGTTAACGTATTCAGAGGTTCGGGGATTAAAGCATGAAGATCTTCAGGGGTAGTCATTCTGCCTGTCATGGTCCCCCGTCTGACTCCTGAGAGAAAGACTGAAATTCCTGACTCTCTCAAGGGCAACGTACATTCACCCCATCCTGTGCGTGCAGGCTCGGTCGCTCATCTGTGTCTGACTCTTTGTGATCCCCATGGACTGTACCCCACCAGGCTCCTCTGTCCACCAGACTCTCCAGACAAAACTACTGGGGGCGGTTGCCATTTCCTTCTCCAGGGGATCTTCCCAAACCAGGGACCAAACCTGCATTTCCTGTGTCTTCCGCACTGGTAGGCAGATTCTTTACCACTGAGCCATCTCACCCCATCCCAAGGCCCCCCAGGGTCTCATCCCATTACAACATCAACTCAAATTTCAAAATCTCATCTTCTGAAGTGTCTGAATCAGGTTCAGGTGAGAGTCTGGGTCCAATGCATCCAGCATGACTCCTGGACTCAATTCCTGTCCACTTGTGGACCAGTGAAAATAAAGTGCCAGTTATCTGCTCCCAGTGTAAGGGGCTGGGATAGGCAGCAGACAACAATCACGGACATTTTGGCTCAAACAGGGGGAAACAGGAGGCAAAAACCACTGAGCCAAAGCAGCTTTCAAATCTAGCTACACAAACTGTATTAGATTTTTAGGCCTGGGAACTACATCTCCTTGGCTTCCAACACTGCTCTGGGATCTTGGTTCCCCTCTCTGGATAATCCTTCTTTTTCATGAAAGATATTTGCAGGTGAATAGTTTATAGTCTGCTTCCTTCCAGTAGACACTGGGAGACCAATAGCCCTCTTTCATTTCATATTCTCTCTGCTCCTTTTCATCCAAACTGACACCGTTTCTGCTGATATAAAATTCTCAAGAAGCCTATGGATCTCCTACAGATGTCGCGGGGACCTACTGCGTCCGACAGAAGCCAGTTCCATATATCTTTTTGAGAAGAGCTGTCTCTCTTTTTGGCTTTAGCTGAGCTGGCTGAGGGATAACACTTCAGCTTTCTTGATTGAAGGGAACTAACTGTATGTCCTACCCTTCCATCTCTTCAAAGAGCCTTTTTTCTGGACCAAACACTTCGATCTTTCTGAGGTTTTAGTAAATGGCTGTACAATCATGTGGGGGTGTGGGTGTTCAGCTGCTTCAGTCACTTCCAACTCTTTGCTACCCTGTGGACTGCAGCCCGCCAGGCTCCTCTGCCCATGGGGATTAACCAGCGANGTCCTACCCTTCCATCTCTTCAAAGAGCCTTTTTTCTGGACCAAACACTTCGATCTTTCTGAGGTTTTAGTAAATGGCTGTACAATCATGTGGGGGTGTGGGTGTTCAGCTGCTTCAGTCACTTCCAACTCTTTGCTACCCTGTGGACTGCAGCCCGCCAGGCTCCTCTGCCCATGGGGATTAACCAGCGAAGAATGCTGGAGTGGGTTACTGCGCCCTCATCCAGGGAATCTTCCCCGCCCAGGGATCAAGCCCGCATCACCTATGTCTCCTGCCTTGGCAGGCGGATTCTTGATCACTAGCACCACCAGGAAGTCCAGGCGTACAATCTCATCCTTGGCTATTTCGCTGCATCACACTCCTGGAAGATATTTCTTAATTTTAGTATCTTTTGCCATCTGGATAGGTTGAGAACTTTCCAGATGTTCAAGTCCCGGTTCCTTTCTGTTTAGGCTCTTTCCTCAGTTTCTCTTTCCCTCTTGCATTTTGCTATAGTTGCCAATAATAAACCAGATCATGCCTTCAATATTTTACTTGGAAATCTCCTTGATAAATGACCAAATTAATCATTTATAAGTTCTGTTTTCCATGTACACGCAGGACACAATTTGGCTCATCGTTTTCCAGTATATAAGAGGCATCTCCCTTCAGTAACATATTCCTCACTTCCTTCTGTGAGCCAGGACCTTCCGTATCCATACCTCTACTAACAGTCTGCTCAGGATGATTTAACTATTCTGGAAAGAGATTCATGGCTTCCTAGATGGCTCAGTGGTAAAGAATCTGTCGGTCAAGGCAAGAGAGGCAGGAGACGAGAGTTCGATCCCTGGGTTGGGGAGATCTCCTGCAGGAGGAAATAGCAACCCATTCCAGTATCCTCGCCTTGAAAATCCCATGGACAGAAGAGTCTGGTGGATTTCAGCCCAAGGGGTCTCAAAGAGTCGGACACGACTGAGCGGCTGAGCACACGCTTCCTGAACGGGATGTAGGTTTCCTCTCTGATGCTCTTCTCTTCCTTCCGAGCCCTCACTAGCAGAATCTTTAATGTCCATTTCTACGGACAGTCTGATCAAGGCTATCTAGGTTTGACTGATGGTTTGAAGATGGAGGGGGCAGTGACAAGGAATAAAGCAATGAGAGAAAATTAATATACCATTGTTCCAGGTCCAGCTGAAATGCCACCATTTCCATGCAGCCTTCCCTGAGCACCAAACGGCAGGAGCCCTGACCTCATTGGTCTTCCCTGCCCTGTGTTTGTGCTCAGGGAAAAAGCATGGGGCTTCTGCAGGGTGCCATTACTTATGTGTTCAGGAAACACCCACTGGACTCTGATATATATTAAGCCCTGGGCAGGGAGCTGAGAGAACTGGGGAGATGAGGCCCTCATAAATTCTGACCTCAAGGAGTTGGAGGAAATTAGGGAAATGAAATATTCAAATTTAAAAAACTCAAGGGAGAAAGTGACCAGGGTCACAGCTGAGGGCAGAAAAAGGCAGGAAGCATCATTCAAGCTTGAGGTGTGGTCTAGGAGCATCAGAAGAGCTTTAGGGAGGAAGAAACAGCCAGAACAAAATTAAGTAAAGAGATAAAAAAGTAAGCGCCTCTCTGCATCTGTCCCTCTATTGTTCTAATTCTTATTTCTATTCATCCATCGTTCTTCCAGGCAGACAACCTGTCTACCTTCCCAGCTTCCTTTTCCTTTCCATCCATCTATCCATCTTTCGTGACTATGCTTCTTTGCCTTCCCATCCACACATCCTTCCCAGCTGTCCTTCCTTCGTCCTAATTCTCCTATCTTGCTTTCTTTCCAGCTGACGTTTCTTCCTTCCTACCCGTCCTGTCTTCCTAATCATTTATACTTTCTTCCTTTCATCTAGCCGGTCAGCCTTCTGTGCTATCCCTCCATCCTTTCTATCCCTCCGTTTTCGTCTTTCCATGTGCCTTTTCTTCTTGCTTCTCCTTTCTCCTTTGCCTCGCCCTCCCTCTCCCGCTTCCCTGCCTTGCCAGGCACCCAGCCTGCCTTCTGTACTCTCTAGCCACTGACCCAGCCATCTGGGCTCCATTTGTATCCTGTACTTCTCCACCCACACTGGTTCCTTCATTGTAAGCATTTATCCGTCCTTCTAACCTCTTCCTTTCCATGCATCCATCACTTCCGCCCTGTCGTTCCCACACTTCCGTTCTTCTCATCCATCCATCCATCCTTTCTGTCCATTTGTCAATCCACCCTGCCAGCTCCCTCCCATCCCAATCACCGCTTCTTCCCTCTCTGTCATTTCCTGCCATCCTTCATTCAATCTTTCCTCCCCTCCCCTCAAGCCCTATTTTGTCCTCAAACATTTTGAGAAGCCTGAGTCATAAATTACAGATTGCAGCTCCATGAAGCTACTGTGTGAGTATTTATACTCCCTTTCTTACTCTTGACCCAGACCAGCATCTGTCCAAGGTCAGAAAGAGCCATTTCACACCACATCTCTATCACTTAACAGTTCCTTAACTTTTTTGAGTCTTGATTGTTTAATTTTTTTAAAAAAACATGAATTAAAATGAACCTCACAGGCCTATTGTGAGGATCAGAAGTAAAACACACTGGAGAAAGAACTGCTGTCTTCACTCATTGTTAACAGTGGTGGCTCCTGAAGGTTATAAGCATGGGGAATGTTCTCCCTATTCTTATCTCTCTTTCCCTTGAAATTTCTATGGTGTACAGAAATTATTTTTGCAACTAAAATGTTTAAAAAATTGTTTCTGAAAGAGAGAGAGTGAACATTAACAAAATAATAAGTAAAATGCCTTGTGTGGTTCGTCACCAAGGCTGCACACAGTAGATCATGGACCTCATTAGTTGGAGGTACAAACAGAGCTGGGCTTCCCTGGTGGCTCAGATGGTAAAGAATCTGCCTGCAGTGCAGGAGATCTGGGTTTGATCCCTGGGTTGGGAAGATCTCCTGAAAAAGGGATAGGTTACCCACTCCAGGATTCTTGCCTGGAGAATTCCATGCTCAGAGGAACCTGGTGGGCTCCAGTCCATTCAATCACAAAGAGTCAGACGCAACTGAGTGACTCACACACACACACACACAGACTGAACCGCTGGGGCTGGCGAACCCCTCTGACTCCCGATCGCAAAGTCAGACTCCTTGGACTACAGGCTGGGGTCCATGGTGGATGGCTCCAGAGCTGCCCACCGCTTTGGGGAAGTGGAGGGCAGATGGCTAGGACAGCAGGGCCTCTGAGCTGAGCTCCTGGGCAGACAGCCTCCCTCTCACAGGTCCCTTCCCTACCTTCAAAGAAGTAATCCATGAACTTGGACTCTACCCAGGGGGACCTGGCGCTGGGTGAAACTGCTTGCACACGCCCCTTGAACTTGTTGCATAGGTCTTGCTTCTCCAGGCACATCAGAGAACACACCAGCTCTTTGGTTCCCGCACACTTTTTCACTCTCCGCCACCGTCTGGGGGGTGCAAAGCTGAGGGAGGAGACGGAAGAGTGTGGGTCATGGGTTCGGCCCCTTGGGGTGAGGAAACTTGCAGAATACAGGATTTCTTGCCCCTCCATCCCACCTGATTGTCCACGCATCTATCTGTCCGGCCGGCCAGCCATCAGCTGAGACAGAAGCATGACCATCCTGTTAGGAACTTGGGCTCGTGAATGACAGACGAGGGTGGGAACCCGGGCTCTGCCCATCACTAGCCCTGGGACCTCAATGCCCCGAAGGCTGAGTCTCCTCACGTGTGATGCCTCCCTCACAGGGCTGCTCTGCCAGTAACCATCCTCCACCACGCTCATTCTTTCAGGCAGTTACAGGCCGCCTGCTGTGTCCCACTCAGTGCTGGGTGCTACATGAATGCCAGAGGGGACACCCAAGTCCATGACTCCAACTTCCTGAGAACACTGAGGTGCAACGGAGGGACCCGCTTGCTGGGCATTGTTCCTGGGGAATGTGCAGTTCATGGCAGATGAGGTCTTGCCCTCAGGAACTGACACTCTGGAGGGAGGGGCTTTCCCACCACTGTCACATCGACAAGGTAAATCCAGGAGCTGGTAAGTGCGGTGATCACAGGGGAAGGTGGGGTGACCATTTTCTGAAGGCAGCTCAGGAAAAGCCAGGAAGACAGTGCTGAAGCTGAGGCTGGGATGCTGAGAAGGGAGCCAGGAGAAGGGGTGGAGGGGAGGAAATCGCCAAAGCAAAAGCCTTGCAATGGGAAGGGTCTTGATCAGTCCAGAGAAAAAGCAAGATCAGGGTGGCCAAAGCCCAGTGGACCCGGAACAGAGAGGGTGGGCAGACAGGAGATAAGGATGGAGGTGGGTGGGCAGAGCAGACAGAGCCTCACCACATTGGTTTGGAGTTTGGATTTTATTCTCCATGTCATAGGAAACCGCCAGAAGGTTCTGATCAGGGGAACTGAGGTTATCTGATTTATATTTTTAAAATATCACTCTGATAAGCCAGCGTTTAAATGAGTTTAGGCCCCTAGTCTGGCATTTCGTCGCGGCAGCCCTGGCAGACTAACACATCAGCTTTCTTTTCTTTCGGTGCCCTAAGAAACGTGAGCCTGACTCAAGGCCACGAAGCTCCTCTGCTGTGCTTTCTCCTGTGAGTCTCAGAACTTGAGCGTTTACGTTCCAGTTCTCTTTGAGTTTTAAAAGTTTCTCTCTTTTCACCTTCTGTTTCTTTCAAGGCATTATCTCCTGTATTGACTTGCTCTTATATCCTTTCTAATTTATTCCTCATTTATGAAATGTGGTGGTGGTGGTTGTCGTCTGCAGCTACATGGATGGCCCTAGAGATTGTCATACTAAGTGAATTAAGCCAGACAGAGGAAGACAAATATCACACGAAGTCACTTATATGTGTAATCTTAAATGATACAAATACACCAATTTCTCACGGACGAGAAGTCCAAGATCAAGGTATCAGCAGGCTTGCTGTCTTCTGAGGTCTCTCTCAGGAGATGGTCACCTTCCTTCTCCCTGAGTCCTCACCTGGCCTTTCCTCTGTGTGAGAGCAGCGCTGGTGTCCCTTCCTCTTCTCATAAAGGTGCTAATCCTATTGGCTTAGGGCCTCACCCTCAGGGCCGCATTTAATCTTAACTGCCCCTTACATCTTAAATATGGTATACTTGGGACTCTATCTCCAAATACAGTGCCCAAGGGTGTTAGGGCTTTAACACATGAGTGGCTAAGTAACACAATTCATTCAGTCGGTAACAGGGAACTATGAATTAATTGCTATGAAAGTTCACATACAAGTCTTCATATGGACATAGGCTTTCACATCTCTTGGACATAGATCTAGGAGTGGAATCTGGGAAACGTGGTCACTGAATGTATAACTTTACCAGAAACAGTAAAGCTGTTTTCCAAAGTGACTGTATCGTTGTAGTTCCCGCCAACAACATATAGTCAGTATCCACAAGGGGTTGGTTCTAGGACCTCCCCCACTGGTACAGAAATCTGCAGAGTTAAGTTCCTTTGCATAAGGGGCTTTGTATCTGCATACAACACACACACATTCTCTCATATACTTTAAACAATCTCGAGATCACTTATGACATTTAATACAAATGCAAGCACTATCTAAATAATTGTAAATATGATGCAAATGCCATGTAAATATTTGCTACTGTGTGGCAAATCCAAGTTTGTCTTTTGGAGCTGTCTGAATTTTTTTAAAAAATATTTTTGTTCCATGGTTGGTTGAACCTGTGGCTGCAAAACCTCCAAATATGGAGGGCCATATGCCGTCCATACCCACTGCAGTATTCTTGCCTGGGAAATCTCATGGACAGAGGAGCCAGTGGGCTACAATTCCTGGGGTTGCGAAGAGTCGACACAACTTAGCAACTAAACAACAGCAAAATGCCCTCCACATGCTTGTCTACATTTAGTACTGTCTTTAATTTTAACTGTTCTAGTGGTGTGTGTATTTCCTTGTAGCTTTAATTTGCATTTCCCTAAAACTAATGATGTTGAACATCTCTTCACATGCTTTTTGGCCATTTACATATCTTCTTTTGTTAAGTGACTATTCAAATATTTGGGGGTGATTCATCTTCTTATTTTTGAGATGTAGGAGTTCTTTATCTATTTTGGATGTAAGTTCTTTGTCGGTGTATGTATTGTGAATATATACTTCTCAATGACTGACTTTTTCATTTTCTTTGGGGTTTTATTTTATTTTTTTTAAAGAACAAAAGTTTTAAATTTACTGAAATCCAGTTTATCAGTATTATTGACTAAATAGTACAGCACCCCTCACCCCGTCCCAGTTCATATGTTGAAGCCCTAACATACCAACGTGACTGTATTTGGAGACAGGGCCTTTAAAGAGGTAATTAAGATTAAACACAGTCCTGAGGGTGAGGCCCTCAACCAGTAAGACTTGCGCCTTTATGAGAGGAGGAAGGGATACCGTGGCAGCGCTCACACAGAAAAAAGGCCAGGTGAGGGCACAGAGAGAAGGGCGGTGACCATCTCCCGAGAAAGGCCTCAGGGGTGCTAATGTAACACATACCTAGAAATGAGTTAGTGGCTTTGCAGCTGGGTTATGGGTAGAGGCTGCAAGGGTTTTGAAGTCCATGTGATCAAAAGCCTAAATTGCCTTGAAAAGACGATTGGTAAGAATACAGATCCCCTTCATGGATTACAGCGTTGTCGGGGTGAAGAGGCTTATGTAACTCAGTGAAGCTATGAGCCATGCCATGCAGGGTCACCTAAGATGGATGAGTCATGGTTAAGAGCTATAACAAAACGTGATTCTGGGAGTGATCAGATGGAAAGCAGGAATATCTTATTGGAAACTGGAAGAAAATTGATCCTTGTTACAGAGTGGCAATGAGTGTGGCTGAATTACACCCTAATGTTTCTATGGAAAATCAGAAATGGAAAGTGATGAACTTGGATACTTAGGTGTGGACATTTCTAAGCAATGTGCTGCAGATATAGCCTGATTTCTTCTTACTGCTTACAGTAAAATGAGAGAGGAGAGAGAGACAGACAGACAGAAGGAACTGCTNAGAGGCTTATGTAACTCAGTGAAGCTATGAGCCATGCCATGCAGGGTCACCTAAGATGGATGAGTCATGGTTAAGAGCTATAACAAAACGTGATTCTGGGAGTGATCAGATGGAAAGCAGGAATATCTTATTGGAAACTGGAAGAAAATTGATCCTTGTTACAGAGTGGCAATGAGTGTGGCTGAATTACACCCTAATGTTTCTATGGAAAATCAGAAATGGAAAGTGATGAACTTGGATACTTAGGTGTGGACATTTCTAAGCAATGTGCTGCAGATATAGCCTGATTTCTTCTTACTGCTTACAGTAAAATGAGAGAGGAGAGAGAGACAGACAGACAGAAGGAACTGCTAAGCCGAAAGGAACCAGAACTTAAAGATTAGGAAAATTCTCAGCCTATGAATATTGCAAAAAAAAAAAATAAGAAAGCATGTTCTGGAGAAAACACCAAAGCTGTGGCTGGAAAATCATTTGATAAAGAGATCATGGGTGTGACTTGCAGATTTTATCAGCCATCTCAGTAGAAGCCAGGAATATAGATGGGATTTTTTTATACAAATCGCCCAATTCTGTTCACTGAAAAGTTCTCAAAGCAACAGTGCAGTAGTGATCAGACAGCTACACAGTATAATTTAAAACCATTTGTTACCAAATGGAGACACGGTTGATTTCAGGTTTTAGGTCAGGGATTGTGCAATGAGTCTGGAACATCTATTTGCAACAAATGACAATAAAGAAATCAAGACTCACTAGGGTCAAGTTCAAAGGACTCAGAAGCCAACCTGAAGAGACTTTCACTGGCCAAAGATGAGACAGTTCAAGCTTCAATGAATAGAATCAATTGCAATGAACTAAACCATTAGATATGTTTAACTACTTGAGTTGGTGATAATAATAAAAAAATAACAAGGCTATCACCTTTGGGACATGATAGGGAGCCAATTCATTATCTTCCAAACTGGTAAAGAAAAAAATTTCAAGCATTTATTCTGTTTTGCCTATATGAACAGTACCACTGAATATCAAACACTACCTGAAAGGAAGCATCTCTTTGTAAAATAATTCTAGCTAGTAAATGAAAAAATAGTACCATTAGAACATCACAGTTTTGGAATCTGCACAGGTGTTTCAAAAGTGTAAAAGGAAAGGAAAATATCATAAAGGTCTGAGGTTAGGCTTTCAATTCTTTAATCAATTTATCCCACCCTCATCAGGCCTCACTGTGTGGTTCTGAGCAAAACAGCCTCTTAGGGCTTCAGTTCCCTCCCCGGTAGAGTGGAGTCCCTGAATCCCTCCTCGCAGGGCAGTGTGAAGTTAAACATGTTTCATGCATGGACACGTGCAGACACACAGCCAACACACAGGCCTCGCTGGTTATTTTCTGCCTCCTGATACAGCTCTGCACCATTCTCTCTGTTTCTTTTCTTTCTTTTGGCCACACTGGGTTTCCGTTGCTGCGTGTGGACTTTCTCCGTTGTGATGAGCTGGGGCTACTTCTCAGTTACAGTGGTTTCTTACGCTCTGAAGCATGGGTTCTAGGGTGCACAGCCTCAGTAGCTGTGGCCCATGGGCTTAGCTGCCCGGACCAGGGGTCGAACCCATGTTCCCTGCATTGGCGGGGGGATTCTTAACCACTGGACCATCAGGGAAGTTCCCATTCTTTCTTTGGAAAGCTCTCTACAGTCTGTCCTTCCCCAAGCCAGGCGCCCACCGTTCACATCTGGAGGCTACAGATGGAGGCATTGTGATAGAACAGGAAGAGCACAAGCTTTGGGGTCGGACAGATGTGGGTTTTTCTTCTGCTTCCATCACTGACTCCTTACTCAAGTCACGGCCTGAGTTGTTCCTCACCTTCAACACAGGGGAAATGCAGAGCCTGCCTGGCAATACAGGGAGGCAGAAGGGAGGGACTCATGCTAGGCTCCTAGCACTCAGCCTGGCACAGGAAGTGTCCTGAGTATGTGGCAGTTCTTCCCCTTCCTGCCTCCTCCTTCCCACCAATTCTAGATTAATGCTGCTGAGTATCTGTTTTTATTAGCTTACTCTCTAATGAAAGATCTTCAGATGAATTCCACCTATGTGCAAAGATGAGAAACCTGCTTTCACTTTTAGACTTTCAGACTCCTCTGCATTAGCGATGGATGCCTGGGCTGCCAACGTGAGCAGGACCCCAAGGCTCTGTGCAGGCTCCGTGGGGAAAAAGGTGATCATTTCACCATGCCTATCACAGCTCTGCAAGAGATATCTCTGCCCCCTTTAGCTGCTATAGTGTCAAGCACTTTACCCAGGCCCTGAAGAAGTCCATTGTCGGGCCCTCACAGCTCCATCCATGCCCTGGTCTGACTTTTCTCAAAGATCCTGCCTCACTCCTGGCAGGTTCATTACCTGGGCACTGTTCTCCACTCAGCATCACCCCCATCTCCAGAACTTTCGTGAATACCCTCTCCCAATACCTGCTGCAGGCCATCACCCGTGGGACTCAGAGAACCAGCAGGTGCTGTCCACACTGAATGCAGCTATTTATTGCAGAGAAGCCCCTCCGGCCCCTGCCCACCTCTTCAGGCCCAACCCCCACCCCACCAGCCCAGAGGCACCCCTCCACCTTTGATAGGCCACAAAATAGGTCACGTTCTGGGGGTTTCCAGGCCCTGGGAGCCACGTCAGGTACACACTGAAGTTCTGGGAGAGCAGCGTCACGTTCTGGGGAGGGGCCAGGAGGGGCCGCCCTGTGGAGGAGAAAGAGGCCATGAAGCCTGGAGCCATTCTGAGCTGAAGAGTGGCATGGCAGGCAATTGGGTGCTTGCTCAGTTTAAGAACCAGGCATTATCTGGGGTGGCTGAAGCAGCCAGGATGTGATGTAGGCTGGGTTCCCGAGGGGCATGATTCCAGTTTTAGCTGTGCAACCTATAGCCCCTTCCCCTCCTTAGACCTCAGCAGCCCATCTGTGCCCACCCTGGCACTTGAGGGTCCCAGCAAAACAGCACAGAGCAGGACCACCTGATAGATCCCTGGACTTCAGGAGGGAGTGGCCCCGAGGGTCTCATGGAACGGAGGCTCTGTCCTGTCCTCAGCCATGTCCCCAGCCTCTGCCTGCAAAGGTCCCTATGCAGATAGCAGGTGCACAGTGAAAATCTGTTGAGTGAATGAATGAATACTGTGATGACTTGGATTATCCCTAAGGCCTCCTAACTGCTGTCCCTGCTTCCAGCCTTGTCCCCTCAATTCATTTGCCATATGGCAGCAAAGGTTAAGATGAAAGTCAGATCATGTCACCCTTTTGCTTTAAAGCCCCAGTGGCTTTTGTTTCACTCAAGGTAAAACCAAAGTCTTTGCCATCACCCACAGGACCCTACCCAGCCCGACCCAGGACGCCCCAGGACTCTGTTCCCTCCAGCCACACTGGCCCCATCCTGTTCCTAGAGCATGATGGGCCTACAACTCACCTCCAGGCCTTTTCACAAGCTGTTCCTTCTGCCTAGACTGTTCTCCCCCTGAATATTCCATCTGGCTCACTTCTTTGCTTCCTTCACATCTCTGCTCAGACGTCACTGTCCCAGAGGTTCTTTCCCTGACCGCCTCTAACTTGCCCCTAACTTCCCTCCTTGGCCCTTGTTCCTTCTCACCGCTCATCTTCTGAAATGTGCACCTGCTTACACAGCTGCCCAGTTCCTGCCCTTCCCTTGCTCTCAGAATAAAGTCCATGCTCCTTATCAGGGTACGTGAAGCCCTGCCCAGGTTGGCCTGGCCATCTCGTTGACATCTTCCTGACAGCTCACCAACACACCTCACCAGGCTGCAACCAATCTTCCTTCTCGCCCTTCTCAAACCACTGCATTCCTCTGTGTCCTTGAACCCGAGCATCCTTGACAGCGTGGTATTCACCATCTAATCTTTTAAAGACTTGATTCCAATGTTACTTCCTCCGGGGAGTCTTCCTGACATCTTTCAGAAGTGGCAACAACGCTGCTGCTGCTCGCAATAGCAGCTAATGTGTACTGTGTCCCAACTAGGCGCCAGGCACGAGCAGCTATGTTATCTGCACTTTCACGCAAACTATGTTATCCGCATTATCTGCCCCACATCTCCAGGAGGCAGGTACTAATTGTGAGCATCACATTACAGATGAGGAAACTGAGGCCCCCTCAGCTAATTAGCTGCAGCAATGGAACTCAAATCTATCCAGGCCTAGTCAATCCCAAAGTCTGAGCTCTTGTTTTTTTAATTTAAAAAAATTTATTTTTATTTTTGGCTGAGGCCTTCATTGCTACGGGAGGGCTTTCTGTAGCTGCGGGGGCTGGGCTCTTTGTTGTGGCGAGCAGGCTTCTCGTTGCCTTGGCTTCTCTCGTTGCGGCAAACTGGCTCTAGCACACGGAGGCTTCAGTGGTGGTGGCGCACTGGCCTAGTTGCTCTGAAGCACGTGGAATCTTCCCCAACCAGAGGTGGATCCCATGTTCCCTGCACTGGCAGGTGGATTCTTAACCACTGGACCACCAGGGAAATCCCCAAAGTCTGAGCTTTTGCTCACACTTCCTCCCCTAGGTTCTCATGGGGCCTGTTGTTCTATAGCCATGAAGTCATGTTCGGCTCTTTGCGATTCCATGGATTGCAGCACGCCCAGCTTCCCTGTCATATCTCCCAGGGTTTGCACAAACTCATGTCCACTGAGTCAGTGATGCCATCCAATCGTCTCATCCTCTGTTGCTTTCTTTTCCTCTCACCCTCAATTTATCCCAGCACCAGGGTCTTATCTAAAATATGAGTCAATTCTTCGCATAAGGTGGCTAAGGGATTGGAGCTTCAGCTTCAGCACCAGTCCCTCCAGTGAATACTCAGGGTTGATTTCCTTTAGGATTGACCAGTTTGATCTCCTTGCTGTCTAAGGGATTCTCAACAGTCTTCCTGCACCACAAAAAACATCGATTCTTTGGCACTCAGCCTTCTTTATGTGAGCCCAACTCTCACATCCGTACATAACTAGTGGAGAAACCATAGCTTTGACTAGACAGACCCTCACTGGCAAAGTGATGTCTCTGCTTTTTAATATGCTGTCTAGGTTCTTCAGAGCTTTTCTTCCAAGGAGTAAGTGTCTATTAATTTTGTGGCTCCAGTCACCATCTGCAGTGATTTTGGAGCCCCCCAAAATAAAGTCAGCCACTGTTTCCACTGTTTCCATCTATGTTCAGCATTATTCTTCCAGCATCTGTGGCTCACTACCAGTCAAGAACATCTCTCGATCACTGCATGCCAGAGGTTTCAAAGAGGGCTACAATCCACTCTTGCCCTTTAGGTGCTCATGGTTCCATGGAGAATTCAATGACCTGGAGGGTCACGTGCGCCGTGATAGAAATCCATACAGTTTACAGAAGGGCGTCAGGGAGGGAGGGGCCCATTCTGCCGATGGCCCTCAGTTGAGCTCCACACCCTCACCCTTTCAGACCCAAACGTGGGCTCCTGCTTTCACCCCAACCTGGGTCCTCTCATTGGAACTGGATTGCCAGGACGCTGAGGCTGACAGTGCTCCCAGTTTCTGGACTTTCCAGCAGGTGGCCGGGAGGAGGCCAAAATCTGTCTACAAGGCCTATTTGAGAATAGGCCTCAGGTCTGAGCTTGGCCACAGTGGAGAAATAGCAGCCAGAGAAGTTGCCCTCGAGGTGCTCTGTCGCTCCATGGTGTCTGACTCTTTGTGACCCTGGACTGTAGCCCGCCAGACTCCTCTGTCCATGGATTTCCCAGGCAAGAATACTGAGGTGGGTTGTCATTTCCTTCTCTGGGGGATCTTCCCGACCCAGGGATCGAACCTGTGTCTCCTGCATTGGCAGGCGGATTCTTTACCACTGAGCCCCTGGCAATCCCAGTTACCCTCTACTGAGCCTTCAAAGGGTGCCAGGCACAAGGGTGGCATTCAGTCAAGTCCCCATTCAATCAAAACCTCATTTAATGAAAACCTCATTCAGTCCTCAGGACAAACTATTCTGTGGAGTAGGTGCCATTCCCCTTCCACAGAGACAGAAGGGGCTACACACCCATTAAGACAGAAGGGGCTACACACCCATTACAGAGTAATAATTTAAGAGCTAGAAGGGCCCTTGGACATAATCTAATATCAATGTTAAAAGCCAACATTTGTCTGAGCAACTTCTTTGTGCTGGGCACCACATTATTCTAGTTAAGTGTCACAACCCAACTGCCTGAGTCTACACACCCATTATGTGTGGGAGCCAGGATTAGAACCCAGATTCAGCTTTACTTCACCCTAAATCTTCACACCGCAGCTTATGCTCTGTACATTAAATATTCATCGAGTGTAAGGAGAGCTAGGGCTAGACAGCAAAACGATTGAGTTTGGTGGTGAAAAGGGAAGTACAGAGGACCCCCTCCCCTCCCACCACGTAGGTACCCTATTCCTCATCAGCTGCTGGAACACTGCTGTAAAGGAGCCAGGAGCTGGCGCGTCCCTGAACTGACCCAGGTGGAAGGACCAGCCGCCCGCCCCACAGCCAAAGCTAGCCATGCTTGCTTCAGCCTCAGGCTTTTCTGTTCTGTGTGTCTTACCAGTGCCTCCCTTAATTGCTCTGAGCCTCAGTTTCCCCATCTGAAAAGGGAGAAAATACTACCTACATTGTAGGACAGTTAGGTTGTGATGCTTAACTAGAATAATGTGGTGCCCAGCACGAAGAAGATGCTCAGACAAATGTTGGCTTTTAACTTTAATATTAGATTATGTCCAAGGGCCCTTCTAAGCTCTTAAATTATTAGTCTAAGATCAGGGCGATATCCTGGGGCCAATCTGGGGTCCTTCTCCCTGGATTGGCTGGGCTTTGGGGGTTGGATCCCAACCACCCAAGGTATTTGTACCCTGTCACTTTATTTACTAGCCAGGGTACAGAAAAAAAAAAAAAAANGATCCTCTAGCCTTTCTGTAAACAGAAACAGCAAGAAGATATAAGAAGACATAAACTTAAAAAAAAGATGGTTTGATAATATATGGTGTCCTGTAATCTGTTTTTTTTTTTCTTACCTACCAGCGTATTGGGCCTATTTTTCTCTGTCAATACAAATGAACTTAATTCATTCTTTTTACCATCTTGTAAGTATCTTGCATGGTTCTGTCCAAGTTATTTAACAAGCCCTAGATTACTGTTCATTTGAGTGCCTTCAAATTTTTACTATTTAAGCAGAGATAAAATGGCCATCTCGTATACCTGGTGTGTCTTCGCACGTTTGCGACAACATCTCTGTAGGACTGATGTGCCAGAGCAGAGCTGCTTCACATTGACTGTTTTGCTCGGATTGCCCACTGGCCCCTCAGAAACGACCCTCCAGAGCACACGTAGGCCCCTGGCCCATCTCGGCATCCTCAGTCTCTGCTACAACGTGAGCGTGAGCCTCTCAACCCTCTGCCCACATTCACCTGCCACTCTCCTGTTTTTCTCCTCACAATAGCCAGAGTTGCCTTTTCAAAACACAGATCTGATCATGTCATTACTTGTCACCTGCTCCAAAAAAGCCCCTTCGAGGTCAGACTGCCCTTGGGTTAAAGAGAGTCTTTCCCACGCCCTGGAAGACCTGTAGGGTCTGGCCTCCGCCCACCTCACCAGCTGCTTCTGATGCACGTTCCCCTTCAGTCTCTGCAGCCACACTGGTTCCCTGTGAGTGCCCTGCATTCCCTGTTTTTTTCCCATCTCAGGGCCTTTGCACAAGCTGTACCCTCTGCCTGGAACACCCTTTGCAGCCCTTATTCTACCCTTTCACCTATGTAACTCCTGCTTGTCCTCCATCTCCCAGCCCCACAGCACTTTCTCAGGGGAGCCCTCCCTGACGCACCCCCAGACTAGGCTCTCAGAGGACACCCCACCCCCATGTCAGCACACTCCTCACTATTGCTGAGCACACAGTTGTCTATATGGTTATCCTCCTCTTTGAAGACCAAGGCCCCTCTCCATGGAACCCAGGTTCCAGCACAATGTCTGGCTTCCTGACATTCAGTAAAGAGTCATTGGATTTTTTTCTTTAACCACATCAGTTCCGTTGAGCCACTCAGTCGAGTCCAACTCTTTGTGACCCCATGGACTAAACCACATACTTGTTCATAAAGCCCTAGCCCACAGAGTGTGTTATTCACTTATTTGTTTTTGACTGCACCGGCTCTCCACTGCTGCATGCGGGCTTTCTCCAGCTGGGGCAAGCGAGGGCTGTTCTTCGTTGCGGTGCGTGGACTTCTCCTCGCGCTGGCGGCTCTTGTGGCATGGCGGCTCAGGGGTTGTGGCACACAGGCTTAGATGCTCCATGGCATATGGGATCTTCCCAGACCAAGGATTGAACCCATGTCCCCTGCATTGACAGGCAGATTCTTAACCACTGGACCCCCTGGGAAGTCCCATGATATGTTCTTGTTTGACTCTCCGTATGACTTTGCAAGGTAAACAGGGGTATTGTAGCCATTTTACAGAGGAAGAAACAGGTTTGGAAGAGGAACCTGTTTTGGCTAAGATATCTCAGCAAGTAAATGGCCCGGGTGCAGGACTCAAACGCCCCTCCCACTGATACTTCTCATATCTGGACTCTCAATCTTTCCTTTACTCTCTGCAGAAAATTACACCTTTATCATTTTTATTTTGCCTCTATTACTGATCTTCCATCTGGCCTTGTGTGATGGGAAGTCAGTGGGAAGTCCTGGGCAGCAGAGTCACACAATCTGATTTATAGTCTTAAAATACCATTCTGGCCTCCATATGCAGAGGGACTGTGGAAGGGCAAGGGTAGATGGGACACAGGTTAGAAATGATTGGTGACTTGGACCAGAGTGGTGGTGGCGGGCAAGAAGTGGTCAGATGTGGAGTATATTTTAACAGCAGACTTACTGGAGGTGCTGATGCTGGGGGTGGCGGTGGGAGGGGGTGTGAGGGAAAAAAGGGGAATCCAGAATGACTCCTAGACTTTTGCCCTGAGCACCTTTTACTGGGTTGCAGAATCTGGGAAATTAACAAGGGTGAGGTGATGATCAGAGTCTGGGGGCATGTTAAGTTTGAGATGCTAAACTCAAGACATCCAAGACAATGAGCAGACAGGTAGCATATGAATCCAGCCTAGGGCAGGGGTCTGAAGAGGTACACGCTTGGGAATCATCAGCTTAGAAATGGGACCAGGGAGGCGTCTAGACTCCTAGCCCAGTGCTCTTTCCACTGTTTCTCTTTCCGTCTGGCCCTTTCTTGCTCTCTCAGATCCCTGGCAGATTCTCCCAGGAGCAAGCAGTGGGGGTGGGTCTCTGGGGTGACACAGAGCCCTGCCCACCATTTCCCCCACCTGCCCTGGCCCCATTCCCTTGGCAAACAGCCCTGGGCCTCCTGGGCTGCTGTATTTCAGAAAAGCGTTCCAGTTTGGCAGAGCAAATACAGCCGAGGAGAAAGCCAACACCTTGCAAAATCGCACCAGGCCCTCAAAGGAGAGTTTTCTTGGTCTTTTCTTTAACTTTCTCATCTGGCCTCCAGCCAAGAATGTGTCCTGTATTTTCTTCCTTGGTCCCTCCCCACCGCCCACCCCATCCCTGGTGTCTGCAATTCCCAGAGTGTTAATCTCCCATCACGAGACTGGGAAATCTCAGAAATAGCCTGGAGCTGCACAGCTGGCCTGGGTCCCTCCTCTGCCCTCCCACAAAGCCCTGGCTTCCAGTGGAGTGCCTGGAAGGAGTGTGGGCCCTGGAGGGGGCGTGCCTGGATTTCAGTCCTAGCATGTGGCTGTATGACCTTCGGCAAGTTGCTTCCCTCTCTGTGCCTCAGTCCCCTAATCTGTGAAATGGGGACAATAATAGGACTACTTGACAGGCTTGTTGTGAGGTGTGTGTGAGCTAGGATAGGTAAAGCCTAGAATGGTGATAATTATGATTTCTCTGGGTTAGGTCAAGATAAAGAACACAAGCCCCAGAGGGGTACTGCCTGAGTTCAACGTCCAGCTCCACGACTTACTACTTAATCCCTGGGTGCCTTGGGTTTTGTCTAGGGCAGAGCTGTCCTCACAGGTGTGGGGGCCTATGCAGGTGTTGCAGGCGGAGCCCTTACCTGTGCCCGACAAGCACCCTGAATGCTCTGTGGATGTTGACTTAATGGAAAATCAGTGTGCTTTCTTATCTGGGCTTTCTAAATCTNACTTTCTCATCTGGCCTCCAGCCAAGAATGTGTCCTGTATTTTCTTCCTTGGTCCCTCCCCACCGCCCACCCCATCCCTGGTGTCTGCAATTCCCAGAGTGTTAATCTCCCATCACGAGACTGGGAAATCTCAGAAATAGCCTGGAGCTGCACAGCTGGCCTGGGTCCCTCCTCTGCCCTCCCACAAAGCCCTGGCTTCCAGTGGAGTGCCTGGAAGGAGTGTGGGCCCTGGAGGGGGCGTGCCTGGATTTCAGTCCTAGCATGTGGCTGTATGACCTTCGGCAAGTTGCTTCCCTCTCTGTGCCTCAGTCCCCTAATCTGTGAAATGGGGACAATAATAGGACTACTTGACAGGCTTGTTGTGAGGTGTGTGTGAGCTAGGATAGGTAAAGCCTAGAATGGTGATAATTATGATTTCTCTGGGTTAGGTCAAGATAAAGAACACAAGCCCCAGAGGGGTACTGCCTGAGTTCAACGTCCAGCTCCACGACTTACTACTTAATCCCTGGGTGCCTTGGGTTTTGTCTAGGGCAGAGCTGTCCTCACAGGTGTGGGGGCCTATGCAGGTGTTGCAGGCGGAGCCCTTACCTGTGCCCGACAAGCACCCTGAATGCTCTGTGGATGTTGACTTAATGGAAAATCAGTGTGCTTTCTTATCTGGGCTTTCTAAATCTGGCCCAGGCCTCTGACCTCCTCAGCCCAGGCTGAGATCACTCCCTGGCAGGCTTCTCTGCCCAGACTCATCCTGCTGGTGCCTGAAATTCCACCATTATTGCCTCACTTCTTTGGCTTAACGCTTTGCCATCATTAAAATGCAGATAGCCAGGGAAAGGGTCACCAGTTCTAAATTCCGCCTTTTATTCCTCAGTGTGAGGACAGTCATCAGCGATTTTCCTGAGAGGGATACGGGAAGGAAAAGCATGCTCTCCCATCATGCCCCTTGCCCTGGGCTTGACCCCAGGCTCTCCTGTTGCCCCTGAGGGGAGTCCAGTTTCCTTGCCCTGGCCCCCTGCAGACCCTGTCAGGATCTGGTCCAAGCCCACCTCTCAATGTGCACGCCCCACGTGACCCCTTGACCAGCCTGGCTGTCTTCTCGTCCATTGTTTGGGCTTTCTGGCCCCAGTGTCTTTGCTCATTCGAGTCCCAGCAGCTACACCATACCTCATTCTCCCACTTGCACTGTTCTTCACCTCTCTTGGAGGGTCTGCGTCATGGCTTCTGAGCCTCAGTACTCCTGACGTTTGGGACGAGATAACTCTTAGTTGCGGAGACTGCCCCACAGCGCACAGGGTGTTTAGCGTCATTGCGGGCTCCTACCCCCCTTGCACCTCTCCAGGTGTGGCAGCCCCAAGTGTCTCCAGACACTGCCCAGTGTCCCCTGGTGTGGGTGGGGTTGAGAACCCTTGGTGTATAATGTATGACAAGGGGTTTGGAGTTGGCTAGACCTTGGGTTCACGGCCTGCTCTGCTTCTGCTAGCTGGGGGATGGGTGGTTCGTCTTGGTTTGCTCAGCTGCAAAACGGGCACCAGAAATCCTGCCACATAGACAATATTTTAAATTTATTTTTATTCATTTATTTAGGCCATGCCGTGTGACATGCGGGACCCTAATTCCCCAACCAGGGACCACACTCATGCCCCCTGCAGTGGAAGCATGGATTCTCAACCACTGGACCGCCAGGGAAGTCTCCAGACAACATTCTAAAGTGATAACTGTTGCAAGGTTACGTTGATAGGTGTTTGAAAAGGTGAAGCAAAGATTCAAATGGCAACCATGCCATCTGCTCAGACTAAATTCATCCTCTGTCTCCTTTTTTTCAGGAAATGCACCCCTGGCCTTCTACCCAGTACTGTCAGGCCCCAAACTCTGGAGGCTTCTTTTTGAGCACCTCCCAAACCAGTCCCAATCCAGCCCTTCGACCAACTTCCACTTCTCTCACCCCAAATCTCCACTGTGGGCATCACGGCAGCCTCCCTAACAGCTTCCAGGTTCTATGCTGTCTAGTCCACCATTAACACAGCAGCCAGAGGGCTTTTCTTACAACAAACACGAGTTAAACCTTAGTTAACCTAAAACTCCATACCAGGACCTCTAGAGCCTCCTGCCTGGCCCTGTCTTCCCCGCCCCTTGCCCAGCGGACAGCATCCTCCCTGGTCTTTTCCTGCTTCTCAGACAGCATTGTGACCACTGCTGTCCCACCAAGGCCTTGACAGTGGTGGACACCCTGCTTGGCACGTGGGCCTCAGTGCTTACCTGGCTGGCACCTTCACACCCATTCTATCCCTGCTCCAGTGTTGTCTGGGGACCTTGCTTGAGTCCCTACCTACAGCAACCTCCCCCACCCCAGTTACACTTGGTCCCTTTATCCCACTTTATTCTCTTCACAGTCTTTATCATGATCAGAAACTATGCTCTTTATTTATTTACAACCTTGCCTGTTAATAGTCTTCCCCAACCAGAATGGTCAGCTTCTTGGGAGAGGAGTCCCGTCCACTGTTGCATCCTAGGGCCAAAGATAGCACCTGGCACACAGCAGGCACCCAAGAAATGCCCGACGGATATGTGCATCCAGCTGTAAAATTTCATCATCTTTCAAATGCAGCCCAGAGGCCATCTGCCTGTAGCCCATCCCTCAGTGGAAGCCATATTCCTCTCCGCTGAGCCTCTGAAGGACTTGTATCTCTCCCTTGGCTGAATCACTTGGCCCTCTTACTTTCTTTTTACTAAAATTATATATATATATATATATATATTTATTTATTTATTACACTGTGCTGGGTCTTACTTGCATTATGTGGGATCTAGTTCCTAACCAGGTATCAAACCAGGGCCCCCTGTATTGGAAGCACAGAGTCTTAGCTACTAGGCCTCTAAGGAAGTCCTGGCCCTGTTACTTCTTTATGGAAAACGGCCCATTTCTCCAGATGTACTGTGAGCTGGAGGGCAGGGATCTGGACAGGCTTATTTCTGCATCCCCCTAAGCTTGGCACAATAAATCAGATGGGGACAGTGAGTGCTTAGGGAGGGGTAAGAAGGGCTCTGTGATTTGCTGATCATTTCTGGAGCTTGGCGGACAAACTTCATCTCCCCTGCTGTGGCAGATTAAAGAAGGCTGCAAATTCTTTGACTTTCCTCCCATGGAGAGGTGGGGCCCAGGTTCCCTTCTCTTGAACCTAGATGGGCCTGTGACTGCTTTGACCAACAGAACTCAGCAGAAGTGGTGCCCTTCTAGGCCCTGGCTCAGGCCTTGAGAGACTGCAGCTTCTGCTTGCTGTCAGGTGGAGTTTTGAGCTGCGCCATGGACAGGTCTTACTACCCTGGCTGGTGGAGTCCCACACAGAGGTCCCAAGACTATGTGGAAAGGGAGAGCAACCCACCTGGGCCCAGCCAGTGTCCATCAAGTCGCCAGGAATGTGGGTAAAACTGATGGACCCTTCAGATGAGCCCAGCTGCCAGCTGCATCAAGCAACCTCAGTAACGCCATGTGGAGCCAAGGTATTGCTCCACCAACCCCTGCCTGAATTCCTAACCCACGAAATCATGAGACGTCATAAAATGCTTGTTTAAAACCACTAACTTTGGGGAATTTCCTGGTGGTCCAGTGGTTAGGATTTGGCGCTCTCACTGCTGGGGCCCTGGGTTCAATCCCTGGTCAGGGAACTAAGATGCTGCAAGGGGCCTGTGACCTATTAGTGATGTCTGCCACAGGTACAGAGGAGAGCAAGAGGGGTTATCATCTGTGATTCACGTTTCATGTGTCTGGCCAATTCATGTTGAACACAGCTAACACATGATTTTGTTTAACCCTCATAGGTAGGGCTTATCATCTGTATTTTATTTCTGTGTTTTTTTAAATCTGTATTTCCTTATAAATACGGAAAGTGAGGAACAGAAAAGTTACATAGCTTGCCTAGCAGTTTACTCAGCTCACAGGGGCAGAGGAGATTCTGGGGCGCAAAGTCCACTGAACAAGGCAAGAACGCAGGCGTTTCCCCAGAGGCAAACCTCCCCTCCTTCCTGACTGATGGCTGACCCTTCACCCACCCTTCTGTTTGCTAGTGCTCAGCCGGGCTTTACTCTCAGGCTGAAGAGAGCTGGCACTCAGCCAGCGTCACCAGGGCCCCAGAACTCCTGACTTTCCCCGCCACCCCCCTGCTTGTCATGGGAGGCTGGTGCTTAGGTATCTCTCAAGGGTGGAACCATCTAAGTTTGTAAAGAGCTTAAGGTAATACCCGTTTCACATCTCCGGCTCCCAGAGCCAGGCAAAGCCAAGCGCTCCCCGTTCAAAGTTCTTAGAGAGCAGTTATGCAAAGCTTTGGGGAGGGGGGGAGTCAGAACCCAGGATGGGGGGAGGGTGGGGGAGGGGCTGAGAGCTCAGGCCCCGCTCCACCCCTTCCTGGAGGTGTGATTTCACACAGACGACTTCGACTTCTCCGTTCTCACTCTCAGTTTCTTCATCTGTCAAGTGGGGATTATTAGACCTACCCTGCACAGTCATTTTAAAGATAAAGGGATTTAATGTGAGTGAATTCCTAGAGTCACGCTTGGCACACACGGGTGCTTATTAAATATTTCTTGATGAATGCGTGAATGAATGAGTGAAGAGCTGGATAGCACTTTGCCAGGCTGTGTGTACTTAGTCCTGGATCCTAGCTGGCTGGCTCCCTGTACTCACTGTGCCTGGCACAGCGAGGGGACCTAATATATATTTGTCAAAATAATTCTTCTAAGTCTAACCTAAGGAAGTCATTTCCAGGCACACACACACACGAATCATACCATACTGTACATTCCAAAGCAGACAGAATTTATTCAGGTGATGATAACACCTATGCTCTTCAGAATCCATATCAGGCAGCCTCATCTGCGAATAAGGAAATAAGCCAAAAAAAAAAAAAAAAAGACCTCTGAACACACGAAACAGACAGCATAAAGTTCAGGCACTGATACCTGAGGCTTTTCTCCTGAAAGTAACCTCTGGTCCTCATTTTTAACCTAGTAACTCTTGGTTTACAAGCAGATCCAACAAGCATCATATGATGGTTTTGAAATCCACTTTTCTCAGCTGAGAAGGCACAAGCTGGAAATGAAGAAAGAAGAGACACCCAGGAGGAGATGATTCCCAAGGGAAACTGGGTTTTGCATCCTTAAGATAGGAGTGACAATAAAATCCAACAAAACCCCACAATGATACAAATTCTGGTAAACTGCAACTAGCACTTGGCTCCTGGCCCCTGTAAATGATGATCAACTAGCGATGCGGCCTACTCTAAATTTGCAGTACACAATCTTCATGTCTCATGACTGAATCTAACCCCTACCACCATCCCACGAGATGCGTTATTATCCTCTTATTACAGGGAAGAGTTTCTCACTGCATTTAGGGATGATATTGATATTTGATATCAGTTGATATCAATGGATATTTAGGGATGGATAGTTCCTTGTGGGGAGAAGGCAGTGGCAACCCACTCCAGTACTCTTGCCTGGAAAATCCCATGGCTGGAGGAGCCTGGTTGGACACGAGTGAGCCACTTCACTTTCACTTTTCACTTTCANCAGGGAAGAGTTTCTCACTGCATTTAGGGATGATATTGATATTTGATATCAGTTGATATCAATGGATATTTAGGGATGGATAGTTCCTTGTGGGGAGAAGGCAGTGGCAACCCACTCCAGTACTCTTGCCTGGAAAATCCCATGGCTGGAGGAGCCTGGTTGGACACGAGTGAGCCACTTCACTTTCACTTTTCACTTTCATGCATTGGAGAAGGAAATGGCAACCCACTTCAGTGTTCTTGCCTTGAGAATCCCAGGGACGGGGGAGCCTGGTGGGCTGCCGTCTATGGAGTTGCACAGAGTTGGACACGACTGAAGCGACTTAGCAGC
This sequence comes from Neotragus moschatus, assembly GCA_006410615.1. Lineage (NCBI taxonomy): Eukaryota > Metazoa > Chordata > Mammalia > Artiodactyla > Bovidae > Neotragus > Neotragus moschatus. The sequence goes on from SJYA01000247.1 coordinate 232,079, forward strand.
AGCAGTTCCTTGTGGGGAGCTGTCCTGCGCATTGCAGAGTGGTTAGCAACATCTCTGACCTCAGCCCACTAGATGCCAGAAGCACCTCCCCACTCCTGACTTGTGATGACCAAAAGTGTCTCCAGGCATTATCAAACGCCCCTGGGGCAGAATTGCTCCCATCAAGAACTGTTAAAGATTTAGGGATTGAAGTTCAGAGAGAGTGAGGGTTGTCCAAGGTCACACAAGTCCATGGAGCAACCTAAGCTCTGAGCCCTTAAAAATTATGCCAAGTTACACTTGACTATAGTCAAAGCTATGGTTTTTCCAGTAGGCCTGTACAGATGTGAGAGCTAGACCACAAAGAAGGCTGAGCGCCAAAGCATTGATGCTTTCGAACTGTAGTGCTGGAGAAGAATCTTGAGAGCCCCTTGGAAAGCAAGGAGATCAAACCAGTCAATCCTAAAGAAAATCAACCCTGAATATTCATGGGAAGGACAGATGCTGAAGCGGAAGCTCCAATACTTTGGCCACCTGAGGCCAAGAGCCTACTCATTGAAAAAGACCCTGATGCTGGGAAAGATTGAGGGCAGGAGGAGGGGGCGACAGAGGATGAGATGGTTGGATGCTGTCACTGACTCAATGGACATGAGTCTGAGCAAACTGCGGGAGATAGTGAAGGACAGGGAAGCCTGGCATTGGGTAGTCCATGGGGTTGCAAAGATTCGGACATGACTTAGTGACTAAACAAGTAACAACAGTGCTGTAGAGACTGTTGTGAGGCCCATTTCCTGGAATAAAGGTCACAAATAGCCATTCTTAAGCCATCAGTGACTGCCCGGGGCCCTGGGGGATGCCTTTGTCCTTAGGGATGAATTTCCCCGAGCTGCATCCTTGGTCTCCCTGACCCTCTCCTCTTCCAGCTTGACAGCGTCTGCATCCCTCTAGGCCTCACCCTCTGTGATCTGGAGCTGGAGGAGTCTAGCTGGAGGGCTCTCTTGGGGGGGGGTGTGGAGTGGGGGCCTCTTGCGCACAGAGGTAGATGGGGAGCTGGGTATTTGTTGAGGCCGCTAAACGCAAAGCTGAGGGAGCCTGGCATGCGGCAAAGAGAATTCAGCAGCCTGATGCAGTCTGTGTTTATTTCCCTCTGATCCACCTTCAGTTTAGCTCAGTTCAGTCTCTCAGTTGTGTCCGACTCTTTGCGACCCCATGGATTGCAGCACGCCAGTCTTCCCTGTCCATCACCAACTCCTGGAGCTTACTCAGACTCATATACATTGAGTCGGTGATGCCATCCAACCATCTCATCCTCTGTCGTCCGCTTCTCCTCTTGCCTTCAATCTCTTCCAGCATCAGGGTCTTTTCCAATGAGTTGGTTCTTCGCATCAGGTGGCCAAGGTATTGGAGTTTTAGCTTCAACATCAGTCCTTCCAATGAACACCCAGGACTGGTCTCCTTTAGGATGGACTGGTTGGATCTCCTTGCAGTCCAATGGACTCTCAAGTGTCTTCTCCAACACCACAGTTCAAAAGCATCAATTCTTCTGCACTCAACTTTCTTTATAGTCCAACTCTCACATCCATACATGACTACTGGAAAAACTATAGCTTTGACTAGATGGACCTTTGTTGGCAAAGTAATGTCTCTGCTTTTGAATATGCTATCTAGGTTGGTTGTAACTTTCCTTCCAAGGAGTAAGCGTCTTTTAATCTCATGGCTGCAGTCACCATCTGCAGTGATAGTAGTGTCTTATTTAAAGGGTCTCAGCTGTGGTGTAGGGAATGAAGCAGAGAACTCTAAGGGTGCACATTAAGCAGACCATCAAAGGGAGCACCGTGCTTCCTTCTCCAAGACAGCAGGGATCCGGGAGAAGGTGAGTCTAGAACCCCAGGACCTGGAGCTTCCCTGCTCTGTGGCCCACCTTGGAGGCTGGGGGTTTTGGCAGGCAGATTCCTTGTAAAACAGCGTGCTCCCCAAGATTAGGGGCTGATTCAGATCTTGAGTGGGAGGAATCTGGGAAACATCTGAACACAATCACACCCGTATGGCTCCATATACAGCTCACAGCCCCGGGTGAACACTTGAATCAGCCCACTGTGTATGGAGACCACAGATGCTGCATGTTCAGGGCAGCTGCCTTCAAATAGTCAGATGTCTTTTTCCAAGCTGTTAAATGACAAAAAGCTTTAAAATAATGGTGAGCACGAACCTTTTCTTGGGATGAATGAATTCATTCAGTAAATGTTTATGGAGCACCTCTGTGTGACTAGGACACTATTAGGCATGGCACTGAACAGACAAAGATCCCTGCCCTCTTGCTCCAGTAAGAGAGATGGACAATGCCAAGCAAGAGAGTCAGACAGAGCACATGTCACACAGTGCTGGTGTTAAGGGAAAAAACAAAGCAAGGAAGAGTAGGTGGGGTGGGGAGTGACAAATTAAAGGGAGGAGATGACAATGAGAACGTGGTTGTCAAGTAAAATCCTGGAGGACACAAGGGTGCCAGCCAAGGGATAAGAGGGGAAGAGCATTCCAAGCAAAGGAGACAGCAAGTGCAAAGGCCCTGTGGTGGGCGTGTGCCTGCCTCATAGGAGGAACATCTGAGAGCCTGAGCAGAGCTGGTGGGGGGGGGGGCGGGGAGTGGGTAGGCGGGAGGCGGGCAGAGACGTGAGAGGCCCAGGCTGTGCTGGGTCCACAGGATGCGGTAAGGAATCTGAATTTTCCTCTCAGTACAGAAGCCATGTTGCACAATCCCCGCCCCCCCCAACAGGAAGTAGAATTTTGGATAATTTGTCTTTGTTATTTGTGTGTTTGCCTGTTAATACAATGCATATCCACTGCTTTTAAAGTAAGAAAAAAAAAAGCCAAACAGCTTTCTAGTTTGAAAAGTTTTGCTGAGTTTCAAATATTTTTGAATATTTTCAAAATATTTGAAAGTATTTTGCTGAGTTTTCTGTTTTCACCCTATATTTTACAACAGTTCTTGAGAACATGACAAAATTCAGTTTGCATTATGAAAGATTTTCCACAGAGGGAAAGCCCACCAAAAGTCTTTAACGGAAAGAATTGGGTAAAAACTAATTGTATTAAAGATACAAAGTAGAAGGACTTTCCCGGTGGTCCAATGTTTAAGACTCCACACTCCATGCAAGGGGGTCTGGGTTCAATCTCCGGTTGGGGAATTAGATCTTGCATGCCCCAACTAAGACCCAGCACAGCCAAATAAGTTTTTAAAAATACAATGTATAATATATTGATAAGGTAGGAAATATGTTTTCCTCCAACCCAATTATTGAGGGTGCTCCCAGGGTATAAGGAATGCTGAGAAGGGCACAGGCACTTCCAGAGAGCCTGCACAGTGGCTAAGGGCACTGGCTGGGAAGCTGACCTCCGTGTTCTAGTCCCCGTTCCCGCTCTGCCACCCTGGTAGTTTTCCTAATCACCTGAGGCTCAGTTTTCTCATCTATAAAAAGAGAATAATAATTATGCGCGTGATAGTGTAGGAAACAGAAGCCACTCAAGGTACATTGAACAAGAGGGATTTAACACAGGGAAGTAGAGGCTTATAGAATTGGTGGAAGGGCTGAAGGAGAAAGCTCTAGGGTGGGCCTCTGGCAGCTGTGTCCAGAAGTGACCCATCAGGGGGGCTGTAGCATCTGAGATTGTGTTCAAGACATACCCCCCTCACTGCCAATCACAGAACAGGAAGGCAGAGTTTGAGGCCAACATTACAGTTGCCTCCTGGCACCTATGTTTAAGAGGCACAGGAATTTGTTGCAGAAAAGCCTCATATTTTCCCAAACTTCATTGACCAGCAGAAATAATTAAAAGCAGAGGAAAAGGGGGCCCTGCCTCTCTTCAAATCTCTCACTAGAGCAACTAACTGGCAGAATCTAATTTATAGCCAGAACCCTAGGTGCAAGGGAGTCTGGGAAATGTAGTTTTTAACTTTCCAACCTTTTCACAAAAGGTGAAATCATCTGGCTCTTCTGAGAAGCAGAGCCCAAGACCGAATATTAGGAGACATGCTTGAGTAGAGTAGAGAAAATGAAGTAGTAGGTAAAGAGCCGAGTGAGGCTGGAAGAGTTGTCAGGTTGCAAAGCAAGTTGACTCAGTGGAGGGGAGATGGAGAGAAAGTTGGGTGGGAGCATTTGAGGAAGTCTCAGCAACTCAGTCTGAGAGTCCTTAAACCAGCCTCCGTCTACAAAGTAGTCCACGTCCCCAAGGAAGGAGTCTGTCTTAGCATCGCCATTACTGTCAGTCATTCGTGGCATCATTCCGTGGGGATGGGTTACAAAGCACCACTGCGGGGGTCCTTAGNCTGCAGCACACCAGGCCTCCCTGTCCATCAGCAACTCCTGAAGTTCACTTAAACTCATGTCCAGTGAGTTGGTGATGCCATCCAACCATCTCATCCTCTGTCGTCTGCTTCTCCTCCCGCCCTCAATCTTTCCCAGCATCAGAGTCTTTTCTAATGGGTCAGTTCTTCGCATCAGGTGGCCAAAGTATTGGAGTTTCAGCTTCAGCAGCAGTCCCTCCAATGAATTTTCAGGACTGATTTCCTTTAGGATGGACTGGTTGGATCTCCTTGCAGTCCAAGGGACTCTCAAGAGTCTTCTCCAACACCACAGTTCAAAAGCATCAGTTCTGCNTGGGTCAGTTCTTCGCATCAGGTGGCCAAAGTATTGGAGTTTCAGCTTCAGCAGCAGTCCCTCCAATGAATTTTCAGGACTGATTTCCTTTAGGATGGACTGGTTGGATCTCCTTGCAGTCCAAGGGACTCTCAAGAGTCTTCTCCAACACCACAGTTCAAAAGCATCAGTTCTTCAGTGCTCAGCCTTCTTTATAGTCCGACTCTCACATTCATACATGACTACTGGAAAAAACATAGCCTTGACTAGATGGCCCTTTGTTGGCAAAGTGACGTCTCCCTCTGCTTTTTAAAATGCAGCTTAGCAGGTCCCTTAGAAACCACTCAACTTGTGTGGCAGTTGCCACTTTAACTATGTCTCCTTGAGAGCAGGTTCTGTGTCTTACTTCTCTTCACATTTCTGATAGAACCAAGTATCTGTAGATGCTATGCCTTGGACATGGACATTTGCTGGATGGATGGATGGATGGATGGGTTGATGGATGAGTGGATGGGTGAATGGATGGATGGATGGACAGGCGGATTAGTTAATGAGTAGAAGAACAGAAATGTTCCCAGATAAAGTGCTTTCACACCAAGCATTCCTGTTTAATAGCTTTCTACTTTCTTTCCCAGGGACAGTCTTAGAGTGGAAAAGACTACAGGAGACAAGTGCGGAAGGAAACACTCCATGTGATGACCAAACCTCTTTCAAATGTCGTCGTGGGGTGGATACAACAGCAGTCAGATTCAAGCCATGACAGTCATGCCCGCCTCTTGGATGCCACCATGCGGGGCAGGCTTCCCGGGCACTCATCAAGCAGGGTGCCAGACCTAACTCATTGTTTAGCTCTTTCCTCCCGTCTCCCTCCACCAGCACCCACTGCCCTACTGCAATTCCAGAGCATAAGAAGAGAGGCCGTGGATCAGATTTTGCCACCAGAGCCACCAAAGCCCCAGAGAGGCCCCGAGACCAACTTTGGCCCAGGAAGTGGGTCAAAAGCCACTGCCTCATTATTGAAATAGTAGCAAAATTCTGAGATGTTTAATCACCGTATTGAGTTGATAGCATCTTCGCCTCCCCATGACAGATACCCCAGGGGGAAGGGCGGGAACCCAGGGCAATGAAGATATCTATCTTCAGCCCACACTCCCTTGGGAGGGATAAAGGAGAGGATGCATTCAAGCGCTTAGTGCAGAGCCTGACTCATAGTAAGTGCTCGACAGGTGGGACCTGCAAATATCTGTGTTATCAATTATGATTAAAGATGACTAACTGCTACTGAGGGGGCACCTTACTCTGGCTACATTTAGAAAGTATTTGAAGCCCATGGTTTCATATCCGAGTGCATGTCACACCCTAAAGAAGTGGCAATAGACATAAAAAGGAAAGATTGGTTTTGACACCAGGCAATCTATAGAGTTCTGGGGAGTTTTCAGTTCAGTTCTGTTCAGTTGCTCATTCGTGTCTGACTCTTTGTGACCGTATGGACTGCAGCACACCAGGCCTCCCTGTCACCAACTCCTGGAGCTTGTTCAAACTCATGTCCATCGAGTCAGTGATACCATCTAACCATCTCATCCTCTGTCGTCCCCTTCTCCTCCTGCCTTCAATTTTTCCCAGTGTCAGGGTCTTTTCCAATGAGTTGATTCTTTGGTGGCCAAAGTATTGGAGTTTCAGCTTAAGCATCAGTCCTTCCAATGAACACCCAGGACTGATCTTTAGGATGGACAGGTTGGATCTCGTTGCAGTCCAAGGGACTCTCAAGAGTCTTCTCCAACACCACAGTTCAAAAGCATCAATTCTTCAGCACTCAGCCTTCTTTATAGTCCAACTCTTACATCCATACATGACTACTGGAAACACCATAGCTTTGACTAGACAGACCTTTGTGGTAATGTCTCTGCTTTTTATTATATTGTCTAGGTTGGTCATAACTTTTCTTCCAAGGAGTAAGTGTCTTAATTTCACGGTTGCAATCACCATCTGCAGTGATTTTGAAGCCCCCAAAATAAAGTCTCTCAGTGTTTCCATTGTTTTCCCATCTATTTGCCATGAAGTGATGGGACCAGATGCCATGATCTTAGTTTCCTGAATGTTGAGCTTTAAGCCAGTTTTTTCACTCTCCTTTTTAACTTTTATCAAGAGGCTCTTTAGTTCTTCTTCACTTTCTGCTGTAAGGGTGGTGTCATCTGGGTATATGAAGTGTTATTTCTCCCAGCAATCTTGATTCCAGCTCATGTTTCATCCAGCCCAGCGTTTCTCATGATGTACTCTGCATAGAAGTTAAATAAGCAGGGTAACAATATACAGCCTTGATGTACTCCTTTCCCGATCTGGAACCAGTCTGTTGTTCCATGTTCAGTTCTAACTGTTGCTTCTTGACCTGCAGACAGATTTCTCAGGAGGCAGGTGAGGTAGTCTGCTATTCCCATTTCTTGAAGAATTTTCCACAGTTTGTTGTGATCCACACAGTCAAAGACTTTGGAGTAGTCAATAAAGCAGAAATAGATGTTTTTCTGGAACTCTCTTGCTTTTTCCATGACACATCGAATATTGGCAATTTCATCTCTGATTCCTCTGCCTTTTCTAAATCCAGCTTGAACATCTGGAACTTCATGGTGGAGGCCTAGCTTGGAGAATTTTGAGCATTACTTTGCTAGTGTGGGAGATGAGTGCAATTGTGTGGTAGTTTGAACATTCTTTGGCATTGCTTTTCTTTGGAATTGGAATGAAAACTGACCTTTTCCAGTCCTGTGGCCACTGCTGAGTTTTCCAAATTTGCTGGCATATTGAGTGCAGCACTTTCACAGCATCATCTTTCAGGATTTGAAATAGCTCAACTGGAATTCCATCACCTCCACTAGCTTTGTTTGTAATGATGCTTCCTAAAGCCCACTTAACTTTGCATTCCAGGATGTCTGGCTCTAGGTGAGTGATCACACCATCATGATTATCTGGGTCATGAAGATCTTTTTTGTACAGTTCTTCTGTGTATTCTTGCCATGTCTTCTTAATATCTTCTGCTTCTGTTAGGTCCCTACCATTTCTTTCCTTTACTGAGTCCATCTTTGCATGAAATGTTCCCTTGGTATCTCTCATTTTCTTAGGGGAGTTGTAAAAACCATGAAAGTTACAGTATTGCCAATATTTCTACTGCCATGTTTCAGTGTTCAAGTATGAAATCAAGAGGGCCTGTGAGCTTCTGTGAGTCACTTATACTCCCAGAGCCTCAGTTTCCCTCTCTGTCAAAGTCCTCCTTGTGGACTTGTTAAATGATTTGATGAATGCGGGTGTCCCTAAGCCTGGCAATTGAATGAGAAGTTTGGGAATAATGACGCAAATACAAATACTGTATCTCCAGCAAGCCCCTAGGCAGGTCTAATGCAGTGGATAGCATACCTGCTTTGGGGAACCATGGAGTCAACATTTGCAAACGAGCTTAGCACAGTTCTTAACATTAGTGAGTACTCAGTAATGTGAAAGTTGAACCATAAAGAAGGCTCTGCACTGAAGAACTGATGCTTTCAAACCGTGGTACTGGATAAGACTCTTGAGAGTCCCTTGGACAGCAAGGAGACCAAACCAGTAAATCCTAAAGAAAATCAACCCTGAATATTCTTTGGAAGAACTGATGCTGAAGCTGAAGCACCAATAATTTGGCCACCTGTTGTGAAGAGCCAGCTCATTGGAAAAGACCTTGATGCTGGGAAAGGTTGAAGGTGGGAGGAGAAGAGGGTGGCAGAGGATGAGATGCTTCAACGGCATCACCATCTCAATGGACGTGAGTCTGAGCAACCTCCAGGAGACAGTGGAGGACAGAGAAGCCTGGCATGCTGCATTCCATGGGGTACCAAAGAGGCAGATAGAATTTAGCAATTGAACAACAACAGCAACAGTAACAAGAACGATTACTGTTACCAGCAGCCTCTGAGGTGGCCTTGAGCTCTCTATTCCTCACTGCTGTTGGCTGACTTCATCAGTCAGTCAGTCAGTTCAGTCGCTCAGTCATGTCCGACTCTTTGAGACCCCACGAACCGCAGCACGCCATGCCTCCCTGTCCATCACCAACTCCCGGAGTTCACTCAACATGAACTTCCCGAGTTCATGTCCATCGAGTCGGTGATGCCATCNTCTATTCCTCACTGCTGTTGGCTGACTTCATCAGTCAGTCAGTCAGTTCAGTCGCTCAGTCATGTCCGACTCTTTGAGACCCCACGAACCGCAGCACGCCATGCCTCCCTGTCCATCACCAACTCCCGGAGTTCACTCAACATGAACTTCCCGAGTTCATGTCCATCGAGTCGGTGATGCCATCCAGCCATCTCATCCTTGGTCGTCTGCTTTTCCTTCTCCCCCCAATCCCTCCCAGC
>SJYA01000247.1:268111-278133 GCA_006410615.1 Neotragus moschatus
CCCCCACCCCCTCACCAAGGAAAGAATTGGCCAGTTCCACCCAGCCAGCCCCCCCATGGCTCCGCCCCCAACTCGGCAGGCCAAGAGTTAACAGCTGCACCTGTTGAGGTATACCTGCTGTCGCCGGCACCTGTACCTGTAGCCAATCAGCGCCAGCACTGCTGGGAACCTACCTGTCAGCAGAATCCCCACACTGAAACCTCAACATAAATCAAACAGTTCCCTGGGCAGGGAATGTCTGTGTCAGGCGAGAATTAGAGACGAGCGGTCAGCAGAGCCTCGGTGCCCGGTGCCGATCCATCGTTCCAGCCTGGGAGCCTGGGAGCAGGAAGATGTCGAATGAACTTGAGTGAGTAAACAACCGTGGATGCCTGGCGCTCTCTGAGCGGGAGGCTGTATGGGGTTTCTAGAAGGGGAAAGGGCAGGGAGACCGGCGCCAAGATTCACAGAGCAATTTGTAAGGGTAAATGAATGGGCTGACGATCTCACTCTGGCGTGTTGAGGCAAGCCCCGTCTCAAGTGAGCTGAGTGTTTCCCTGGGAAAATCTTTTTTTTTCCTCCTTTCTCTCTCTGCTGAGCAGTTTCGAGCCAGGTAGGGAAACACAGGACTGAAACTGTGAAGGCTTTCAGCACCACTTTCTGATACATCGAAGGGGCCCTGGAAGTCAGAGACAGCGGCCAATCCCATCTACGCTTTCCATTTTCTTGCCCCAAAGAACTTTTTTGAGGTGGTTCTAAGAACGGTCTTAGGCAGAGAGTTGGGTTTTTCTAAAGGGTCTTGCTTGTTGGGTTGGAACAGTCCCAAGTGGGAAAGTTAAGTGTGTTGGTTAAACATATGCGCTCTTTAGCCGGCTTGATGTTCGAATCCAGTCTCAGCTCCTCATGCGCTGTGTGATCTTGATTTGGACAAGTCATTGAACTGATCTGGGCTTCATCTTCCTCATCTAGAAAATGGGTACAAGAATGTTCTGTAGGATTATTGAGAGTTAAGTGTGACAAACTCTGTAAAATGCTTAGCACAGAGCCAAGGTCTGAAGAAGCATTCAATAAAACGTGGTTGACTTCATGCAGGGGCTGTTCTAAGGCTGAGGAGGCTGAGCTGTGGTTTTCGGTGAGGTCATCTCTATTGCCTGACAGGACGCAGGTGACTTCTTGCCCACAGCTGGGATTTAGAATCCCTGCTGGCTGATGCTGACTTTCACCATGGACTCCCAGCTTGAGGTCCAGATCTCAGGGAGGGTGGGATGAGGCTGGGATCCTGGGCTGCTGTAACCTGAGTTTAGGGAGCTGGCAGAAACCAGGCTCCTAAAACACAGACTGTCCTTTTCCTTCCACCCTCAAAGGTAAGAGGGCAGAGTCAAGGACTGAACAATATTTTTTTTTCTAGCTACTCCTTAATAGATTATTTTAAGAACATGAAGACCTAACAGCATAGCATGTGGTGGGGCCTGACTGCAGACAAGTTTCCATGATACCAGTCCGCTCTTGGATTCTCCTGGGTTAGCTATCTATGTCCATGGTAGAATCACTGGCCATCAGATTTCTCTGGAATGGGCTTCCTGGGTTTGATAACGTGTTAACAATTGGAATAAGAGCAGGTCAGTGCAGCCAACACTGAAGTTCAAGTTCCAGCTCTGCCACTAATCAGCTGTGTGACTTTGGCCAAGCCACTTCACCTGAGGGTCAGTTTCCTCACCTGTAAATTGTGGTCATATTGGTACTCACTCAATGGAGCTGTTGGGGCATCCGATAACTTTAGAAAAGCAATTGGTTTAAATCCTGGTTAAGGAGCAATCTAAAATACCTTTGTTACTTCATACAGAAATAACGAACCAATGAGCATTTCTTGCTTTCTATTCTTTATTTCTAACATTTTTAATAATTCTAATTTAACATTTCTAGTATTCTTTCAATATTCTATTATTTCTTGCTTTCTATTGTTCTATACTTTGAAAACAGAAAAAAATCTGCTGTGTCTCCATCCCATTTAGCTCTGCTGGTCAGCACAGCAGAGACTGCAGACAGAAATGTATTCATTGGTGTTGCTTAGGGTAAGTGTCTTGAAGCTGGGCTATTTGAACAAAAAGGTTTCCTGCATTTCTCCACCTTCATGATTTGAGTCTGAAGTCAGAGTTCCTGACCGTGGAGGCTTCTCCAGTTGGGGTGGGGTGAGGGGAGCCCGCGCCTGCTGAGTAATTGCAGGTAGAGTCTGAAGTCATCACTAAAGACTACAATGACAGTCTCAGTGCCTGGGGGCTCAAGTGCCTTTACTGATAAAGGGGGGTTGGGGGCGGAATCCACTGCTTGGCTTGCAAGTTTTGAGCTGCTTGTGCTGCGGGTACTGTCTTGCTGCTGCCGTGCCCCAGAAAAGTTCAGTTAAAGAGAACTGGTCCTCACTTCCATCTTGATCCTGAAGGAATGACCACCTCTTGCCAGGCCCTGGTGTAATGGGAAAAGCCCGACTTGCACAAGAGTCTAAAATCTGCCACTTAGCAACTTCAGGATCCTAGTGAATCTGCTTCTCTTCCCTGACCCTCAGTTTCCTCGTCTCTTCAGTAAGGATACAGACATCTACCTGGCCGGGAAAACAGTGGGCACCCGTAGGTGGGCCACCCAATCCGGTGGAGGAGCTCCATAAATGTGAGAGCCCAATTACTGGGCCACTTCGAAGGCTGGCTCTTGGCGGGCATGGAGGCCAAGCAGTGGAGTTAAAAGCCAGCTCAAGGCAGCTGGCAGGTGGGGCGCACGGGACTTTTCATGTGGTTGGGGCTGGGCGCATCTGCCTGCCTCCAGTCCTCCACAAACCGCTGGTGCCTCCAGCCCGTGGTTCCTACCCAGCGCCTCGCGGGGCTGGAGCAGGTCGCAAGGGATCCTGGGGCGGCGGGGGCGCCGGAAGTCGCTGCCAGAAGCTTTTCTCGCGGGAAACGACTCCGCGAGAGAACTGTACGGGGCCGCAGTCAGGTTGCCAAGTTTGGAGAAGCATCTTTGGTGGACGCGAGGGTGTGTTGGGCGCCTGGTTGGCCAGTGCTGTCCTGTCGCGCCCGTTGAGGAAATGAAGGGTGTAGAGGTTAAGTATTCAGCACGCAGTAGGTCTGTGGAATGAAGAAAGAGGGAAGTGAGGGAGGCACGCCGGGATTCCCCTCGAGCCGCAGTCTGGCCCCCACCAGCAGTTTGAAACCATCTTCCTCCCCGAAGCTGTCTGAATCTGAAACCATCTTCCTCCCTGAAGCTTGGCGAGCCTCAAGGGAAGGGTAGGAGGGGGACCCGACCCATCCCATCCCGGTCTGTGACCTCAGGCCTCGCTGCCACTCCACCCAAGCTCTGAGAGCGCTTGGGCTCCAGACTGCCTGCAGCGCTGAAAGAGTTAACCAGGAACGCCTCCCGCTGTGGTTTTGTGGTCGAAACCATGATTGCCAGGAGCAAATTTTTGTCGTGTTATTAAAAGTCAGAGCTACGCTGCTGGTGAATGAAAAGTTAAAAACCCTCGTTAAGACCCGGCTGTAAAACAGGCAACTGGGCCGAGAGGCCCCTGCGACGACCCTAAGGGCGGCGGCGCCTGCGACTCTGTATGCTGCGCTCTCCTAGTAGGAGCCCCCTGTCGGTGTCTGGAGCCCAGAGGGTCTTTCAGGGGTCCACACGGAGGGCGACGGGAAGGAAGAGTCTCAGGGCTGAAAACGCAAAGAGCCTATCCAAAGCACCCTTCGGTTAAAACAAAAGTAACAGCGAAGTCTTTATTTGAGCGCTGACTTCACAGTGAACACAGGATCCGGTATTTGATACGGAATCATCTCCTGTAACCCACCCAGCACTTCAGTGAAGGATGGGAGTATAAATACAATTTTGCAAGTGAGGGGATTTCAGCTTGTCCCAGACTCCCCCAGATCTCGCTGAAGAGCTGGGATCTTATAAGGGGCCAAAAGGATGCACCACACCAATGTGTCACCCTGCTTCTTCTCATGCTTCTCACCAGCATGGATGTTGAAAACTGATGAGGTACTGCCAGACTGGTAACTGTGCTTATCTCTGAGCAGAGGAATGCGGGTGAATTCTAGTCTCTGCTTCCAATTTTTCTGTATATTCCATGTTTTATATATTGTGTTTTACAAAGTGACCCTGTGTCACTTTTGAAATGAGAGGGAGGAAAGAGTCATAGTTTTTTAAAAGAGAGAATTATTGGTTCACCTTAAAAAACAACAACAACAACAAAAACGGTATTCTCAAAGTGTGATCCTTGGACCAGCATCATCAGCATCATCACCTGGGAACTCCGTAGAAATGCAGATTCTCAGCCCCACCCTAGAACTACTGAATCAAAAACTCTGGGGGTGGGGTTCAGCAATATGTGTTTTAACAAGCCCTCCAGGTGATTCCGATGCATGATCAAGTTTAAGAACCATTGGCCTAGAAGACCTGGCAAAGGATGGGAAAGCAGGAGGTTCCCAGTTCCATGCTGACCTGCAGTGTAGTTGCTGAGTCAGCAGGCTGAGAGCTTTGCTATCGGGTCACACCTGTGTTTGAGCCCAGCTCTGCCAGGTAGGATCCTCTGGTGGCTCAGATAGTAGAGTCTGCCTGCAGTACGGGAGACCTGGGTTCGATCCTTGTGTTGGGAAGATCCCCTGGAGAAGGAAATGGCAACCCACTCCAGTATTCTTGCCTAGAATCACATGGACGGAGGGTCCTAGCAGGCCACAGTCCATGGGGTCGTAAAGAGTTAGACAGGACTGAGCAGCTTCACTTTCCTTTCACTTTTCCTGCCAGGTGCAGAGTGGGTAACTTTTGGATGGGCTCTTTAACCTTGTCAGTGTTTTTGCATATGTAAAGGGGTGGATGAGTAACCTCACAGAGTGTGGATGAGAATGAAAAAGTGCAAGGCCTGACTTATAAAATAACTTAGTTGCTTTCCTTCCCTTGTCTTCCTTGCCCTGCCTGAAACTCTAAGTTTTTGCATTGGTGGTGGTGGTGGTTTAGTTGCTAAGTTGTGTTCAATTATTGGGACCCGGTGGACTGTAGCCTGCCAGACTCCTCTGTCCATGGGATTCTCCAGGCAAGAATACTAACGTGGGTTGCCATTTTCTTCTCCAGGGGATCTTCCCNGCCTGAAACTCTAAGTTTTTGCATTGGTGGTGGTGGTGGTTTAGTTGCTAAGTTGTGTTCAATTATTGGGACCCGGTGGACTGTAGCCTGCCAGACTCCTCTGTCCATGGGATTCTCCAGGCAAGAATACTAACGTGGGTTGCCATTTTCTTCTCCAGGGGATCTTCCCTACCCAGGAATCAAACCTGGGTCTCCTGCATTGCAGGCAGATTCTTTACCAACTGAGCTATGAGGGAAGCTTTGTTCTATTTATAAAATGGAACCAATAATCCTGGCTGGCTACCCACCCCACCCCCCCAACCCCATTCCTTTTGCCTCTTTAAAAAGGTCAGAGTAACTGATCTAGTGAAAGTCTTGAAAAGAAAGGCTTTCACCAATATTTGGGCCTTCCTAGGAGGTTTACAAGAATGGGGAACTGTTGAGGGCAGGGGCAGCACAATATTTACCTTTTGTGTCCCAGTACCGAGCCTGTTCAACAGTGTGAATGAATGCATGAAGGGATGTCGTACCTTGGGTCTCTAGGTGGAGTGTAATTTCTTTCACATCTCAACTGAATTACTGGAAAGAATAGGAAAATTGGATAGGAAACCAAGGGGAGAATATAGCGTGAAAAAAAACTCCCATCAAGGGAAGAATTTTCAAAGAGGAGAAAGTGAGTTTCTGGTATAATTAGAAAATGGCTCATAATTAATTGACATGCAGCTAAAAGTGTTGGCTGGAGCCTGATGGCTGTTGGTTAACTTGCCCACCTGGATCCAGATGATGAAGCTGGCGATGCTTGCAGCTCTTTATCTGAGAATCTCTGAGTATCTGGTCTCCTTCTATCAATAATAGAAGGAGAAAGTGAGTCTGTGAGCTGTCATGCAGTTTTCTGGGGGCTACCCCACAAAGTGAGTATTGGGAAGAATAATTCATGTTATTATGTGTTGGCACTATGCTGATTACTTTGCCTTCATTATCCCTTTGCATTTTCCAACAGTAATAGCTCACAAAGGAGTAAAGAGTAAACAAAAAAATGACTTGAAATTGTTGGGCCAGCATCTGGCACTTGATAAACCCTCAATGAATAGTAGCTATCACAGTAAGTCTGAAGTTATTGTTGTCATCTTCTCCCATTTTTTACTGGTAGGAAAGTTGAGGCACAGAGAGGTCAAGTGTAAAGTCACATAGCTAGTCATAGCAGAGCTGAAACTGGAACCAGCTCTGCCTAGCTCTGATGCCCACTCTATAACTATTTACAAAGGTAAACACCATATTGTCCCTGCCCTCAGAAGTTCCCAATTCTTGCTAACCTCCTTATTCAAACTGGGGTCATTATAGAGCCATTCCCTAAGCGCTGCCATTTCCCCATTGAGGCCCCCAAGTGAGCCCCCAGCAGGTGACAAGGCACATTTCACAACCTGTGCATCCAGAAACCAGATGGGCCACCTGCAAGCACGACAACCCTGGAGCGGTCTGCCATGCCCAGGGAACACCTTCCATGAGGATGACTGAAAAATGATTCCTCCGTGAGCAGCTGTGGCAGGGCCTCCCCGTGGGTAATTAGTGAGTGTGATTGATCACTGCTGATGAGCTGTGTGGCTTACAACAGGGTTTGACAAGTCATTGGGTGTATCTGGGTGTCAACACCCAGCTCAGGCAGACCCTGGAACTCTTCCTCCTCAGGCTGGAGGGAAGTGGGGCCCAGGTGCCGGATCTGTCCTGTTTCAGGGACCTCCTTTAGTGGGGCTTGAGGCTGCCCCCTTGATGGTGAGTTTTCTTCCCCCTTCAGTAAAAGTAAGTCAGAGGCCTTACTTTTCCATCTCTGAATTATAGAAATGCCTTTGAGATAAGGTAGTGATTGAGCTGAGTACTGGACGGGAAGCTAAGAGACTTGAGTCCCAATCCTACTCTGAGCTGTGTGTCCTTCGGCAAGTCACAGTTGCTGCCAGAGATTAGATTTCTAGGGACTTCCCTGGCAGTCCAGTGGTTAGGAGTCTGTGCTTTCACTGCTCGGCAGCTAGGTTCCATCCCTAGTTGGGGAACTAAGATCCCACAAGCTGAGTGATGTGGCCAAAGCAGACAACAACAACAGAAACTAAAAGAGAGACTAGATTTCTAAAGTCTTTTTGCACACTAACTGGAACACAAAAAAAAAAAAAAACCCTCAACTAGTGGCTTTACATTTAGTTAGTCTCATTTAGATTCTTAAGTGGCTTGGCCAGAAAGCTGTGGGTATTCAGAGTCTGAAAGGACTTGGGATGAAAGCATACTTCACCATTGTCGGCATTTCACCCCCTAGGTGTCTGAGGAGACAGCCTTGTCAAGGCTCTTGATGCTAGAAGGTAGAGACCTCTGTTCTATGCCTGGTGCCCTGAGATGCCAGCTAAGCAGCCTTAGGCAAGCCAGTGGCCTTCTCTGTGGCTCGGCTTTTGCTGTTATCAAATGGGGATAGTCATACCCTCCCTCCCTACCCTACAGGAGCATTGCAGGGTCAGAGCTGATGACAAATGTATGAGAAGCATGTCGAAAAGTGTAACACACAATATGCAAATATGAGGGCTTGTCCAATCTCACACTTGAGTTTCCTCCTCAGTGGACTGGCCTTCCTTGAAACAAGGCAGTATATGCAAAAACCCTGGCTCACACCTGGCACACAGTAGGCGGACAATCTTTGGGAGCTGTCCCAGGCTTATGCCTTTGATCTTGCCTTTGATCTGGAAGGTCAAAAATCCTCCCACACCCATCTCCACATTTCTTCTTCCCCTCCACCCCTCTTTTCAACCAACATCTAGTTACTCCCCAAAGTTGAAGCAGGTCAGAAGTCCTCTGGCTTCTTTTCCGTCATAGCTTTCTTCACCTGATAGTAGCTGTCCGTTTGTTTTTGTGGTAATATTTGTCTTGCCTGCCGCTACACTGCAGCCTCTGTGACAATAGAAATCTTATTGTCTTGCCCGCCCAGGACAAAGCCTGGCATGTAGTATAATAAATATTGACAAATATTTATTAAAATGAGGCATAGATGGTTAGGTGGATGGATGCCGTCCAGCTTTATTGTTTTTTCCCTCTCTTTTGCATCCCTTCTTAGAAACTAGTGGTTGGTGGACAAGTGGCTAGTCATGGAGTTAAATTCCAGGAGGCTGGCTTTGTAACTCACTGGGCCAGCCCCCTGGAACAGGTCACCTAACATCTCTGTTGTCTGTTTTCTGGTCTATAAAGTAGAGATAATAACACATCATGTGTGTTGGGAGGCTCCATGAGATAATGAATGGGAAAGTCAAGACAAGGGGTTATTACACTGTCTCTTTTGTTTTTGACATGGAACCTGGTTCACAGACAGGATGCTGGGAGAGGATATTAATTTAAGAACCTCGGGCAGTGTGTCCCCTTTACTCTCATTTGGGGGTTCTAAGAAAATGATGGTGATGATGGCTGTTATTTACTAAGCGATTATTCTCTGGCAGGCTCTAGGCTTAGCACATTTCTCATGTTAATACACTTAATTTTCTTAACAACCCAGAGATTATCCCCACTCTAAAGTAGCCAGCCCTGGTGATTCCATCACATGACTGTTCTAATTTTCTTCACAGCGCTTATCACTAACTAAAATTAACTCATTTACCTACTTGTTTATGGTTTGTCTTCCCCAATTAGATTGCAAGTTCCATGGGAGCAGAGCCTTATCTGCCATGCTTTTGGCTGATTCCCCAGTGCCTAGAAGAGTCCCTGGTTGGCACACAGAAGACACTCAATAGACCCATTTAACAGATGAGAAACTAAGCCCAGAGAGGTGAAGTGCCTTACCCAAGGACACACAGTTACTTCGGTCTGTCAGGCTATGACCCTGATGTTATAAGACTTTCTCCCATGGAACTACGGATTCTTCTGTGCTATACCCTGGTGAAGATCTGATAACAAGAAGGCTGCCCAGAATCATGTCCTCTCCCTACACTCTCCTCCCTCATCTCTTTTTCTGTTTGTTGAGAAGCTCTGCTTTGGACAGGGACACCAACAGAGAGTTTGCAGAGGCCCTCAGGGAAGGTGACTGGTCTCCCCTCTTTGTTCTGGCTCTGTCTCCCACTAGTAGGGCTCACAGCTTCCTGGAACCCTTTCACATCCATTCCCACCGGGCCTTCAGCCCTTAGTTCTAATCTTTAGGAGAACAGGGAGCCAAACATTTTTAGATTTCAGTATTTGGCACGTGAATCAATGCTCATTAACCTTATCCGTAGCCAAGTCTTTCTAGAAGCCAAATACTTTGTCTTGGTACATGACATTGATTGGTAGCATGAACAGGCTTGGGAACCAGAGCCCTGGTGCTCCCCTCCAACTGCCCCCAGTGCCTGGCCAGAAATTTCCAGTCGTCTCGCTTCCTCACTTAGGCCCCCTTGCCTTGTGTGGGTGGGAAATCCTTTTCTGTCTAGCAGTGGATTGGTTCCGGGTATTCCAGAGGAGGGGAACTGCCAGAATAAGAAGGGCATTTGAAAGGAAGCTAGCATGGGGTTAAGAGCTGCATCTGGAGTCCAACAAGGCCCGGTTCAAGTTGCGCCTCTGCTGCTTACTAGCTGAGTGACCTGGGGGTAATATCACCTGAGTCTCAACTTCCCCCAAACCTATTGTGCAGAGTAGATAAGACAGTGCAGAAAAATACCTGTTGGAGTGATGTAAACACTGGTGAATACTTGAGGTAGGGTAGCTGCTGTGTATCAAGGAATCAGACTTTGCGGTCTCCACAGGATGGATTAGAGACCCTCACAAGCCAGAAAAGCCTCCTAGATGAACAGCAAACATTGTCTTTTTCATTTCTGATGCCACTTTATCATTGTCTTCTAAAATTTAATTTTTGAATAGGGTCAGATAACTGATAGCTCATTAAAGCTGATAAGGGTCATTCCACCAGAGTCAGCAAATTGGCCCTAGGAACAGCTACCTCCCCCCTCCCCCCCCCC
>SJYA01000247.1:278284-297228 GCA_006410615.1 Neotragus moschatus
CCCCCCCCCCCCCCCCCCCCACTTCAGTATTTTGGCCTGGAGAATCTTATGGACAGAGGAGCCTGGCAGCTACAGTCGGGGTCGCAAAGAGTCGGACACATCTGAGCGACTTTCACTTCACTTCCACATCTGCCAACAACTTGCAAGGTGACCATGTCTTGTACCACTTTGCAAGTGCTAGATGTCTAGCTCCAAGCTGGGCCAAGAGCATGATTAATTTTTTGCACATTGCTCCTTTATTAGAAATTATAAATGAAAAATTATTTCAACACCTGCAGATCAAACTACAGCCTAAGGTTCCATAAACTCAAGATTTTTGACATCCTGGAATGAGCTTTCTGTAACATATACCCTTTCTGTGGTGTGAAAGCATCATTCTTTTTATATTAAGCACTTGTTATGACGAAGGAGCCTGGTGGGCTGCAGTCCACGGGGTCACTAGAGTCAGATACGACTGAGCGACTTCACTTTCACTTTTCACTTTCATGCATTGGAGAAGGAAATGGCAACCCACTCCAGTGTTCTTGCCTGGAGACTCCCAGGGACAGGGGAGCCTGGTGGACCACTGTCTATGGGGTCGCACAGAGCTGGGCACGACTGAAGCGACTTAGCAGCAGCAGCAGCATGTTCCAGTTGTGAGCATTCTTCCTGTGATGGGGTTACTCAGTCCTCATTGTCTTACATGGCAGGTGCTTTTATTTGACTCATTTTATAAACAAGGAACAGTGCTAAGTGCTGGGGTTCCCAGTTGACCCAAAGAGTGGGGTCCACCAGGCCTTGCCCTGTTCCTTCTGTGCCCCGTTGGTTTGGGAGTTCCATTTAGGCTGAGACTGGGGGGGTTGGGGGCAGCCACCTGGGCTGGCTCTGTAAGTTCCTGTAAACCCAGGCCCAGGAGGTAGATGGGAGGGGCCTTTTCTCACCTCTCCATCTTAAGGCCCATGATTTATCACAGCAGAAACTTGGGGTGCGCCTCCCTCTCCATGCCCCTGGAGCAGGAAGGTTTCTGTCATTTCTCTTTCCTGTGTGACAGCTCCCTCCCCCTCCCTTTCAGAGCCTAATACCCCACACCCAGGGGCTCAGGGGGATGGGAGACACTGCCCTGGAAGAAGCCCCTTGGAGACAGCCACCCCCGGCCTGTCTGCGTGTGGGCCCAGCTGCTGCTCCCACTCTGCGTATGAGAATACAGGCTTGAGCTGCGGGCAGCACGAGGGCGCTCCTGCAGTGTGATTCGTGAAGGCCCTCGCCCACCCGCCAGTCTGCCGCGGTGCCTGCATTTCCATAACTAGAGCATTTTCCTGTTGTGACAAGGACTGCCTTCTTGCACTGTGGGAAAGCAGTGTGGCTTAGTGGAAAGTATGTGGCTTGTGTACTCGACAATCCCAGTTGTGCCATGAGCTAGTTGGGTGATTTGAGGGGCATTTCCTCCAAGTCTCAGGTTTCTCCATCTGCAAAATGCAGCAAATAACCCTTACATCTAATGTTCTTGAAAGGAGCCGAGCTGACGAGTGGAAAACGCACATTAATAGCACAGTGAAGGGTAGCTGACGTTACTCCTGACGTCACTCCTCTCCTCTTAACAGGGGAGAATCTGTGAAACTCACCTAGAAAGGGGGCGTCAGGGCACCAGCAGACAGTCTGTGCCCACTTCATCTCTGGGGCTCTCTTTCCCCATCCTGGCTGTCTGCTGTTTCTCACCTACTGTTATCCTCCCAGCATTCTTTGCTCTAAAATGAACATAACCGGAACTTCCTCACCTCTGTGCCTTGTTCATGATTAAGAGCATGTTCTACACAAATGATTCACAACATGTGGTCCCCAGACTACCAGCATCAGCATTACCAGGGAATCTAGGTGTGGGGCCTGGAAATCTGTGTTTTAACAAGCTTTCTGTGCCATTCTGATGCAGCGAAAGTTTGAGAACGCTATTCTGTATTACAGCAACATCCTGCCTGAGCTTGAATCCCCTCTGGGCCACTCATTAACCCACTAACTGGGACCTTGGGCAACTCCCTTAATTTCTCTAAGCTTCAGTTTCCTCATATATAAAATAGGAATGACAACAGTACCTGCCTCACAGGGTTGTTGTGAGAATTAAATGAGATAATCCTTAAAAAGTGCTTATCTCAGTGCCTAAAACGTGGTCAGTGTTCAGTAAAGATTAGACGTTCTTTTTATCATCATCACCATTATTCTATATTATGTGAATATATATAATATATATGTGAATATATACTTAGAATATATATGTATATTAACAAATATATAGAATATGTATATATATTCTATATTCCTGGGACCCTCCCTGAACATGTTACATAAGTGATATAATTCCCCATGTTGAATGTCCTCCCAAAGAGTCTTTCTTGACCACTTGCCTTTGAGCCCGTGTGGCTTGTATTTGTCCATGTTCTCAGTGAACTGCCCAGTTTCTGCCTGCCTAGGTGTGCCCTGCAGCATTCCACTCCAGTTCCTGGCATCTGAGCAGCTGCTTGGGCACTGTACAATAAATGTTGGTCTGAAATGCCATTTACCAAGACCGTGTCTGCCTATGGGCTTCTGCACTCTGGCTTTCTCTGTCACTTGCCACATTCTCTAAGTTGAAATGATCTCCAGCCTTCTGTGTCTTTCATGGTCTCAAAGAGAATGTCATCAGAAGCCATGCTGAGTTATCTGGAAATTTTCTTTGCACCTTGTCATTGTTATTTCCTACCCTTGCTACTCTGATTCCCCTTGAATAAGTATCTACCATGGAAGCATTTTCTTGAATCTTCTTTCAAGCCTCGCAAGGTTGGGATTGCAGTCTTCCTGTTGTAGGTGGTGGAACTGAGGCCCCAAGCCTACAGCTTCTACACGGCAACATTTGGTGGTGACCCAGAGCATTTGGCTCGAGTTTAGATACTTTCTACTGCCCCATCTGTCCAATGATGACAAAATAAGCATTTCAGGTTTTCAAGGCTGGTAGCTCTCTGAATTCCTGGATGTTGATCTGAGGCTGACCATTCTCAGACCATCTGCTGTGCACACATGCTCAGTCATGTCCGACTCTGCAACCCCATGGACTGTAGCCCACTAGACTTCTCCATCCATGGGATTCCCCAAGCAAGAATACCGGAGTGGGTTGCCATTTTCTTCTTCAGGGGATCTTCCTCACTTAGGGGTCAATCCCACGTCTCTTGCACTGGCAGGTGGATCCTTTACCATTGAGCCACCTGGGAAGCATACGCATGCCTTCTGCTGGGACAGCCTAAATTCGACCCTCCTTACCTGCCTTTCAGTTTCAGATCTGTCCGGCTGCTAAAGAATGACCCAGTTAACTTCCAGAAGTTCCCCTACACTAACGAGGATGAGGCCTGGAAGACCTACCTTGAAAGCCCTCTGACGGCAGCCACGAAGGCCATGATGAGGGTCAACGGCGATGAAGACAGCGTTGCGGCCTTGAGCTTCCTCTATGACTACTACATGGTACGTCCGCCACCTCTGGGCACGCCCCGCCTCTGACTGACCGTGCATCTTCGCTCTCAGGCTTCATGGCTCTCCAGCCCCCTCTGACCGCCCCGAACCCTCACCATGTTCTCTCACACCTCTGGGCCTTTGCACATGCTGGTCCCTCTGCCTGGCACACTTCCCTCCCCCTGGCGAAACCCTGCTCTCAGCCTTAAGTGACCTCATTCATTCCCTGAAGGCAGAGAAGGATTTCTGGGCTTTCCCACTCTATGCCTCCTCTGGGCGCCCTCAGCAAGCACCATCGCTTTCCACGATGCCGTCTTCAGAAGCTTGCTGTTTGCGCGTTTACTCCTCCATCTCACTTATGACACTGAGCTCCTGGAGGGCGGGAGCCATGTCATGGTCACGACTGAGCCCCCAGCCCCTACACTGCCTGCCACACAGTGCTCAGTATGTACTGATTGAATGGCTCAGTTCCTTGGCCATCACACCACAGAGGTTGCCTCTAACCACCATCTTCTTTCTGTCCTTTGGGTCATCCCAGTTGCCCTGTCATCCCCACCTGCCTATTCCAGCCCCACCTCCTAGAATGTGCCTTCTGCTCTTGAGTCCATTCGTTTCCTTCAGGGCCCTTCCTAAGGCCCAGCTTCTCTCAGGAGCCCTCGCCTCATATCGCCTCTCCCTCTCCTGAGCGTCTCACTGTCGTTCAGACCTTTGCTGCCATCATGTGCATTGTACCACTTCCTGACATACCATCTTTTGTTGTTCTCTCATTGTTTCTGGGGCCTTGACTTTGAGACTGTCAGTTCCTAAGAACAGAAATTAGGCCTCTCACATAGAAGTGTGCTTAAACCTATTAGTAACCACAAGTACATAACACACATGACATCACCCCCTTCCAGTGCCTTTGCCAGACATTGCTAATGGATTACAACCTGTATTCTCACTGATACACAGGACCACAAAATCGTTCTCAGCTTAGTAACTCCAGGCAGCCCCTACCCATCTGAATTGTCATATGGCAGCAAACTTTCTTGCTATCCCTGCTTATTGCCTCTAGAGACTTTCCCACATTGGAGGCTGGGGACTTGAATAGCTGATTGTTGTGATAACTGAATCTGAAGTTGAAGATTTAAAGCCACCTTGTAAATAAATCTTCAAACTCACTGGCCCAAGAAGTAGTTTATTCTACACAAAGGAAGGCAAACTCTGCAAATCAGAGACCAAGTTGGAGGAAGTGGTCTCAGATACAAAAGAAACTCCAAATTATCTCTTTGGCTTTTGGCTCTCATCTAGGAGTGGTGTGGCTACCCTCCCTTCCCTTCTCCCAGAAGACTGATGATGGAAAAGAGATTTGAGTTGAATGGCTCAGCCCAGTCCCTGAATATCTGGGACCTCGTAGGAGCCGGAATTCTAGGTCTGAGCTTAAACTCTAGCCTGGGATATATCGCTCGAGACCGGGCCATAAAATGAAATCTAGCACTATGTCCCCTGAGCAAGAGCCCATTCCCAGAGCCAGATTGGTGGAGCCAGGCTCTTTGGGTGACACTTGTAGTGGTTTATTGTAGTACAGCATCCCGGGGAGATACACCTGCTCCCCTCCCCCTTCCCAGAGCACATTAGGTCAGAGGAGCACTGCAGAATAGTCAGAGCACGGTCTGACGGTGTGGAAAGAGCAGCAAGTTGGGAGTTGGAGACCTGTTCCTACCACACGCTGGCCATGTGACTTTGGGCAGTATAGTCCTAAAGGCGACCACTTACTATTTCTTACTGAATGCTGGGCACTGTGCCAGGCACCTTTCCTCATGCTCTCCCATCAGTGTGATTAAAAACCCAGGCGCTGACATCACTAGACTTGGTCGGAGACCTTGTTCTGGCTTTGTTAGCTTTAGGGAGAAAAGACTCAAATTCTCTAAGATACAACAATATTATAAGTGTAATCATGAGAGGTAACATTTACATCATGCTCTCCATGCGCCAGGTGCTGGTCTAAGCACTCTCAGAAATCCCAAGGGTTGGTATTACTATTATTCCTGTCATAAAGATGATGACAAGGTGCAGGAAGATTGAGGGACTTGCCCAAGGTCACACACCCAATATGTAGCAGGTCTAAGAACTGTACCCAAGAAATCTGGATTCAGTCTGTGCTCCTAGTCACTAAGATGACAAAGCCTCTCTGGACTTGAACTTTCCTCATGCGTGTAATGGGGATAGCAGTAGTAGACATCACAGAGTGGTTGTAGAGATTAAATTATAGCATACAGAGAAGGCACTTAGCACAGGGCCCAGTGCATAGGAAGTACTCCGTTAAAAAACAGTGAGCATTATCTTTATTAAGAAATCTTCACAACCCACTTGAGGGGGGGATTGTCATCACCCACTTGACATATGAAGAAGCTGAATCTCAGAAAAGCACAATCATTTATCCAGAGTCACACAGCACTTTTACGTAGTAAAGCTAGAACTTAAACTAGGCCTGCCTGACTCCAAATTCCATGATTCTTAAGTGCTAATTTCAGGGTACTTCTTCTCACTCTGGAACTTGGGGGCTCAGACTAAATGGCTTGCTAACTCAAAGGACTGGCAGGTTTTCTCCCAATGACCAAGGTAGCTCCCCTGCATGGCCGAGTCCCCTGGAGGGTTTTGAGGCTCATGACAGTCAGATCTTACCTAAGAGCCACACATAAATCCTTTGTTCCTTTCTTCTCAGGGCCCCAAGGAGAAGCGGCTACTGTCCTCCAGCACTGGGGGCCGGAACGACCAAAGCAAGAGGTGAGGCCCGCCCTCGCCACCATCCCCGCCCCTCTGCCCTCCCTCCCACCCACCTCACCTTGGGCCCCTTATCCACTGGGCACAGGGGGCACAATGCCAGTACTAGGGTCCACAGTACCCTTGTGCTTAGGTCCTCAGTCGTGTCCAGCTCTACAACACCATCGTCTGTGGGGTTTCTCCAGGCAAGAAATACTGGAGTGTGCCATGCCCTCCTCCAGGGGATCTTCCCAACCTAGAGACTGAACCCAGGTCTCCCACATTGCAGGTGGATTCTTTACTGTCTGAGCCACCAGGGAAGTCCACAGTACCCTTAGGGGCCCACAAAAGTATTTTATCTATTTTAAAATCAGAAGAAAATGATACAATCCAGCCTGGGTTGTATTTGTATTTATACTGAGGATTGTAAAAGGTTTTTTAAACTGTTTTTTATGGAGGAAGGGATCTATGATCTCAAAAGAGACTGGGGCCCACAGGGTCACAGTAAGACCCTGCTTGAGTGCACGCACACACGCAAGTGCCTGCGGGCCACGTGGCTAAAGTTTACTAAAAACAAACTTCAAAGCCACAGTGGTGGAAAAGCCCTGCTGGAAGCTTTTCTGTCCTAGCTTCAAAACCCTCCCTGTAGCCTCAAGGGGAGGGAACACCTATGTTCCCATATTTCTTTCCCTTGGCTGTCTTGGGCCTCTGCCTGGCACTGGTGCCTTGGGGCATAGATGTTCCTTTTCTTGTAGAGAGCAGCCCAGGCCATACTCATGGCCAGATGGGCATTGGAAGGATACTGCCCCCCTTTCTCTACTTTTCCTTATCCCCAGTAGGCAGGGCTTCTGCTGGGAAACCTTCTGGGCCTCTCTCTTCTTTCTGGAAAGCCCAAACTGCTAAGGCAGGCCTTGAGGTGTTTGTGGCTGGCTCAGGGCCCTCCACTGCTACAAACAGTAGGTTTTTGCACATGACATTTTCCTCAAAATCAATTTTTTTAAATGTTGTTAGCTTTTCTGATTGTAAAATAATATCTGCTGGTTATAAAGTATTCAAAGTTTATAGAAATGCATGAAATAAAGAAGGAAGGGGAGGAGGGAGGAATGAATTGGTAGATTATGTAATGTATTTGTTCATTTGAAGAAAATTGTTTATAGGTATATGGCAATTTTAGGGAAATTATGAATAAATAAGTAGAAAATTCTAAAATAAGGAAGCTTAAGTTAACATCATAACTCCAGTAGCAACAGAGGTTGTTCTAAGAAAACTTAGCATAGTAAAATATTTAACCAGCCAGCAAACAATATTTGTGTAGTTATAACAACTAAACTATCTATTGTTGAAACTATTTTTAAACTTAGTTTACTTTTCAAAAACAAATTTGATGTAGTAACAAAATAAATACCCATATTGAGGCTGGCCCTTGAGAATCAAAAGTATGGAAATGGAAGACTGGCACAATTACAGGAGGGCACCCACTGATAACAGAATCATCTTGTAGTAAGGTCCTTGTGTTCACTCAGTGTCTCTGATTCTGTGACTCTCAGATGTAAAAAGAGTTTATCTGGCTCTTTTGACAAAGTGAGGACTGTATGCAAAAAGTCTTTGGATTCTATACAATGAAATGCATTAAAGACACTGTTATTTTTCCTTAAAAATATAAAGTAAAAATGTAAATGTTTCTTGCAATTCTACTTTCTTATTTCCCTTAATAGTTGGGGTATATCCTTCCA
Source organism: Neotragus moschatus (assembly GCA_006410615.1). Taxonomy (NCBI): domain Eukaryota; kingdom Metazoa; phylum Chordata; class Mammalia; order Artiodactyla; family Bovidae; genus Neotragus; species Neotragus moschatus. The sequence goes on from SJYA01000247.1 coordinate 286,210, forward strand.
GATCTTTTTTCTTAATGTACACTGTCTATACTCACAAATACCCATTCTTGCCCTCACCAGGAATGACTCAGTACAGTTATTTTAATGTGGGGACATTTGACTCTGGATAAGGAATGAATAAACTTTCAGTTTTTTAAATTACCAAGTACTGTAATGGATAAAGCAGGCATTTGACCCCTGAACCTTGATTCTGTACCTGGTTCCTCCCTGCTTCTCCCTGTGACTCGTTGGGCCCGCTGCAGTATCCTACTTCAGGCATGTTAGGAAGACCTAATGTTACCTTGGATTAAAGAAGTCAATATGTCAGTGTGGTGGTCACCCTGCAATCCAGCCCAGGACCCCCTCTAGGCTCCGAGGAGAGCGATGTACCCACTTATCCCTCCCTCCTCTCTCTCCTCAGGTACTACCATGGCATGGAATATGAGATGGACCTCACCCCCCTTGAAAGTCCGACACACCTCATGAAATTCCTGACAGAGAATGTGTCTGGAACCCCGGAGTACCCAGATGTGCTCAAGAAGAATAACCTAATGAGCGTGGAGGGGGCTGCACCCACGCCGGGCAAGGCAGCTCTCCTCCCCGCAGGCCCCAGCAAGCTGGAAACCGGCTCTGTGGACAGCTACCTGCTGCCCACCAGCGATGTATATGATAATGGCTCCCTCAGCTCCTTGTTTGAGAGCATTCACGGGGTGCCTCCCACACAGCGCTGGCAGCCTGACAGCACCTTCAAAGATGACCCACAGGAGGTGAGCGCCTACCCCCGCACCCCTCCAGCACCCCTGGGTACTTGCATGTACAGAAGGAGAGAAGACAGTGAGGCGGTCGGAGCTTTGGAATCACTGGGGGAAAGAGTCCTTGAGCTGAGGCAGGGCTGCCATGCACTGTTGTCCAGGTGGTGCACTGTGCAACCTTCACAGCTATAGGTAGTGGCCCTGGGTTGAGGTCCCAGTGGAACTGAATGTGAGCATATGTTTTCCCTGGATTGTGTTTCTCTGCAGTCTCTACTCTTCCCAGATATCCTGAAAACATCCCCAGAAACCCCGGGTCCAGAGGACTATCCCAATCCCAAGAGGTAAGTTAGCCTCTCTGGACGCTTGACCACTGGTCAGTGGGCAGGGGACTGCAGACACTGTCCCCAGAGCAAACATTATCACTGAATGAAGAGAGAGAGGCAAAGGCACGTAAAAGAAAACAGTGATTTCTACGTCTCTTTCCCAGGTTGTGACAAGCAGCTCAGAGCTGAGCGCCATGTTAGAAAACTGAGGTTCCACTGTGTCCCGGTCTCCCTCTGACTTGGTCACCCCTAGGGCTCTCTCATTTCCATTATTCATTATTCAGGAGGATTGTGCCTCAATAAAGGCATTAAATAGAAGCCCTGAAACTGGAAATGGAGGCCCGGAAAGTAGAGTGATTTAGTGAGGTCACATGGTAAATCCATAGCAGAGCCTCAGGCTTCCTGCCCCACTGCCCTCTGGGATACTCCATGCAGCCTGGGAGCCCAGCCTCACTGTCCTCTCCCGCCTCCCTGTAGTGACTTTGAGTACACCCTGGGCTCCCCCAAAGCCATCCACATCAAATCGGGCGAGTCGCCCATGGCCTACCTCAACAAGGGCCAGTTCTACCCTGTCACCCTGCGGACGCCAGCGGGTGGCAAAGGCCTTGCCTTGTCCTCCAGCAAGGTCAAGGTACGTTGGCTGCCCTGGGACTGCTTGGGGAGAGGGTGGGGTGGTCAGGTCAACCCTGCCTGCTGGGGTCTCCAGGGAGAGAGTGCTTTAGCAGACTGCCCATCGCCACGGGGAGGGGCAGCCCAGCCAAAGGGCAGGGCTGCCTGACCCCGGCTCTGGGAAAGGAAGAGGCTGCCCGGGCCTCTCCTGAGGCAGGGGGTCACGGTGACCACTGTGCTTGCAGAGCGTGGTGATGGTGGTCTTCGACAACGAGAAGGGCCCGGTCGAGCAGCTGCGCTTCTGGAAACACTGGCATTCGCGGCAGCCCACTGCCAAGCAGCGGGTCATCGATGTGGGTGAGAGCCCGCTCACACCCTCCACCCCAGTGTCTCTCTCTAACTCTCTGTCTCACACCTCTCTCACACGCGCACACGTGCACACACACACGCACGCGCACACATACACACGCGCACGCGCGCGCCAGTCGGGCCTTTCTGCTGTCTTCCTTTTCCCCACCCCCTTCTGACCTCTGCCGGGTTTATTTCTGACTCCAGCCGCCTGCCTGGCCCCTGTCTCCAGGTCATAAGCTGTGGGGTTTACAGGGATTTGCATGTTGACTGGAAGCAGTGACCTCTTTTCTTTGTTGCTTTGGGATAAACAAGGCTCTGGGGGCCCCAGGAGTACCACATAAACAGACCCCTGGGGTGCTGGCTGGCCAGTTGGGACACAAATGCATGAGGGAGCTGTGCAGGCAGTGGGGGAGCTGGAAGCTGGAAGCACAGCGCCAGGGCAGCTCTGCTGTGCAAGCTGGAACCTTTGTGCTTTGAAGGCAGGAAAGGAGCTGCGGAAGGCCTTCTGTGTGTGCCGCCAGTCCCGGCCCTGAGAGGGTGGGAGGCGCAGCCCATCCTCAGATCTCCAGGCCCTGGCTCTGTCACTCCCTTCCTGGCTGTGTGACCTGTGTCACCTCCCCTTCCTGAGCCTCGGTTTCTTCAACTGTCTCCTGGAAAAATACCAGCTGCCCCATCTGCCTGCCGTGCAATTTCTGCCTTGGAGCCGCGTGTGCTAGAGAACATGACCCAAATAGGGACGATTCAGTGACTTCTCTGAGAGGCCAGACGGCACAGTGGTTCAGAGCCTGGGCTTGGGAGCCAGAGAGAACTGACCTCCAGACCTTGCCCTGCCTTTTATTAGCTGTGCCCAGACTTCTCTGAGCTTCGTTCTCCTCGGGTGTGAGCTGAATACTCGTAGCATTGCCAGTGTTCAGCTCAGGTCAGGTCAGTCGCTCAGTCGTGTCCGACGCTTTGTGACCCCATGGACTGCAGCACGCCAGACCTCCCTGTCCATCACCAGCTCCCGGAGTTCACCCAGACTCATGTCCACTGAGTCCGTGATGCCATCCAACCATCTCATCTTCTGTCGTCCCCTTCTCCCACCTTCAATCTTTCCCAGCATCAGGGTCTTTTCCAGTGAGTCAGTTCTTCACATCAGGTGGCCAAAGTATTGGAGTTTCAGCTTCAACATCAGTCCTTCCAATGAATATTCAGGACTGATTTCCTTTAGAACAGACTGGTTGGATCTCCTTGCAGTCCAAGAGACCCTCAGGAGTCAAGTGTATAGTAGTATTATCATTTATTTGATGTTACAAGTTCAATACTGGTAGTACTGATTTTACTATAGTTAGGACTACCACTATGCTGCGATTACCATTTTACCTGGGACATATCCTGAATCACAGTCCCACTGAAAAGAATAAGTTCCACCCCAAAATCATGTGGGCCCTGGCCTAGTTGGCCAAGTTAAGGAGTCCCTCTGGGATTTGGGCAGATCTCCTTCCCAGTCTGGACCTCGGTTTTTCCATCTGTAGCCCAGGGCACAATGAGTAACTTCCTCCCTAGTTTGCAGCATGGTGCTTGGGGGAGAGAATCCAAGTCCCTGCCAAGAAGGGGGCCCAGCCCCTAATGACCTTTCCCCATGGTGCCCCCAAATCCCTTGTCTCCTGATCTCCTCTGGTCTCCTGTGGTTTCAGCCGACTGCAAAGAAAACTTCAACACTGTCCAGCACATTGAGGAGGTGGCGTACAATGCACTGTCCTTCGTGTGGAACGTCCACGAGGAGGCCAAGGTCAGTGCTGGGGGCACGGCTTGGATGGGACTGGGCTGTCAGCAAGTCCCGGGAAAGAGACTGTCCCCAGGATTGTGGTAGCTCCTCTGGTGAGGGCACCAGGGAGAAGGCAGGGCACAGGAGTGAAGAGGAAGTACCAGCTCTAAGCTCGAGTGGCCGGGCCCTTATGCCACCTCCATGACCTTGGACAAGTGCCTTAGCTGAAAGTTGGGAGTGTAACCTTGGCATGAACGGACAGGTTGGCATGAGGCTCAGGTGGGATAAGAGAAAGGTAGAGCACAGCCTGGCGCTGAAGTGGTGGCTGTTATTAGTCCAGTCCACCTATTTGCCAGATGGGAAAACTGAGTCTTGTGCAAGCCACCCAGCAAGATCCTGCTGCCGCTGCCGGGGTTTCCTGACACGTGGCTGGTGCAGAGTGCTCCAGGAGAAGTGCTATGGAGTCTGGGAGAGGAAGGCTGAAGGCTGAAGCCTGTTTCCTCACTCGAGGAGCCCATAGGAAGGGAAGAGCAATCTGCCTCCTAGAGCTGTGGTGGAGAGCCGAGGAGATCATGCAGGATGGGGCGGCGGGCGCTTTCTAAGCCGAGCCCGTGGGAGAGGCCTGAGGAATAGAGCCCCTGGCAGTACATTTCTTTCACACCAATGATGGAGCCGCGTAGTGCTTGAGACCAGCCTCACACTCGCCGGTGCTGCCGGTCCCTCTGTGTCTCGGTCTTCTGTTTGGACAGGTGGTATTGTGGAACGGGCACTAGTCAGAGGGTCAGCGGCTGGGTGACCTTGGGCCTGTCCCTTCACCTTTCAGGGCCAGGCTTACCCTGTCAGACCAAGTTTGGCTCAGGCTCATGGCAAAGGCCCTTCTGGCCTGGGAAAGCCGGGGAGCTTATCCCCGCCTCCCCGCCTCCCTTCTTGGGGCGGTCCAGGCTGCCCGGAGAAAACCAAGGTGAAGGGGCTCTGAAAACAGCAAGGAGAGGCACAAAGACAAGGGATTATTATTATTCAAACAGACACCCGCAACTGGGGAGGAGCTGGGGCCTCCAGTTCAGGGAGTCGGGGAAGAGTTTCGTGGGAAGGGAGAGGTGGGTTTCGGTGGGGATTTTCTCACAGCCTCTTAAGCCCCCAGGCTTGGGTCTTTGTCAGGTGTGAGCTGGGTGGGGGCGGCATCAGGGCTGAGCTGGCTGAGGGGAAGGTATGTCTGGCATGCATCTGGGGGCCTGGCCCCCGACAGCCAGGGAAAGAAGGGGGTCTGTTCCAGCACCACCCCACCCCCACTCGTTCAAGTCAGGATCGTTTCCAAGGGAAGCGTCCCAGGGAATAGGGGCCAGCCTGGAGTGGGCTCTGGCCTGGAGTCCCACACAGAAGCAGCAGTAGGCAGTCAGTAGGTGAGCTTGCTAAGAGAGGTCCAGCTAAGACTGACCCCAGGCTACCGTCAGCTGGACACAGGCTTCTGGCTGAGGCACCATCTGTCCCACTCACAACAATAGTTACAAAATGTCCAAGCCCCCTGGGTATTCAGCCACCCTCACTGCCACAGGAGGTAGGTTTAATTGTCCTCATTTTGCAGACAGAGAAACTGAGGCTCCATGGGGTTCAAGGACTTATCTAAAGTGACATGGCTTGAGGGGCAGAGTCTGAGTGGCCCCGTGGCCAAGCTCATTCCTCTCTGCCCAACTCCCTGTGGAAGCGTTAGCAAGTCACATCCATGCTCAGAGCCTCCATCTCCTCAGCTGTAAAACGGGGGTGACTGGTTCAGCTGTGGCTAGAGCTGGTCGTCCAGGTGCCCAGGGGCGTGTACCACCCTCTGTGGCCCTGGGCAGGGCCAGCAGGAAAGTGTCTTCTGGAGCTGGCCAGGAGGGGATTTGGGCCCTTCTCTACCTTCTTACTCCGAGTTGCAAAAAAAAAAAAAAAAAAGGCTCTGGATTTGAAATTCCTAAAGGACCTTAATCTCCCTCCTAGGCCCTTGGTCCTTTGGGCTGCCCTTGGCAGTCTAGCAGGAGCTGCGCTGTCCCCTGGTGACACCCTGAGCTCAAACTCCGGTTCCCTTATATGCTCCCTGTGTCGCCCTCGGACAGCGGCCCTCTCGGAGCATGGGTTTTCCCTGGAAAGGAGAAGTGGTGATGTTTGCCTTCCAGGGGCGTTGTGACGCTGAGGGTGCCCACCAGGTAGCTGGTAGGCCCCGTGTTACTCAGGGAGGTTGTGGGACCACAGGTCTGGTGCCCTGGGCCAGCTGTTTAGTGAGCTCCCGCCTCTGTCCCCAGGTGTTTGTTGGCATCAACTGCCTCAGCACAGACTTCTCCTCACAGAAGGGGGTGAAGGGAGTCCCCTTGAACCTGCAGATCGACACCTATGACTGCGGCCCGCCCAGCGAGCGCCTGGTGCACCGTGCTGTCTGCCAGATCAAGATCTTCTGTGACAAGGTGGCTGGGCGGACCCTCCGCTGGGCCCTGGGCGTGTCCTCCGCAGCCACGCTGGGCGCACCTGTCTGCTTCTTGCTCTCTGAAGGCCTGTCTTTCTGTGCTTGTCGTTTGTCCGTCCTGCTCTCCGTGGCCGTGTTTTCCTCTGCTCAACCCTTCCTCTCGCTACTCATCTCCTTCTTGGTCTCTGTGCAAAGCTCTCCAGGTTTCTTTTTCTCTGTGTCTGTCTTTCTCACTTGTCTCTTCTTACCTCTCTCTGAGCTCCTTTCTCTTTTCTCTGTTTCTTTCTCTGTCCTTCTCTCCCCACACCTGTCTCCCTCAGTTTCTTCTTTCTCTGCCTCTCTGTTTCTCTCTCTTCCAAGGCTTTGCTGACCTCAGACAGGGCTGGGCCACACTCGATCGGTCCCAGTGCTGGTACCTTCCCGTTTCCTGATCTCACCCTGGGAAGAAAGCAACCTCGGAAGTCCCATAGTTGCGAGAAAAAGCAGCCAGCCCTCCCGAGACCAAGGGTGACCCCCGGCCCCCTCTCTCCCACAGGGAGCAGAAAGGAAGATGCGGGATGATGAGCGGAAGCAGTTCCGGAGGAAGGTCAAGTGCCCCGACTCCAGCAGCGGTGGTCAGTGGGCCCGAGCTGGGCTGGGTTGGCAGGAAGGGGAGAGGAGACTAGAGGGCGGACGCGTTAACAGAGGGACCTAAGGCGCAATGCCTCCTCTTCCCATCAGGCATCAAGGGCTCCCTGCTGGCCGGCTTCAGGGGCAATGAGACCACCTACCTGCGGCCTGAGGTGGACCTGGAGACCCCGCCAGTGCTGTTCATCCCCAACGTTCACTTCTCTAGCCTGCAGCGTCCTGGAGGGGTGAGGGTCTTGGGCTGAGAGAGGGTCTGGGTCTCTGGGTGTGGCTGTCTTAGCAGAGACCGGCAGGGAGCAACCTGCCACTTAGCAGGACAGGCCAGGTTAGAGGTTGATAGGTCCTGACATCACCAAAATGGAAATATCTTTATTGAGTCCTGGGGGACTAAAAAAATGTATATACGGTCATATAAGTTCGGGGACCTTTTCTGCTGAAGAGGGTTCGTGAAGAAACGAGCTTCACACGCATTGAAATGCTCACTCTTGAAGCGCACATGGGGGATTTCTGATATCCGAGCCCCAAGTCAGATGGCAGCCGTGTCGGAGCTGGGTGGATAATGATCACCCCGGCAATGCTGTGGGGCTCGCTTTACACTAGGCGCTGCTCTTTGAGCTTTCCCCGCGTCATCTCCTTAACCCTCGTTACCTCCTATGAAATCGGTAATGTCATTCTCCCTGGATTCACGGGGTGGAAATTGGAGCATGAAGACCAAAATTACACAGGCCGTGGCAGAGCCAGGACTGGAGCCCAGGCAGCTGGGCCTCAGAGACAGTGCCTGTCACCATGGGTCACACCACCTCTCAAGACAGGAAGCCGCTCACCAAGCATCTTGACCGGCCAGCCCTTTGCTGCATCGTCTCGTTTCTCCGGCACAGGCATCCTTTGGGGTACAGGCTGTTATCCCCATTTTTCCCAATAAGGTCACACAAGTCAGCGGCAGAATCAAGGTCCCAGCGCCTGCCTGTTACTTTGCTTCCATATTACACAGTTTGACTGTTTCCACCCGTTGAGCTCCCCACCGTTTAGGTGGGAATGTTTACAGAAATGGCCATCAGTTCACAGAGGCATTCAGTGCATTGACTCCGAACATAAGACAGCTTATGGAGCAGCCAGCCCTGATGTCGGCCTTGGCACATATTTAAAGCCTCTCAGTGTCCACCACACCCCCTTCTCTGCCCTGAAGTGATTCTGTGGCCCCCATAGCTCAGGAGGCTGCATTAACCCGCTCTCCCCCCAACCCCAACCAGAGGCCTCAAGTAGGGAGACGCTCACTTGAGGGATGGAAGCCCCCATCGCCAGGCTGCCACCTCTCCTGTGGCAGGAAGTGGGGGACCAGTCCTTGTACCTGTGAGCCTGAGAGAGGGGACCCGTGGAGCGGAAAGTCCCAGTCCTGCCTCCTGGGGGGTTGCCCTGGAGACGGCCGTCTCAGGGCCCAGGTGTCTTACCCCTCAGGACCAGCGTTGGCTGCACCAGATGGGCAGTGCCAAGTGCTCAGGAGGGCTCGACAAGACTGCCTCTCCCACTTCCACTCGCTTTGCCTCAGCTCCAACTACCTGGTTCCCAGCTGCAGGCCAGCCTGCAGCCCCAGCCCTCCAGTGTGAGCTGGGACTCACTGGTTCTGCCAGCATTCTTTCAGCACCTCGTGTGTTCACCGAGTCCTCGTCCTGACTCACCCAACTGGGGCTTGGTGCGTCCTCTCAACTCAGGGTCTCAGCTCACTTGAGGAGACTTATCTGAGAAGAACGAGCTGAAAAGACATTAGAACTGCCTCCCCGCCGAGGCCCCCACAAAGATTGTTTGTCCCAGAAAGCCTCCAGCAGCTGAGGGCTCGCTCGTCTTCCTGTGTGTGTGTGTGTGATGGAAAAACGTTTCTTTCTTCCTTGCAGGCAGTGCTCTCAGGAGGACACAGCAGCTCCAACAGGTATGGTGAGGAACAGCCAAGGGCCTCGCCTCCCTCCTGCCGCCCCTCGTTTGCTCCCAGCCTGCCCTTCCCTTTGCTGTCCCCCAAGCCAGAGGCTGGGCCCAGAGGAAGTACCCGGGAGACTCTGCCCCCAGCCCCCAAGCTAGACTCATGCTCCTTTCTCACTGAAACTGCCTGAGTTTTTATGGGTTTGTTTTATTTGAAAAGTTGGCGAATCTTTGGCGGGACACCTGCTTGTAAAACGGGAAAGAAAAAGCCTCTGAGATGGCGATGCAGATTTGGAGCGTGAGGAGGGCAGCTGTGCGGGAGGCCGTAGGCGAAGCCACCCCGCTCCCCGCCCCAGCAGGCTCCAAGAGGCTCCAGAGGGGCCTGCAGCCCAGCATGGGCCTCTGCGTCCTTCCCTCTGTCAGCTACAGTCGCTTTAGCGCTCTCAGCTTCAGCTAGAAATCTGTCAGAGGAGGAAAATGGGCTCGTGAGGATGAGGCGGGTATGAGAGACAGCACGGAACAGAACCTCTGTAAACAGGAAAGCACTTTATGAAGATCGCATATTGTTGGTATCAGTCTCTTCTGTGTAAAAGGAAGTACTTCCACACCAAACTATGTCGCTTATCACCTCACAGCAGCCCCAGTGAGTCAAGCAAGCAGGGGTTATTGCTTCACTTTATAGACAGGGAAACTGAGGCTCAGAGAAGTGAAGTGACTTGCCAGAGGCCACACAGCTCTGAGATAGCAGAGGCAGGCTGAGACCTACATCTGACCTGCTCCAGAGCCCACAAGCTTCCCTCCTTCCACTGACTCGCCTCCAACTTGATTCTTTCAAAAAAGAGTAATGTTGATGACGAAACAGTAGTCCATATTTACTGAGGCCCTACTGCCTGGCGCACAGTGTTCTAAAAGCAGCGTGCATTATCTCCTTCAACCGTACAGCTTTAGGAAGCGCCCCATTATAGACGGGACCCTGAGAAGCTATCGCCCAGCTAGGAGGGCAGGGCTGGGGCGTGAGCCCATGCAGGCCAGCTCCGGATCTGCTGCTTTACTTCTGTGCCATGCTTTGCGCCCACCCTCTCAGGGTCGTCTTTACCTCTGGGGCCCGCCAGCCTCTGGGCTCCCCCCGGGTTCCTCACAGACCTCCCCCTACCTTCCCCACAGGCTGTCTCTGAAGCGCACCTGCTCGCCCTTCACCGAGGAGTTTGAGCCTCTGCCCTCCAAACAGGCCAAGGAAGATGATCTGCAGAGAGGTAGCCTCCTGCCCCCACCCCCATTCATCCTCCGAGCTCACCGCCACCCCAGCTCCCCACAAGGCCTCCCCAAAGCCTCCCCCCGATCCTGGTCCAGGAAGCCAGGGCCGTACCCGCCCCAGTCAGGAGGGCTTGAGGGATTCTTTACTCTCGGAGTCTGGGGCTGGGTCAGGATTTGAGAGAAGGGCAGACAGCCGTGGAGCTGGAGAGCTTCTGCCTGCTCTGACCTTGTTGGACGTGGGCATCCTGGGGCAGCCGTAAGGCAATAGGCTTGTGGTGTTGGGCAGTCTCCCCACTTTCTCTAATAGGGGAAAGAGTGGGTGGGCTTTCCATACCTGGCATTCTGGCTTTGACACAGTAAATCTGTGACTTCCTGGGAGAGAGAGACTGGAGCTAACCATCAAGAAGAAACCAGCCACCAACTAAAATCAAAAGCTTCTAGCGGCCTTGAACTGAGCCTCGCGGCCGGCGTGGCATCATATCAGTACTGCCCACAGCAACTCTGGAATAGCGGGTGGAGCTGCCTCCATTTCCCATCTGGATAAGATGGGGCTTAGTGATGTCAAAAGAGCTGCTTCAAGGTCACAGAGCTGGCAGGTGGCAGGGCAGGGATTCAGACCCGCCAGAATCAGCAGAGTCTGAGGAAGTGCGGGGGTCTGCAGAGCCAGGTCAGGCGTTTCCCAGCTGGGAACAGAGCCTCAGCAAGAATGTGCTCTTCTTGCGGAGTGAGTCTTGGGTTAGCCCCTAGACGTTCCCTTGTGCCTCTAAAAGCCGCCCCTTTGCTTCCCAGTTCTGCTGTACGTGCGGAGGGAGACCGAGGAGGTGTTTGACGCCCTCATGTTGAAGACCCCGGACCTGAAGGGGCTGAGGAGTGCGGTAAGAGGCCTAGCGGGCCCCACTCTGCCCTGGCCGCACCCCTCTCTGCACTCCCATCTCCCCGCCATTCTTCACCATCCAGTTCTGATTTCCCACAGGAAGACTCCGGGAAGGAATATTCTGGAACGTTGACTTTCTGCTGGCCCACCCATCCCAC
>SJYA01000247.1:297383-316696 GCA_006410615.1 Neotragus moschatus
CTGGCCCACCCATCCCACCCCATGTGAGGGTGCCTGTGGGGCCTGGCTGTGGGGTGGGGGTGTGGGGAGGTGTGCCTCTGAGATGTTATCTCCCAACCAGACCCTTGGCTCCACCCGAGGAGCTGCACACACCATAAATCCTCCTTAATCTGATGCCTGCTGTCTGACAGGCCAGAGCTTTTTGTTGGCTTTGCAAACCTGTTTCTGTTTTAATGGGAGTGAAACCCCAAAAGGCCAGGCCCCAGAGATACTCTATTTTTTTTTCTTTCCCAGAGGGCCTCATTTCTCCAGCTTGTGGTTGGCCAGGGAGGCACTGGCTGGGGCAGCTGAAGGTGGTATCTGGGCAAGGAGACCTTCCCCAATGCCCTGAACTGCCAGAGAGTAGGGTGAAATAGCCCTAAAGAAAACCTACAGCAGCTCTGTGGTTCAGCTAAAAACTGAGCAAACACAGCCTCCCCTGGGCCAGCTGTGCTGACAGGTTGAACCCCGCAGAAAAGCTAGGTGGTTCTAAGATGTTAGGACGGGGAAGGAAATGAATGGGAAAGCACGGCTACCTTTTATTGAAGACCCACTATGTGGCAGCCATCCTGTCAGGCACGCTGCACTTGCTAGCTTCCTGCACTGATTTAACAGCTCTGAAAAGTGGGTGCTAGTAACGATCTCCTCCTTTCCCATAAGGAAATAGTCTCCCGGAGGTCAGGTGACGTGCCAAGGTCACTAGAAGTGACAGCGCTGAGGCTCCAAACTCCAGCTCCCTCCACTCTGCTGTGTTACCCGTCTCTTCACACTGCGTCAGCCCGGCCTGGCGCCAGGCCCAGGAAGTTGGGCTCACAAGAGGCCATTAACGGCACTAGAATATATACAGACTCCAGATCTTTGGGTTGGACAGTGCCTTAAGTGGTCAGCTCCCCATCCGGTGCCCAAACTCTGTCCTCAGTAACTCTTCCAAGTGGATGCCCACTCCTGACTGTGTGCGTCAAGGATGAGGGGGCTCATTGCCTGTGGGGCAGCCAGACAAAGCAGTTGTCTGTACACTATATAGTTGGAAAGTTCCTAAATTCTTGCTTAGACTGACTTGAGACCTTCCTGAGAGCTTCTGAGCCACATTGCCATCACGATAAGTAGTCTGAGAACTTTTCTTGCCTGGGGCAACCTCTGTCGGGGCAGAGACCAGCTGAGGAGCCGAACTGGCTCCTCTTCTTCAGTAAAGAGAGGAAGGGCCCCGAGAGGAGGACCTGAGCCTCGAGCCTGTGGCCTGCGCTTCCCCGCGGCTCCTCGGCAGCCAGCAGTCCTAACCAGCACCATCTGACCCCACTCACCCCAGGGATGGCGCTGGGCTGGGACTTTGACCTAAGCATCTCAGTTCCTGTACAGAAGCACCCGTGTGTACATTCCCGTCATGACCCATTTTACAAAGAAGGAAACTGAGCCTCAGCGAAGTAAGGGGACTTGTTCAGAGTTCTGCAACCCCAGCTGGTGGAGCTGGGACCGGACTAGTTCTGTCTGCCCTACAGGAAGCATCAGAGGCCTGGGACACATGGGCCGATCAACTGGGTGAGCTCACCCAGGCTGCTGGGGCCTCTGAGCTGCAGTGTCCTCTCTGGTGGACTCAGCTCCAAAGTGCTGGGATGTGACGGGGGCAGGAAAGCTGGGCTCCAGGCTAGGCCTTGGGCACACACCTTATCTTCTCCAAGCTCAGCAACCTCGCCCATCAAATGGGGTAAATAGTTCCTGCTAGGAAGGGTAAGTGGGTCATCTCCTCACCCCTCACAGCAAGACCAGAGCATCCTCGTCACTCCACTTCTGAAATAATAATGACCACTTATCAAGCACTGACATCTATTTAGTACATAGAGGAGCTGTCCTAAGTGTTACACGCAGACCGGTTCATTTAATTCTTTCAATGACTCTATGAGCTAGGCCTGTTTCCACCTCCAGGATTGGTTTGCACAACTGGTCAGCCCACTGGTGAGCAGGGAGCCCTCAGTGCTGGAACAATCCGGATGTCTGGCCGTGGCAAGGATTGAGGGGAAATGGTGGACGCCCTTTGGGGCAGTCTACAAGCACTAAGCATGCTATCTGTCAGCAGTTTGTTGTGGCGTGGGAAAGCTTATAACGTACAACAATAAGTGGACCTGCCTATGTGGGGCATAAAACACCTGTGCACACGGCCAAACGGCAGGAAGGAATACACTCAGATGCTGTTAGTGTTTATCTCTGGGGCACAGGATTATGGGTGATTATCATTTTCTTTACTGTATTTTTCTACAATCTGAGTATATATTTTATGATCAGGAAATTAAAAGCCATCATGTAAAGGACTGCTGTAAATTTAGTTTTGGGCAGCAGACATTGAATCTCCTGCCTTTCTCTTCCAGATCTCTGAGAAGTATGGGTTCCCTGAAGAGAATATTTACAAAGTTTACAAGAAATGCAAGCGAGGGTAAGTGCCCAGCAGAGCTCTCTCTCCTCAGCCCCGCTCCCCGACCCTGCGCCTTTCCCTCTAAAGTGTTGGCTCAGGGAGCTCCCAGCAGGTCCCCTCTGCCTGGCAGAGGCCTGCGGCTCAGGGCTGAGCTGTGCTTGTGCGTGGCTTTGTGGAGGGGTGGAGGCGAGGTGGAGTCGGGGTGGAGAACCTTGGCAGTCAGGCCAAGGCCTCCTGCAGAGACCAGACACTGGTCACCGCTGGGAAGGAGAGAAGTGGGAGACAGTGGAGAGGGGGGCACAGGGCCACGTGTCGGCAGTGACCCAGGCATTTGACCGTAATGGTGGTGATGATCGTGACTGTCGTTTACTTGACAACCTACCTGCCATGTGCCAGATACTGGTTCAGTTTCTCATTTCACCCTCGCGGCCACACCATGAGGTGGATGCCATCCCACACTTTTCACAGATTGAGAATTGAGGCTTGGAGGTGCGGAGCAGTGTAGAGAGGGCAGAGCAGTGGATAAAGGCACAGTGGCGGGAAGCCCAGCAGGGCTGCTCCCGAGGAGGAAACGCAGGCGACGAGTCTGGGGCGGGAGCTGTGACTGGACTTCGTGTTGTGGGCACCCAGCCAGGGAGGCTCCACAGGCTTCCTCCACCTGCAAGTCTGGATGAAGCTGTACCTTTCAGGGGGCCTGGGCAATGCCTGCCATGTCCCATGGGCTCCAGGGCATTAGGGCTAGGGACCACAGTAGCCTTGTTCTCTGCCCAGGAGATCCCTCCTCAGCAGGGGTGGTTTAGGAGGGTGGAGTTGGAGGTCCACGTGGTGACCACCTTCCCAGGCTTCTATCCAGCTTCAGAGCCGGTGAACCTGGCCTCTGCAGCCCTTGATGCCTCGGTCATTTCGCCAGCCCAGCAAGGGAACCCCTGTGTGGTGAGGAATGGTGACTGCCACTACCTGCTGAGAGGACCCCAGACCAGGGCCCTGGGAACCAGCACCTCCGCATCCCCACCCACAGCTCCAGACACCCTACGGCTCATTTCTGCTACTCTTCCTGGCTGTCCCTAGAAGGTGCTCAGGCTTTGCCCTGTGGCGGTTGTCCGTGGCTCTCCTTTTGGAGGACTGCAAACTGAGGCAGGTTTTGTCCTCAGCTGAGGCCCCAGTCCAGTTGGCCAGGGGGCCACCTCCTTCCTTCCCTCATTCTGCACCCCTGGCCCCCGTGCCGCCCCCTCCCCTTTGGCTCCCACCCAGCCTCCCTCCCAGAGAAGGGCTGGGGCAGGGGGAGCTGGGCAGCCCTGCAGCCCCTGGGAAAGGATTCTTTGGTTTTGGTTGTATGTGTGTCTAGGGTTCTTTGTGTGTGTTTTTTTTTTCCTTCCGAGTTTCGGTTTCAAACTGGGAACTGGAGCTTGCATGCTCTCCGGAGCAGAATACACCTCGTCGGGGAGGGCAGGCTCTGCTGTGCCCAGACAGGCCCAGCCCCACTTCCCCTTTGGTGCCAGTGCCCACGCCCCCTGGCTGCCACCCCACCTGCCACCACTGGCCTCTCTTCCAGATCCCACTTCAGGCTGGGCGGACAGGCTGGGAAATGAATGCCTTTGTGCCAGGTTCAGGCTGGAGGGGTGTGCACACAGAGATGCCCCGTAGCCCCGGTGGCTGAGTTGCATAGACTTTCCCTTAAGCCCCAACCAGACATTTCAACCATAATTACAATAACTTCCATTTGTGGAGCACTTCCTACTTACCAGACGCTGGGTTAAGGAACCCCAAGCCTTGTCTCATTGACCCTTAGAATTTGCTGTTTCTACAAATGAGGAAACGGGTTCAGAGTAGTCCCTGGGTGATAGAGTGAGTACCTGGCAGGAATCCTGGTCTGTCTAAAACCCATGCATGCACCCACTATTTTATCTTGCCTCCTGCTTGTTCCTCTAACCGCTAAGCAATGTGCAAATAAAGCTTGTGGCCAGGCCAGTGGATTTATTTTCCCAGCCCCATAGCCCAAGGCATCACCCAACGGCCCTTCAGAAGCACCCACACCCCATACACGCCCCAACCATGAAAACCCGAGGCCTAGGATCATCTGAGATGCCTAAATGAGAAGATTCCCCCAAAAAGTCTGTCAGGAGAGTAGAGGCCAGGCTCATTAGCTGCCTCCCTCATCTTTGGAGCAGGCTATTGTCATCACTGGCCTCGTTTATTTTCACAGAACCTTCCAGAAAGTCCTTTGAACAAAGGTAGATACAATCGGCTTTACAAGCACCACTGAGTGCTTGAAAGATTAACAAACACATTGTTTTTGCTGGCAGCTGGCCAGGGGTTCTCTGCAAACCAGGACAGAGGACAGCCTGAAGCTGGCAAGTGACAGGAGGCCCACATTCTGGGACAAGTCCCTGCCTCTAGGGCCTGGTTGTCATTGACCCCTGAGGGGAAGAGGACTGGGGGCCTGGCTGGGATCCCTTGTGTGTGGGAGTATGCTCTGGGCCTGCTGGGAGGCCCTGCCTGAGAGGTTGGTGCACACAGGGCCCTTAGCCGGTGCCCGGCACCTAGAAGCACTCAATAAATGCCACTATCGAAAACTAACAAAAAGCCCCAACACTGACAAAGCGCTCACACTTCCAGCCCCTGGTCTCCTCTGGCGCTTTCTGCAGCGTGCATCCTCCAGACCACGATCCCTCTGTGAAATGAAGGCACTGCACTCAGGAACCAAGGAAGCCAGATCTTAGAATCAGATGCTGGCAGTCAGCACCCAGGCCTCGGAGCCTGAGCCCAGACCTCCTTCCAGAGAGCAGCAGCTGCTCAATGCTGCTGCAGAGACAGCCCACAGGCCACAGGCTTCAGCTTCACTGTCTCCATTGCCTCTCCTGCTCCAGGGGATTCAGGGAGGACAAGGTCATGCCTCTCCTGGGATCCCTGGGAAGCAGACAGCTGGCTACTGCCAGGAGGAGAAGCATGGGCGACTCAGCCCCACTCCTGCCCAACGCAGATCATCTTGCCTGATCTTGAACTCTCCCCCAGCCCTGGATTTTACCTTCCTTTTATATGCCCCTCCTAGCTTGTATTTATAGGGTTTTGTTATTTTTCTTTAAAAAACAATGCAGTGAAATGAGACAAAAGTCCAGATTCCAGTTCTGCCATTTCTTAGCTGTGTGGCCCCAGGCAAATGCGTGCTCAGCTTCCCCATCTGTGAACTGGAGTAATACGGTTATCAGGATACATTCTCCCAGGCCCTACTAGATTTGAAACTTGTAGAGGGAGGGACGTGGGATCTCTGTGTGTGGGCCCCTGTTTTTGTTTGGAACAAGGCCTTGCACTTGGCAAGACCTCAGCAGATGCTGGTGAAGTAAATAAGGGGAAACACCCTCCCCCATCACAGAAAGGAAGCTGCCTTGCAGAGGCCAGGTCACAGCCTGGCGGGTCCTTCACGAGGAGTCGGCTCCTAGAGGGATGCCCTTGGCTACACTGTGGCCTTGACCCCTGCAGAGGGCCACAGCCCCAGAGGCTCTATCCCTCTCAGGCTGGCCCAGGTCCTTGTCTGAAGAATGTGAGGGGGAGAGGGCCATGCCCCTCAAATCCACGATGGCATCCCTGAGATGTCAGCTCCCTGGGGTGGACCTGAGGGGCCCCTTGTGGCGCCGGCTTGGGGGTCAGGCAGGCACCCCAGGGCGACATGTCACAGCCTCTTGTTGAACCCGCCCCACATGGGCCCACCACCACACTGCCTGCACTTGAGCTCACGCTCCACATCCAAGTGCACAGCCTGGCCTGGTAACTAAGGAGCGCGGCGTCTTCCCCACAGCTGTGTCTCATTTGCTCACACACAGTGAGTGTGGACGCTGTGAAGAGAGGCAGTCTGGTGCAGCAGGCGGGGGGTGGCCGCCAGCAGGTCCGAGTTTGAGTTGGGTTCGTCCGCTGGGGAATTGTGTCCCCCCCGGTAAAGAGGGGCAGTGAATGCCCCCGTCTGGCCTGTTTTGGGGGTCGGAGAGCAAGTCCAAGAGGCGCCGGAAGTGCTGGGGGCCCCCGCAGATGGTCACCATGTCTGTCACCCTTCACTCAGAGGCCCTGTCGGGGAAGCGGCCTCTCGCCCTCTAAGCACACCTCTCCTCTCCTCTCCCAGGATCCTGGTCAACATGGACAACAACATCATCCGGCATTACAGCAACCACGTCGCCTTCCTGCTGGACATGGGGGAGCTCGACGGCAAGATTCAGATCATCCTTAAGGAGCTGTGAGGCCTGAGTGTCCACACCCACAGGCCTCTTGACGTGGGCTCCGGGTTGGGGGAGCCTGCTGGGCGGTGGCCCCGAGCCACACACGACCTCTCCTCAGGCCCCAGCGCCGCTACTTGAACGTCTTCCCTGAGTGAAGAGGCCCTTGACCCACAGGCATCAAGGCCCGGAGGGGCCCCGGGAGGTGCCCTGATCTGAAGCCCCACCTCGTGCTTGAATCTCCTCTCTGCGCTTCCGGGCAGACGACGCCGTGTCCGTTAACCAGCCCAGCGGCCTGTTTGCTCCTCCTCAGACCTTCTCCCCAGCCCGTCTCCCTCAGGCTGCCCGTTCAGGCTGGGGACGCCAGCCCTGTCTCCCCAGGCCACCTTGACCCTTGAACCCGTTCTTGACTCTTCCGTCAACTTCAGACCAATGACTTCTCACCCTTTGGTCACTGAGTTAACTGTCTAACACTTGATTTTCCAGTGCAAATGACTTTTAAAGACAGTGTAGTGGACATTCTCTCCACACGGACTTAACTTCCTCAATACAGGCTGGAAATCAGAGCTGATCAACTGGAACAAAGTGGCCCCTGTGTGGAAACAACCTCCATCCCCACTCACTGTTGTATACATTTCTTATTTACAATTTTCATTTATGTTATATATATATATAAGTATATATTGTATATATAAGCAACATTTTATATTTTTCATGGATACATTTTTATCATTTCAAAAAATGTGTGTTTCACATTTCTTGGATTATTTTTTTAGCTGTTATTCAGTTATGCATTTTGTATACTCATATGCTAGTTAGTAATAAAATTCTCCACATGTATTACTTCAGGTGTCACGCTGGCTCCTCTTGTGAGAGTCTTCCAGAAGCAAAGGGTGAAAGTAAACAGGGGCTCTCTCCTGCTCTCTCCTGTGAGCAGTTTCCTTGGACTTGAAGGGTGGTGGTCAGTGCTGCGTCCCGGCAAACCAGAGGTGCCATCCCGCAAGGCCAAGGCTCCTGATTCCCATCGTGGGCCCTGCGAGGCCTGTCCCGTCTGGCCCCACAGGCAGACGTCACCACCTCAGGGTCACTGACTCTGGATGCCCTCGCTGAGGACCTCACAGCGGGGCAGGGGACAGAGCCCAGGGCGGAGAGTCGTGGCCCCCAGCTCTCCTGCCAGCTGTCCCCCCATGCTCTCCACCAACTCGCTTTTCCTGGAGCCGGCTCCCACCTGCTCACAGGCTCGATCGTGAGCTCCCCCAGCTCGGCAGTCAGTGACGTCAGGATGCTGGAGGGAGTGTTTACACCTCAGGATTGACAGCTGCTACAAATCAGTCTTCATTTCCCCTGGAGAGTGGGACGAATCAGAGCGCCCTCCCTTCCTCCCACCCCTCCTTCCTTCCGGTTTACCCACACACTCCCCCTCTAGTCCTCAGCTTCTTTGGCTGTAAAATGACAGGTGTGCTCTACCTGAGTCGTCAGGTAGCTGTCACCTTTAGAGCCCTGGGGCTCACTGGTGGGTCTCAAACCGCCCACAGTGTGGGGCATAGGACAGCAGGCCTTCCTTGGGTTTCCTCCCCCGGCTTCAGCCACAGCTGCTCTGCTTTTCTTCATGTGCATGATAGATTTCTCAAATTAACTTTTGTCTGAACTAAACTTACAACGTTTGAAAACCATGGATGTCTCTCCAAGGGCCTTCCAGCTCTGACAGCCAATCCAGAGTCCTAATTCCCAATGCCTGTGGCCAGGACTTAGGTCAGGCCAGGGAGTCCCAGCCCTAGCCAGAGAGTGCAGTAATCAAGCTATATCATTGTCCAGTGCAATGCTTTTTGAAATTAAGGCCAAAAAGCATAAAATATCAAAACTCTGAAGGGAGTGTCAGTATTCCAGATGTTTCCTTTGGCCTCAGACTCCAGCACCGCTTCCCCAGCACTGGAAGGGACCCCGTGAAGCACCCAGACTGCTCAGGCCACTCCAGGCCTCGCTGCTGCCATGACATCACCATGAGTGTGAAAGCACAGAGTGTGTGGAGTGTCAGCAGGCTGACAGGCAGGCCAGAGGCGCTCAGTATCTGTTCCTTTCCTTCCGGAACCACTGGAAGCAGGAAGGTGGTCTTCTCAACCTTGACCGCACCTTGGAAAGCATCACCCCGGCAGCTTTTATCCCTGCTGCCTGGATTGCACCCCACAGCAACTATATCAGATTTTCCAGGATTGGGGCCAGACCTCAGTACCTTTAAAGCACCTGCCGACTCTCAGCCCTCCCCACCCCTCCCCTGATACCACACTGTGACTCAAGGTTGAGAACCACTGCTTTAAAGAGGTTCAGAGCAGTGCTTACCCCGGGCTTGAGCGCACATTGTGGTATCACTGCTTATACAGACCTCGCCACCTCTGAAACCTGCCAGGGTCTGGAAGGGACTCAGGCACACAGGGAACCATGGGGGCCAGGGCACAGCCTGCTGCCGAGCTCAGGAGTGGGTCCTGGGGCTCCCCATATATGCCCTTCACTGCCTCCAGCAAAACCTCGGAGGCCCACTGCCCGCCCCTCCACATGGAGAGACAAGGCAGTCAATGCCTTAGGAAGGCTGTTGGGAACTCAGAGAAAGAGAACCCTGGAAGCCTTGAGGAAATGCTGCCCTGCCCTCAGAGAACATCAGGGAGCAAAGGGCAGCTCCTGAGCCCGACAGCTGCCATTCGGGGTTTGCCTTTCCTTCAAAGAGTGGAAAGGGCAAGAGGGTGAAGGTAAGTCCTCTCCAAAGATGAGTCACTGCATAAAGCCAGCTGGTAGAGATGCCGTCCTCTGCCTGCAGGAAGCTTCGCGCGGTAGACAATGAGTGAGCAAGGGGAGAGAAGGGTGGGTGAGGACCTCAGGAGAGGGGGAATGAAGGAGTGGTGCGGAGGTGAGGAGAAGGAGGCAGGGAGGGAGGGGAGGGCAAGTAAGTTGGCAGGAGATGGATGAAGGCGTGGAGCGCCAGATGAAGAGTTCAACAGCTGAGTACATTCATTGCACCCGTGGGCTTCCCTGGGGGCTCAGTCAGTAAAGAACCCGTCTGCAGTGCGGGAGACCTGGGTTTGATCCCTGGGTGGGGAAGACCCGCTGGAGGAGGGCATGGCAACCCACTCCAGTCTTCCTGCCTGGGGAATCCCATGGACAGAGGAGCCTGGTAGGCCACAGTCCATGGGGTCACAAATAGACACGACTGAATGACTCAGCACAGCACTAGACCTTTGCTCCTTTGAAGTGTGGTCCACGGACCAGCAGCATCGGCATCACCTGGGAGCTTGTTCAAAACACACCTAAAACTAGTACAATGTTTTATTTCAATTATATATCAATTTTTAAAAGATATGTAGGCTCTCGAGCCCCACCCAGGTCTATAGAATCTTGGGATAAGATCTCCAAGTGATTTTCCTGCACATTAAAATTTGGAAAATATTTTATTAAAATATCAGTGTATCCTAACCCTAACTAGACTCTTTGTAATCACACCAAGAACTTTCACAAAGATACCACAGCCCAAACCCTACCTCAAGTCAGTTAAATCAGAACCGTGAGGCTCGGGCCTGGGCCGTATGACTCTCAAATGGCTCCCGAAGTGATCTGAGCATACAGCTGGGTCCTGGGGACACCGGCGCTGGATGGAGCCATGAGCAGCCTACGACATCTCCAGAGAGGCTGGGTACCACTCAGACACATCCTCAGAGCTCAGGGTCTCAGCTCCAGCCCTGTCTTCTATGGAACACAGATTCTGCCCGCCCAAGAGCAGCCCTGATGGTGCCCTGCCATTCTCCTCCCAGAGTGCCCACTTTCCTGATCCCACTGGGAGGAGTTTCTACAGAGACTGTCCTCACCTGCACCCGGCACAGGCCCAGGTGTCCCCGAGAGGAGCAGCCTGTCTTCTTTTCTACGCATTCCTACCAGCCTCAGCCTGCAGGGCCCCCAGGGCTGGTTGCTTCCAGCCCAGGGACCAGCTAAGGATCCCTGGGGTCAGAGGGACCTAAAAATCAGGCCTTCAGGTTCAGCCATATTGTCAAGAGTCAAAGAAAGGTGTGGCTTCAAGTGTCAGCCTTGAAGGGGTCTTCCAGAATTCCTAGTGCCCACGTAGACAACTGATGACTGCAGAAGAGTTTCCTTTAGCCTGAATAAAAATTTTTTAATTGAAATAAGGTTGTTAACATCTCCAATCGAGAAGTTTCAGGTCTCAGGATTTCCCAGGTTCTCCTGAAGAATCTGCAGATCTGGCGATCGGCAGCAGGCCTTTAGGGGGACCAGTCTCAGCTCCCGGACCTCCTATCGCCTCACCTGTTTCGCTCCCTGACTTGCCCACCCAGCCCTGGAAGTGCTTGACCTTGAGCCTCTAAATTCTGCTCCAACCTGACCCCTAGGATAAGCTAGGACCAGAGCGGATGCAGCACAAGGTGTTCGCCTTTAGGTCCAGACCCTGGACGCTCCTGGGGCCACACTCCACTGCCTCCTGGTCATCCGGAGCAGTGGGGCGCTGGCTGGGAACCTGAGGTTTACAGCAAGGCCAGCTTTTGTGAGAAATGAGAACTCGGTTTAATTGGACACGCTGTTCCATCCTCCTCCTGCCCTCTTCCTCAGCAGCCCTTCCCTGAAATGAGAAACAGTCAGTGGCCAGTTCCGAGCTAAAAGTCACGGAGCAAAGTCCAAGGAGAGAGTCAAGGGCAAGCGGGGGCACAGGGAGGTGTAGGAGAAGGCGCAGGAGGCTTCCACTTACAAAAGTCAAAGCCATGGGGGTGGCTAGGGAAGGAGGGCTGTGTGGTTAGCTCCCCTGGGTTCCTGGAGAATCCCTTTTCCTTGCCAAGGGGGTCTCACTTGGCAGGCCCGAAAAGATTCAGTCAAGGTCATATTCCACTTGAGCAGGCGGAGAGGGGGACAGATACTGGGCCAGGGAAGGGGAAAGCCGGGTGAAAGGGCCCACAGGCGCCCCACGGAACCGCTGTGCCTGGGACTCTGGCTGCAGAGGGTCCTGCCTGCACCTGCCCCTTGGGCACAGAGCCGATAAACAGACGGGTTGGCCTCCCCTGAGGGCGGGTGATGAACTCACAAGACCACAGCGATGCCGCCATGCTCTTCCTGAGGTGAGACACGAGGCCTGAGCTGGGGGCAAGGGCCAGGCAACCCCTCCAGGTCCCTGTCACTGTGCCTCTGGGTCTTCCTGGCCCCTAGAATTCCGGGAGGGATGTGGAAGTCAAAGGCCAAAGGATGGGAGGGTGCCGGGGCCACGGCCACAGGGCCCTGGCTCAGCATCTGGCATCGGGATGGGGCAGCAGCCTCCTCTTGGAAGCTGAGCTTTGCGAGCTGCTGGAGACTGAGCGGGGAGGTGTGAAGAGCTGGCCTGGACGGGCGCGAGGGTTGAAGTGACCGAGGAGGGTGCTCTTTCCACCCTTCGCTTCTGCTCAGGAATCCATGGGGCTCAGTGCGGGGTGGAGGGGGTCTCCATGCTCCAGGGGGCGGCTCAGGACAAGGACAAACGTGGCAGTCCAGTTGCAACATCAGGCAGGGATGAGGGGAAGGGGGCGAGGCCACCCCATGCCATCAGCTGGCACACACACGAGATGGGCACTCCCTGCTGACCCCCTGGGGTGCCTGGGTGAGTGGCCAGGGGTCTCCTTGAGCTTGAATGCGGCGACTACAACACTGGGATCCATTTGTTGTCCTCATTGTAGAGAAACGACTGCTTGCCAGGGAATTCCGGCCTGTACGTGGCTGTGGAGAGAGAGAGAGTGAGTGCTGAGAAAGAAAAGGCCAGTCCTCAAGGCCCTGACACTTGGCGTCAGAGAGGGTGGGATCCCCTGATCAGGCCCCCTGCACCCGACATTGTGGGAAGCCAGGGAGGTAGGGACTGGCCCAAGGTTGTCGGGCTCTGAAACTGGCCCGGGTGGGACTCAAACTCTGGTTTCCCACCTTCTTCAACTCACTAGCTTCTTTAACAGAAGAAAATTTGCAAAAGAGTTGTATAAAATTTGAGGGGGGCTGGGGAATGGGGAGAGCAATAGTCTTAAAGAAGCTGAGGGTCAGCTTAATGGGGTTTTGCTTTGATTTAGTTCAGAAATTAAAAAAAAAAAAAAAAAAACCCTGGAAACCATGACAGCAGCAGCCAGGATCACGCAGGGCTTGGGAACTGCAAGCTGGGGTGACTGGAGGCTCCTGCACTGCTGCAGATTTGGTTCCTGAGGGAGCCGCTGCCAGCAAGCTGCCAGGACTGTCTAGGAAGATCTGCATACACCGGAAGCCAAGAAGGCAGATGTGTGCAGGTGCTTGGGCTGGGGGGGGCCTCGGGGAAGCCCACACAGCAGCAGGAACTAGCCTGCACCTGCGCTCCAGGCACCAGCACGGAGAAGATGCTCAGAGAAAGCCCCTAGCGGACCAGGCCAAACAGGGGCAGACCAGGATCCTGCTGTCCCCGGGGTCCTCGTGCTCACCACTCACACGGCGCCTTGGTACACTTGCCGGACCAAGCCAAGCTCTGCCTGGACCTGCCAGATGAGCCCAAGGTTGAACCTCTGCCGTTTACTGGCTTGATTATCTCTATGTTTCCAGGGACAGAGCCATGGGAATGACATTCTCCCTGTCCCAGTCTACCTTACATTTCACTCACCTGTGTGTGTGGAGGGATGGGGATGCTCTGGGGGGCTGGCACTGGACTTGAGTCATCTTTGCCTCCCTAGTGTGGGAGCCTCAGAGATACTCATTGAAAGACTGACTTTCGCAGGCCCGGCAGTCCCTGAAGTTCTGCCGTCCCCCTCCCATGTCACCTGCCCACCAGGTGCCATCAACTTTGTCAGTCCCCAATGCCATCAACTCTGCCATTGTGTGGGCTGTAAACGGCTAAAGAGCTCCACTGAGAACTACAAGTAGGTGGGGGGGGGGTTGGTGCGGGGAGTGCAGACTACCCGCTGGAGCAAGTCCCCCAGCTGTCAGCTCTCAGGCAGATTTTGGGGGTGAGGGTAATAGAGTCCCACCTCTCAAGCTCACCTGTAAAAGGGAGCGGAATTAGGTGGCTTGAAAGAGCTGCTCAGGTGGAGCCCTGGTTTATTTCAGGACAGACAAGGCATCAAAGAAAGAGAGTCTGGGTCTCGGCCTTGCCACTCCTCCTCCTTGGGCTGTGACACTTGCTTTCTGGGCCCTCCCCATGTGGGAAATCACCCCATCAGATTAGAACCACGGCTTAAACATTTTTAAGAATGTGAACTTCTTAGACAAAAGCTGTGGCTCTTTCCCCCAGAAAATAATGTCTGCATGCTCCAAATCTGCAGATAATTTCAAGGTCACAGACCCCCTACAGCCCATCTTTGTTCCTCTTAAACACTCCTGTTGTCACTGTTTAGTCACGAAGCTGTGTCCAACTCTCGCAACCCCGTGGACTGTAGCCCACCAGGTGCTCTGTCCATGGGATTTCCCAGGCCAGAACACTGGAGTGGGTTGCCACTTCCTTCTCCAAGGGATCTTCCCAACCCAGGGATCAAAGCGGCATCTCCTGCACTGGCAGGCAGGTTCTTTACCACTGAGCCACCAGGGAAGCCCCTGAACATTCACAGTTCGCAGTTACAAATCCTTGGCCGGGATCATCTCTAAGAGCCCCTTCACCTTAAAAAAAAAAAAAAAAAACCTTTCATACTCTGAAAGTGTAAGCTGAAAAGTCTTCTCTATCCACTCTAACCCCTGTAAACTGTTTGGCAAACAGCCTATAAATCAGTGGCATTTGATGGCCCAGGAATGACAAACAATTCCAGATTTAGTTTTTACAATCATTGAAAGCAGTCCTCTGACCTGGGCCGGGCAGGCCTGGCTGGGACGGCCCCGCTGTCCACCGGCCAGTGTTGGACACGAAAGACGCGCTGGAGATGAAGTGCTTGCGGGGCCCCGTGTAGTCCACGATCTCGTACTGCCCGGGGCCTGGCAGAGGCGGCTTCGGGGGCAGAGGCAAAGGCTGGGCGGAGAAGTTCAGGATGGGGTTTCTCCTTTAGAAAAGACAAATCGGAAAGATGTCACTAAGTCAGTCTATGGAGTAAGTGGCAGGTTTTAGCTGTAGCGCTGAGCCGCTACAAGAGGACTGGATGCTGTGTATGAGACCGGTTTCTGCTTGTGGCGCCACTGCCAGTGGTCTGGGGGCCCTGGACCTCAGTCTCCTCGCCTGCACGAGGGCGATCGCAACAGGGCCTACTCCATAGGCTTGTTGTCAGGGTTAAAGGAGATGATGCCCTTAACACATGGTGGTCAGGACAGGGCCCAGCACAGAGCGAGAGCACGGTACACAGTGTTGCTGAGGATGGCCAATGTCATCGAGCTGATCGGGAAAGGCAGACAGCATCAAAGCCATGGGCCAGCTCTGATCACATGGTCGTGCCTGGCTGGAGCTCAGGGTAAGGAACTGAGAAAGCTTCCATTAGGTTAAACAGCTAGCTGAGGGAGGGATTAACTTTTCCTTCTAAATCACATGCCCTAGTCCTTGCTTCAGCCCTTCACTTTGTGGCAAAACTGAGATGTGAAAAAAGTACAGGGTGGACGCACAGTGCACGTTCAAGGAACATACTTTTTAAACGAGAGAGAGTTTTCTGGAAACTGCTTTTAAATCGCTCCAACTTCACGCTTCCTTCCCTCATCCATTCCTACAGCGAGAAACAAGAAGTGCCAAAGAGCACGTATATTTTAAGACTAACAGCTTTATTGGTCTTTCAATTTACCATCTAATTTTTAAAGGGACTTTTACCCTTGTGCTAAAAATTCTAAAAACACATTTGATCAGAACACAATGCAGATTGACTGGAGATATAAACTGATATGGACAAGCCCTGCTGGGGTTGGTTTCACTTATCCTTCTAAAATAAATGTAAACGTCTCTAAGTGGGATTAAAAATAACTGACATAATTTGCTGGGCAAAGCAAAGACATGAAATAAACTCATATATTAACAGGGGAAAAAAAAAAAAAGAACTAAGGCCTCACTTGGGCTCAACGGGAAGAACATTAGTGAGCCTCTTGTGATGCCTACATGGCCAGGAAACGGGATAGGCATCCGGAATTCCAAGGGTTTGCCTTCCCAAGATTAGAGGTTGCCCCAGCATTGATGTTTCACAAACATCTTCAATATTTTTCTGGCAAGGCAGGAGGTAGAAGTGGAGAAACAATGGGTTGGAAATCAAGAGATCAAGAGACCACTAGATAACAATCACCAACAACTGAGATTTCAGTTGGTTTTGGTTTTGTCTCCCCCTCCTTCAGGAAAGGGAGTCTTGTAAAGCCTGTGATTGTGAGAATAAATTAAAGAGAGACGGAACCTGCACCCAAACCCTCACTCTAATTCACTCTGAGGCTGAGTCTCCCCATCTGTAAAACGAGGGGGTTGGACATGATAACGTCTCAGCTGTGACCTCCCATTGGGCCTTGATTCAAAAAGTCCCACTGGGGCCGGGGAATGTGGGTTCGACCCCTCCCTGGGGAACTAAGATCCCACAGGCCACAGGGCAACGAGGCCCAGGCGTTCTGAAGCCTATGCGCCGCAACCAGAGAGTCCACGCGCCCCAAGGAAAGATCCCGCATGACACAACCAAGACCTGACAGAGCCAAATAAATAAAAAGAAAACAGAAAAAAGAGAAAAGCGCTCAGGTAATGAGCACAGGTGAAAAAAAAAAAACAAAGTAGAAAACCCAGAGAGGTCCCCTGGGTTGCCCTGGAACCCTGAGATCACAGTGAGGGTCCCTCTGCTCCCCCAGCCACGCCACAGAAGGGCTGCTCACTCCCACCTCGTACGGGAGGCTTCTCCTCAGGTCTTGCACTAGCAGGTAGGAGAGGTTTCTCAGCCCTGAATGGCCCCGGGAGAGGCACCCCAGCTTGACGTCAACCCATCCAAACAGAAGAGGGACTGGGATCCCCAACGCTGGAATCCCAGTGCCCTTGGCCAACATCTTCTGAGGAGAGGTGTTCTTAGACTCGAAAAACTATAGGCAACCTAGAGATGTCTCATCCAACCTCCTTATTTTGCTAAAGAAGTTGGGGCCCAGGGAGAGGAAGTAAGTCACCCGATATGACAGAGCAGGTCGGGAGTCGTGCCGGCTCTAGAACTCAAGTCTTGGTGCCTAGCCACGTGCAGAGGGCCTCTTGGCAGAGGGGTGTTTTTGACTTTCGGAGTCACANAGGGTCCCTCTGCTCCCCCAGCCACGCCACAGAAGGGCTGCTCACTCCCACCTCGTACGGGAGGCTTCTCCTCAGGTCTTGCACTAGCAGGTAGGAGAGGTTTCTCAGCCCTGAATGGCCCCGGGAGAGGCACCCCAGCTTGACGTCAACCCATCCAAACAGAAGAGGGACTGGGATCCCCAACGCTGGAATCCCAGTGCCCTTGGCCAACATCTTCTGAGGAGAGGTGTTCTTAGACTCGAAAAACTATAGGCAACCTAGAGATGTCTCATCCAACCTCCTTATTTTGCTAAAGAAGTTGGGGCCCAGGGAGAGGAAGTAAGTCACCCGATATGACAGAGCAGGTCGGGAGTCGTGCCGGCTCTAGAACTCAAGTCTTGGTGCCTAGCCACGTGCAGAGGGCCTCTTGGCAGAGGGGTGTTTTTGACTTTCGGAGTCACATAGGCCTGAGTTGGAACACCAGTTATCCAAGTCCCTGGACCTCTCTATTCCCCCCTTATAAGGGGACGGAAGACTGGAGAAAAGCTATGTCAGGCCCCCAGCAGAGCACCAGCACACAGTGCGTGCTCAGTAAAAGGAGTCACTGTTATTACCACCGTCCCCTGCAGTACCACTGCCCGCTGCCTGAACCCACATCGGCAACAGAGCCTCCAAAAGGGAGGTTAGGGGACCCCTCGCCAGAATCACCTTGAGGCAGGGTGGACACTCCCATTGCCAGGGGGTGAAAGGGGTGCTGTGGGCAGCCTACTTGAAGCTCACATCTTGGGATGGAGGGACAGCTGGCTTGGATGCTTGTATTTAGAATAAAGGTATCCACGGGGAAAGGAGGAAAAATACATTGCCTCCTGGAGTTTGGGGGAGAGTGGGTACATGTATATATATGGCTGAGTCCCTTCGCTATTCACCTGAAACTATCACAACATTGTTTGTGAATCGGCTACACCCCAATACAAAATTAAAAGTTAAAAAAAAATTAACTGAAAACCACCATAGCAAGAAGCTAAATTAGTCCATGGAGTTTGAAAATGAAGATAAAAATCTTAACAAAGTTTGAACTTCCCCCAGATCACACCTCCCACAGAGCCAAGTGACCTCCCAGCCTTGCTCGCTAATGTCAGCACCACCCAGGGCTCATTTTGAGGGAAAACCTTAGCCCAACCACTTCTCAGGTATAACCTGAGGCTGGACTATGCCACTAGCCATTTTAAGGAAGTATGTACATCTCTATATACTAGGACTTGCCTGTATAGCATATACATTCACAGGCACAGGAGGGCCTAGACGAGCTATCCCATGTTGAAGGTTGGGAAGGGCGGTGGTGTGGAGATACCCCTCATCCAAGGTAAGGAGCAGTGGCTGCACTTTGCTGGAACAGCCGTGAAGAGATACCCCACGCCCAAAGTAAGGGAAACCCAAGTAAGATGGTAGGTGTTGCAAAAGGGCATCAGAGGGNACAGGCAAATTTGGCCTTGGAATGCAGAATGAAGCAGGGCAAAGACTAATAGAGTTTTGCAAAGAAAACGCACTGGTCATAGCAAATACCCTCTTCCAACAAGACAAGAGAAGACTCTACACATGGACATCAACAGATGGTCAACACTGAAATAGATTGATTATATTCTTTGCAGCCAAAGATGGAGCTTTATACAGTCAACAAAAACAAGACCAGGAGCTGAGTGTGGCTCAGATCATGAGCTCCTAATTGCCAAATTGAAGACAGTAGGGAAAACCACTAGACCATTCAGGTATGACCTAAATCAAATCCCTTATGATTATACAGTAGAAGTGAGAAATAGATTTAAGGGCTTAGATCTGATAGATAGAGTGCCTGATGAACTATGGAATGAGATTCGTGACACTGTACAGGAGACAGGGATCAAGACCATCCCCATTGAAAAGAGATGCAAAAAAGCAAAATGGCTGTCTGGGGAGGCCTTACAAATAGCTGTGAAAAGAAGAGAGGCAAAAAGCAAAGGAGAAAAGGAAAGATATAAGCATCTGAGTGCAGAGCTCCAAAGAATAGCAAGAAGAGATAAGAAAGCCTTCTTCAGTGATCAATGCAAAGAAATAGAGGAAAAGAAAAGAATGGGAAAGACTAGAGATCTCTTCAAGAAAATTAGAGATACCAAGGGAACATATCATGCAAAAATGGGCTCGATAAAGGACAGAAGTGGTCTGGACCTAACAGAAGCAGAAGATATTAAGAAGAGGTGGCAAGAATACACAGAGAAACTGTACAAAAAAGATCTTCATGACCTGGATAATCACGATGGTGTGATCACTCATCTAGAGCCAGACATCCTGGAATGTGAAGTCAAGTGTGCCTTAGAAAGTATCATTACGAACAAAGCTAGTGGAGGTGATGGAATTCCAGTGGAGCTATTTCAAATCCTGAAAGATGATGCTGTGAAAGTGTTATACTCAATATGCCAGCAAATTTGGAAAACTCAGCAGTGGCCACAGGACTGGAAAAGGTCAGTTTTCATTCCAATCCCAAAGAAAGGCAATGCCAAAGAATGCTCAAACTACC
>SJYA01000247.1:319340-462951 GCA_006410615.1 Neotragus moschatus
CCGAAGAATCGATGCTTTTGAACTGTGGTATTGGAGAAGACTCTTGAGAGTCCCTTGGAGATCCAACCAGTCCATTCTGAAGGAGATCAGCCCTGGGATTTCTTTGGAAGGAATGATGCTAAAGCTGACGCTCCAGTACTTTGGCCACCTCATGCGAAGAGTTGACTCATTGGAAAAGACTTTGATGCTGGGAGAGATTGGGGGCAGGAGGAGAATGGGACGGCAGAGGATGAGATGGCTGGATGGCATGGCCGACTTGATGGGCGTGAGTCTGAGTGAACTCCGGGAGTTGGTGATGGACAGGGAGGCCTGGCGTGCTGCGATTCATGGGGTCGCAAAGAGTCGGACACGACTGAGCGACTGAACTGAACTGAACTGAAAATAAAAATCACAGATGTGCCTGAAAAAAAAAATACATTGCCTCCTTTCTTTCCCTCCCATTTGCATGGAAGAACATTATATATAGTGTGATCCACTACTCTCGCCTTATAAATAAAAGCTGGAGTCTAGCTGTTCTGAGCCGGAGAAGGCAATGGCACCCCACTCCAGTACTCTTACCTGGAAAATCCCATGGACGAAGGAGCCTGGTGGGCTGCAGTCCAAGGGGTCGCTAAGAGTTGGACACGACTGCGCAACTTCACTTTCCCTTTTCACNATCCACTACTCTCGCCTTATAAATAAAAGCTGGAGTCTAGCTGTTCTGAGCCGGAGAAGGCAATGGCACCCCACTCCAGTACTCTTACCTGGAAAATCCCATGGACGAAGGAGCCTGGTGGGCTGCAGTCCAAGGGGTCGCTAAGAGTTGGACACGACTGCGCAACTTCACTTTCCCTTTTCACTTTCATGCATTGGAGAAGGAAATGGCAACCCACTGCAGTGTTCTTGCCTGGAGAATACCAGGGATGGGGGAGCCTGGTGGGCTGCCGTCTATAGGGTCGCACAGAGTCAGACACGACTGAAGCGACTTAGCAGCAGCAGCAGCTGTTCTGAGCACCTTCAGGAGTCTGATGAGTGTGTGACTGGCATCATGACTCCTGGAAGTTAGAGCTGGAATGGGCCAACCACCATATGAGATCACCCCATGGGTCTGGGTCACCCCGAGCCCAGTTCTTTAAGTAGACTGAAGTGTCTACTTTCCTGACCAGTGATGGCCTGCAGGGGGCTGGGCAGGTGGGATCAGTCTCCCACCAGATTCTTGCTGAGAGTGAGTGAGAGCCGTCCCTCACCTTCCCTTCCATCCACATGTCCAGGAGAGGCTTGGCCCCACCAACTCAACTTTTGGATCTTGGGAGAGTGTCAGCCCCATATATGGCTCTGTGCCAACACTCTGGGGAGTCCAGACTGTAGCGGGCTAAGACATAGACCCTGAATGCTCCCTAGGGTTGACAGTCCACTGCTCGTGACAATCACGACTGGTGATGACTCAAAGCAGTACAGGTTTGCACTCAGACAGGCTTGAGTCTGAATCTCCGCCTCCCCGCCCACTAGCTGTGCATCCTTAGAAAAGTCTCTTAACCTCCCTAAGCTTGAGTTTCTTTATCTATGAAGTGGTAGATAATAACACCTGCCACCCAGGGCTGTTAGGAAGATGGATGAGTGCTGCTCAGCTCAGGTCCGTCGCTCAGTTGTGTCCGACTCTGTGACTCCATGGACCACAGCACACCAGGCCGCCCTGTCCATCACCAGCTGCTGGAGCTTACTCAAACTCCCATCCATTGAGTCAGTGATGCCATCCAACAGTCTCATCCTCTGTCGTCCCCTTCTCCTCCCGCCTTCAATCTTTTCCAGCACCAAGGTCTTTTCCAGTGAGTCAGTTCTTCGCATCAGGTGGCCAAAGTACTGGAGTTTCAACTTTAGCATCAGTCCTTCCAATGAATATTCAGAACATTTCCTTTAGGATGGACTGGTTGGATCTCCTTGCAGTCCAAGGGACTCTGAAGAGTCTTCTCCAACACCACAGTTCAAATGCATCAATTCTTCGGGGCTCAGTTTTCTTTATAGTTCAACTCTCACATCCATACATGACTACTGCAAAAACCATATCATTTTTCTAAAACATGAAATGTTAGAATAGATTCCAACTGGGTAAATCCAGAAATCTCCCCTAGAAGAGGTAACATTTGCCCGGGAAAGTAAGCAGGAATTCTTTGGGTAGAAAAGGTGGACAGGGCATCATGCTCAGTGTGTGCACGCTCAGCCATGTCTGGCTCTTTGTGACTCCATGGCCTGGAGCCCTCCAGGCTCTTCTGTCCATAGGATTTGCCAGACAAGAATACTGGAGTGGGTTGCCATTTCCTACTCCAGGGGGTCTTCCCAATTAAGGGATCGAACCCACGTCTCTTGTGTCTCCTGAGAAGCGGGCATTTCCTACAGAGGAAAGAGCAGGTGCCAAAGCCTGGAAGTGGGACAAGCCAGGACTGGGCACAAGGAGGCAGAGGCTGGGCCCTGGACCGCTTTCAAGCCTCCATCCACCCATTCTGGGTTGTTCGCTTGGGTTTCTGACCATCCCCCTTACAGACCCTGATGGAGAGTGACAGAAAACTCCTACCTATGGCCTCTCAGTGCCACCTAACTCCCAGGTCACCTCTCAGAAACACCCGGCACAGCGCTATCCAACAACTCCAGGCCTTGCTGTGCTGGTCCGTTTTCCAGGAGCACCTCCTTTCCCTGGGAACTCTGACCCCCTCTTCACTTCTCACCTCCTCCAGGGAAACTCTCCCAGCCACTTTCCTCCCTGTTTCCCACCTTCCTTCCCTGGCTCCACGGAGTAGCATGGGTTTTGGAGTCAGAGAGACCTGGATTCTCTGCTCCACTTCCTGAGTGAGTCTGCATCCTCCGTGAACTCTATGTAACCATCCCGACCAGTGATGGAGCCGAACACTAGACAGTGTGAAAGCTCTGAGCACCGTGTGGCTGGCCCCTCAGAACACGGCAGCCATTCTTCTCTGCAAGAAACACACCAGAAAAACACACAAGAAAAAAGCTTTTCTATGCTTTTGACTTTCCTAGCTCTCTAGCAGGGGGGATGGTGCCTTATAAGATCCTCTGGAGGAGGGCATGGCAACCCACTCCAGTATTCTTGCCTGGAGAATCCCATGGACGGAGGAGCCTGGCGGGTTACAGTCCATACGGTCACAAAGAGTTGGACATGACTGAAGCGACTTAGCACGCACGCCTGGTGTCTTATCCATCTCTGAGGCCCTGGTCCCTATTCTTGAGAACATCTGCCTGACTGCAGAGAAAAGCAGGGGGGTTGAAGCAAGCAGGGGAGCCCAGGCATCTAAACCCCGCCTGACGGTTTTATCGTCATCCAGGGCTGGTCCTTTTGTGTCACTGTGGGGCTGGGCAGATCACCGGGGTCATCCTGGATCAAGCCCAGGGCAGCCGCAGTGCATTGTGACCAGGGCTTTTATGAGCCTCGTCACCCAGTTATAAAAGCCAATCTGGTTCTGCCTGGTGGAAAGAAAACATCTATCAAAGGCTCTGAGTTGGCCACAACTGGATTAAGTTGTGTTTGCAGCTTCCAATGTGAGCTATTTGCAAATCACCCTGAGAATAATGAATGTCTCCCAGAACGACTCAGCGGGTCACTGGGGGAGGGCATCGGAGACCCTCGGGACACTCCCAGGCACAGATTCTCTCTGCCTCAGGGATTCCCAGGGTCGGGAGGAATAAAGGGGCAATTTTTTCTCATCATTAAAGGGCAGCCGATTGCCTCTAGGGTGGAATGTGGTATCTGTTTAACAGGGTAGCGGGTGACAGATTACAGCCGCTTGGGAAGAAGCATCCCATATCTAATTGAAAATCCCAGGGGAACTTTAGGTGGGTCCAACGTAATTACCCTAATTGGAGCAGGGCCAACGGGGCTTGATTCTTCGGCTCTGGCTGTGACAGGACAGCGTGTCTGAGCAAAACCAGTGGCTTAAAAACTCCAGGAAGCAGATCAAGGGTTAGAAAGATGTCAGTGGGTGTTTCACCTGCTTGCTGGCGTGAGCTGGAAGGCAGCACCTAGGAGGAACTATTTTGATCTCCAAAAAGCCCTCACCCTGACTCACCCTGAGCCCCTGAGTCATCACTGTGACAGATGATGACGACCTGAAGAAATGAAGCCCTAGCTGACACCCCTCCTCCAAAGACCCCCAGGGAGCTGCGAAATCCTCTTAGCTTTTGAGCCAGCAACGTGGCCATAGCAAAGAGATGCGTGGTGATGTGTTCTGCAGCTGAGGAGCCCAGAAATGACCACACCATCACCCCTCCAGCCCCGGCATAGCATCTGCCCTGCGGGGCCACTCGAGAAACATCAGGCAAGTGTAGAGGACTCATTCGCTCACACATTTCAATAAAAATACAAGCCACACTCATAGAAAGCTTATAGTGTGCCAGAACTAGTGAATTGCGCGGATGGACAAAGGAGCCCGCTGGGCTCCAGTCCATAGGATTGCAAAGAGTCAGACACGACAGAAGTGACGTAGCACGCCTGCACAAGCCCACTATAAAGTGTCAGTTCAGTTCAGCCGCTAGTTGCGTCCGACTCTCTGCGACCTCATGGACTGCAGCACGCCAGGCCTCCCTGTCCATCACCAACTCCCGGAGCCTACTCAAACTCATGTCCACTGAGTCGGCGATGCCATCCAACCATCTCATCCTCTGTCATCCCCTTCTCCTCCTGCCCGCCATCTTTCCCAGCATCAGGGTCTTTTTAAATAATAAAGTGTTCTTGCCGCAATTCCCAGAGGGTGAATTTGAATTCCCAGGGAGTTAAGTGACCCCCAACCCTGCCCTCAGCCTCCCAGGGGCTGGTGAGCGGGGAAGACAGGAGTCTCAGGGGCCTGAGCCCCTGCCCGTGCTTATGCCCACGATGCCACAGCCTCTTCAGCCCATTCCCAGCTCAGGAGGCCAGCAGGGGTTGGTGACATGGGCTCAGCCACTCCCGCAAGAATGACCATGTCCCCGTCCTTTCTGCATCCTGAAGAAAGCAGAGCCCAAAATACCATTTTTGCAAACTGGAACCCCACCCAGGAACAGGGAACCATGCACGTGGCAGCAAGAGAAATAAGGACAAGGCCCCCCACGTCCTATCATGTGCACGTGATGCCCGGGCTTCCAAAACAGAGGCATGGTGACGATGCTCAGGTTCTCCACCACTGCCCCACACAGCCCCAGGGATCTGAGTATGAGGAGGCGAGGTGGAGCAAAGTCTCAGGATGTTGATGGGTAGGAGACAACGCAGACCTTCTCCAGGGCCTGGCAACCTAAGGACAGGACAGGCACTCCTCCCTCTCCCTTCTCCCCAGGGTCGCAGGAAAGGAAACAGAATTTGAACGTGAGAGACTGAGTTTGGATACTCCTAAAATGTGAGAGACTGGCATTTGGATGCTCCTGAAATACTACCATATCCAGCTGTATCTTTTCTTTATATGACATCCCTTTCTCCATCATCCACCATCAACAGATGGATGCTATTTTGGAATAACCAACAACACGCTTTAGTTTTATCTCTTTGCTTTAAAAAATGAAATTATGGATTTCTCGATTTCACCCTTTCCGTGTCAACTCAAAAGGATATCCCAGAGCTTCCTCTATGGGTCCCGGCTGGCTCCATGTTCACTGTCCCCAAATGCTCTCCTGAGGGACAGACACAGTGAGCAAAACTGGGTCGTGGAGTGTCAGAAATGGGAAGATTTCCCCTTTTCACACATGGAGAAACAAAGGCCCAGGGAGGCACCGAGGGCAGCCCCCACCCCAGAGCCTGCCATAGAAACTGGGGTGCCATCCAGTCACCAGGGTGAACCCAAGTTTAAGAGACACTGGGTCTGACGTGTCCCTTTACTGCAGGACCTGTCAGACCCTTGAACAACTTAATAGACCTTCTCAGAGCCCTTAACAAGTTCCTGTGCACTGTGATGCTGCCAGGGGCAGAAGGACGGTGTGCAGCGACGCCTAGGTTTAGTAAGCAAGTATCATCCATTTGGGAGGCATCACGGAGAGCCAGAGGGCCCAGAGCCACCCCCAGACGGGCCAGCAGCACTGCCCTGATCCTGCTGGAAAGACGGCCCTTGCGTGTGGCCATGCAAACTCGGGACCTCACTACCCCACATTTGGGGGCACATTCCTCTGCCCTGCTCTGGAGTTGTTCCTGGAGAGCCTGGCTGAAGGAATGCAGGGTGTTCTGTTCACCCGAGCGCCCCCACAGCCTCCAGCTCAGCACCAGAAACGGCCAGGGCCTGCTGACCGACAGAGGCCAATGCCGTAAAATGAGACTGTTCCAAACCACTCGTCCCAACTCGAACGAAGGTCAAATGACACAGCTCTGAAGAAGACAGCTGAACATGCAGCACTCTCCCCTCTCCTCTTGTCGGTTCCCTGAAGAAGCTTCCAGACTTGGGACGGGGGCTGGAGCTGCCACACCGCATAAACAACCGCCTCCTCTGCCCTCACGAATCCTCTCTGGGATATAGAAGAGCAGCTGCTGTCATAAGAAGAGTGAGCGACTTTCAAGCCCTTTCTTATCTGATCCACACGGGTTCTTATGCTCAGTCACTCAGTTGTGTCCAACTCTTTGCGACTCCATGGACTGCAGCCCGCCAGGCTCCTCTGTCCATGGGGATTCTCCAGGCGAGAATATTGGAGTGAGTTGCCATGCCCTCCTCCAGGGGATCTTCCCAACCCAGGGACCAAACCCACTTCTCTCGCATGGCAGGCAGATTCCTTATTGACTGAGCCACCGGGGAAACCCAAGAATACTGGAGTGGGTAGCCTCTCCCACTCTTCACGACCCCATGGACTGCAGCCCGCCAGGCTCCTCTGCCCATGGGGATTCTCCAGGTGAGAATATTGGAGTGGGTTGCCATGCCCATCCCACTGGGGATCTTCCCAACCTAGGGATCAAATTGGGGTCTCCTGCATTGCAGGCAGATTCTTTACCAGCTGAGTTACCACGGAAGCCCTGGTTCTTATCTGCACTTAATAACACAGGTTCTTCAGTTCAGTTCAGTTCAGTTGCTCAGTCGTGTCCAACTCTTTGCAACCCTGTGAATCACAGCACGCCAGGCCTCCCTGTCCATCACCAACTCCTGGAGTTCACTCAGACTCATGTCCATCGAGTCAGTAATGCCATCCAGCCACCTCATCCTCTGTCGTCCCCTTCTCCTCCTGCCCCCAATCCCTCCCAGCATCAGAGTCTTTTCCAATGAGTCAACTCTTCACATGAGGTGGCCAAAGTAATGGTTTCAGCTTTAGCATCATTCCTTCCAAAGAACACCAAGGGCTGATCTTCTTTAGAATGGACTGGTTGGATCTCCTTACAGTCCAAGGGACTCTCAAGAGTCTTCTCCAACACCACAGTTCAAAAGCATCAATTCTTCGGCACTCAGCTTTCTTCCAGTCCAAATCTCGCATCCACACATGACCACTGGAAAAACCATAGCCTTGACTAGATGGACCTTAGTCGGCAAAGTAATGTCTCTGCTTTTGAATATGCTATCTAGGTTGGTCATAACTTTTCATCCAAGGAGTAAGTGTCTTTTATTTTTTTTAGTTTTTTTCCGTCTCAGGTGTACATGAGTTCCCAATCTTGAACCCCCTCTCCCCACCTCCCACCCCACATCCGCGTCTTTTAATTTCATGGCTGCAGTCACCATCTGCAGTGATTTTGAAGTTCTTGTCTGCACTTAATTACATGGAAACATGGAGGCTCAGGGAGAAGTCTCTGCCAGAGACGGAGCTATGATCCCCACTCAGGTCTGCTAACCCTGAAACCTGCCCTCTCTCCCACTCCACTGAGGGGCAGCGTTGCCCAAGCCAACCTGGAGGCAGGGAGCCCCTGACATTTGGAAAGAGCCTGTTCCTGGAGACTTTCCTTTCCTGGTCCCAAGCCTTGCAGCATGTGAAGAACGCCACACACAGAACCCCAGATCCTCTGGGCATCAGGGACTTATCTGGTGGACTCCATCTGAGGTCTGAGTCCTGGCTCCAGGTCCTAGGTTGGACACAGCAGGCTCACATTTTGCTCCTCTCCCTGACCTCTGGCCCCTGACCCCTGACTCCTTGTCCTGGGCTGATGGTCTGATCAGACCCAGTGTTGCCAGCGTTCCTGGCCTGCCCACCTTCTCTGCCCCTGTGGCTATGGGTCCCACCAGCTGCCTGACCTCTCTGGAGGGTCCCAGGTGGCTACACCTTTAGTCCAAGCCCTGCTGGTCAGCCCTCCCTACAATCACTGCTGCCTGGAGAGAATTATAGAGGGGTTCGGACCTAGAAATGACGGGATGACTGACCTTGACGATCTTAGTTCTAGAAGTTCTAGGCCCATTTTGAGAAATATTAAGCCCTGTGAACTTTTGAGTCTCTGAGGGGAAAGTAACATTAAATTATGGGAGATTAAAAACAGCAGCACAAATCCCTGCCATCACTTTCAAAATCTGTTTTGAGTCACCATTCGTACGTACTATGTCAATACTTGTTTTTCAATCTGAAAGCAACTTTCAGATAAACTATCCCCACTTTACAGTGGAAGGCGTGGAGGCTCAGAGGGGTTAGGGCAGGGCTGATGGTCACAGCACAGAAACAGCAGAGCCAAAGTTCAAATGCAGCAGATCTGACCAACTCTAGAGTCTAGGCTTTTAACCTATCCATACAAGACTGTGAGAGCATCATTGCTCCCATATATCCTGCCACCCCCGTGGAGATTTTCTAAAAAATAGAATAATATCAGCACCAGGGGCATACAGCACTGTGGGGAATGTTGGGCGATCCAAACAGTCCCGAGCCCGAGTCCCAGCGCTCCTTTTAGCTGTGTGGACTTAGGCAAGCCTCTCAGCCTCTCTGAAGCCTGACTTCCTTCTCTCTGAAGCAGAAACAATCATTCCTACAAAAGAGTCGTCATGATCTTTGAAGATGTTAAGTTCCTGGCACACAGTAGTTGCTCAATAAATACGACGCACTCAGCAAGTAATGTGTCGACAAGGGCTCCATGAGAGCTACCCAGCCTGCGTCTGCCAAACTGTGACACCTCTCCCTTTTCCCCCATGTTGGGGTCCTTCCCCAGAAACACCTTTCAGAAGAAAGATCAGAATAATCAGGACTCACGGGATCAGAGTCTTTTTTTGAACTTTGGGATGGCCATTTGGGTTGTAATAACCGGGTCCCGGGCCTGTTGACGTCAGCTTTAATCCACGGTCAGTTTTTGATTTAAAACAAGACATCAATATCTTTGGCGACTGCTTCACAAGGGATTCGTTGACATCATAATGCCCTGAGAGGAAAGACATTTTAAGACAGAATAAATAACTCTTCTCAAATAAATAAAAAGCAGTGCCTTATGCCTAAGAATACATTTAATAACTATAAGGCAGTATTGGTCCAGGATGCTCAAGTAATAGGGTCCGCCTGGAATAACTGAAAATAACATTCACCATTTAGAGAACATGCATCCATGCGTCACAGACTTAACTCATTTAATCCTCACGGCAGCCCTGCAAGGTGGGTATTAGCACATCCATTCTGAACACGAGGAAACAGCCTCAGAGATATTCAGTCCCTTGCCAAGAGACATTCATCTAACCAGAGGCTAAGCCTAGCGTCTTCCTGTATAAACTGAGGACAATAATTCTTCTAACAACCAGGAGGCTACGGTAGTAAAAGAACCTTTTAGGTTCCTGGAATGTGGTAGTTGTTCAGTAACTATTATGCAGTTTGTTGTTGTTATTTGGTTGCTAGGTCACATCTGACTCTTTTGGGACCCCATGAAGTGTAGCCTGCCAGGCTCTTCTGTCCATGGAATTTTCCAGGCAAGAACACTCGAGTGGGTTGCCACTTCCTTCAGGAGTTCTTCCCAACTGAGGGATGTAACTTGTGTCTCCAGCACTGCAGGCAGATTCTTTACTATTGAGCCGCCTAGGAAGCCCGATAGTTCTTAATTATGTAATTCACAAATATTTATTGAGCACCCTCTATGTGGACCCAGAATCATCTGCCTTCAACGTCCACTCATTCCCATCATACCCTGTCTCAAGAATAAAAGTACATTGTGCACAAAGCTATAAGGAAGAAGAGAATGATCTGGGCTGAGGTAAAGAGGGAGCAGCCTCACCCCTAAAGAGCTGGTGGATCAGTTACTTAGTTGTGTCCGACTCTTTGCGGCCCCATGGATTATAGCCTCCCAGAGTCCTCCGTCCGGTGGCTTCTCCAGGCAATAATACTGGAGTGGGTTGCCATGCCCGTCTCCAGGGGATCTTCCCCTCCCAGGGATCGAACCTGTGTCTCCTGCGTCCCCTGCAGTGGCAGGCAGATTCTTTACCACTGACCCACCAGGAAGCCCAAAGAGCTGGCAGCCCTGTAAGTGGGTGCAGGCATTTTGGGGTGCAAAGCAGCACTACTAGGCAAAGGCCTTCAAGACGCTGCACACTTAAAATATATTTATATTTTGATATGTAAAAACATATGAAAGAAAGTGAAGTCACTCAGTCGTGTCTGAGTCTTTGCGACCCCATGGACTGTAGCCTACCAGGCTCCTCCATCCATGGGATTTTCCAAGCAAGAATACCGGAGTGGGGTGCCATTTCCTTCTCCAGGAGATCTTCCTGGTCCAGGGACTGAACCTGGGTCTCCTGCATTGTAGGCAGACACTTTACTGTCTGAGCCACCNGTGTCCGACTCTTTGCGGCCCCATGGACTGTAGCCTACCAGGCTCCTCCATCCATGGGATTTTCCAAGCAAGAATACCGGAGTGGGGTGCCATTTCCTTCTCCAGGAGATCTTCCTGGTCCAGGGACTGAACCTGGGTCTCCTGCATTGTAGGCAGACACTTTACTGTCTGAGCCACCAGGGAAGTCATGTATATATATATACTTATTTGTGTCCGGTCTTATTTGCGTCACCTGGGATCCCAAGTTGCGCCACATAGACTTTCCAGTTGTGGGGAGCAGGTTCAGTAGTTGCGGGCTCAGGCGTACTTGCCTCATGGCACACAGGATCTTAGTTCCCCAATCAGGGATCAAACTTGTATCCCCTGCATTACAAGCCAGATTCTTAACCTCTGGACCCCCAGGGAAGCCCTCCAAGATGCTGCACACTTTGACCCTGGTTTCCCATTACTTGGAAATTGAGAAAATTATTCAACATGATGGAAAAGCTCTAAGCCTAAAGATACACACCACGGCAGTAGCTACAGTGTGAGAGATGGTGACGAGCCTAAAGGTCCAGGTACAAGGGCACAGTTATGGGGAAAAAGCCCACCCTGGTGGAATATCAGCCCTGTGGGTGGTAAATGCAAGGACTGTGAGGCCCGTGGCAGTGCTCTTGAAAATCAAGGTGAGAGAAGTAAAATAAAGCCTAGCAGTCTATACTGCGTGTACTATATCAATGTACAATTGGATACACATGAATTAAAAATAGGTGGGAACCCAGAAAAGTGGGGGAAACTACATTAATGGTCGCATTGTGCATGCAAAAAATATTTGAAACTTTCTAAACATCCCAAGGCTCATTTTGTTTTAAATGAAATCAACTTTTCCTTTGCAAGATCACTGAAAACAGCAATATGGGATCTATTAGCAGGATTTTACTTAAATGGGAATAGTGATGGCAAAAGTGAAGGGAAGACGAGTCTCCGTGGAAGCAGGTGGGTAGATTATCTCTGTGCTGAAGGGCAATTTGGTCACAAATATCAAAAACCTTAAATATTTTACATACCTTTCGACTTAGCAGTTTCATGTTAGGCAATTTATCTAAGGAAATAATCTCAATTGTACACAGGTGTGAGCTATAAGGATGTTTGCTCCCACTCTATTTATATGAGTAATCAGTTTAAAACAACCTGTATCTCCAACAAGGGAGCATTTTTTTCCCCTTAAGTTATGGCACCACTGGATAATGGAGTATTACACGACCGTTTGGGCTTCCCAGGTGGCACTAGTGGTCAAGAACTCGCCTGCCGGTGCAGCAGACTAAGAGACATGAGTTCCATCCCGGGCTCGGGAAGATCCCTTGCAGGAGGGCACAGAAATCCACTCCAGTGTTCTAGCCTGGATAATCCCACGGACAGAGGATCTTGGTAGGCTATGGTCCACAGGGTCAAAAAGAACCAGACACAACTGAAGTGACTTAGCACACATGCATTAACAAAAGATGTTCTAGGAAGATTTTTTTTTAATCAGAGGATAATTGCTTTATAAGATTTGTGTTGGTTTCTGCCATACATCAACATGAATCAGCCACAGGAGGGTTTTTAATAACAAGAAAAGATAGTCCCAATATACCTTAAATTCAAAAAACAAAACAAAACAGATGTCCAGTTAGCAGCATTTATAATACTGGTATATGAGATGGTTACATAGCGTCACAGACACAATGGACATAAATTTGAGCAAACTCTGGGAGATAGTGGAGGACAGAGGAGCCTGGCATGCTCCAGTCCATCGAGGTCTCAGAGAGGCAGACACAATGTAGCAACTGAACAATAAAACAATGCATCTCTCAAATTATCTTCCTGTTTCATTTACACACATACTTATTTTTTAACTTTTATTCCCTTTACCAAAAAGAAAAGAAAGTTTAAAGCAATGCTTGATTATAAAGTGTTAAAAAGCAGAAGCAAGCAGGAAGGGCATTTATGCTCTGACAGCCCAGAGAAGTCAGGTGAACACTCGGCCTTAGTCACTCCTGGTCCTTCTCTCGGGCACTGGGTGCCGTCTCGTGGCGCTGGGCCCACAGTTCAGATTAAATTGTGTCACCCACCCTTTTTTGTTGGAAAGCTATTCTTTTATTTTTTGTTACATGAACAATATCTTATTGCTGCTCTAATTTGTATTCCTTGGGCTTATATTTATTTTTTATAGTTTATTTACTAATTATTTTTGGTTGCACTAGCTCTTCATTGCTACCCTCAGGCTTTCTCTGGTTGCAGCGAGCGGACCAACTCTTTGCTGCAGTGCGTGGGCATCTCATTTCGGTGGCTTCCTTGCTGCAGAGCACAGGCTCTAGATTTGTGGGCTTCAGTCGTTTCACCACCTGGGCTTTAGTTGCTCCATCACATGCAGAATTGCCCCAGGCTCGGGATTGAACCTGTGTCTCTAGTTCGCTGCATTGGCAGGCAGATTCTTATCCACTGCACCACCAGGGAAGTCCACCCCTGTTTTTCAAGCGGCACTTTAAGATAGAAGTATTTCCCCATGTTCTTATAACTTTTTTTTTTTTTTTTAAAGAGGAATAGAGAGGAGATCTGGAAAAGGTCAGTTTTCATTTCGGTCCCAAAGAAGGGCCTTATTAGAGAATGTTCAAACTACTATTCAGCTGTGTTCTTTCACTTGCTAGTAAGGTCATGCTCAAAATCCTTCAAGCTGGGCTTCAGCAGTTGGTGAACCGAGAACTTCCAGATGTAGATTTAGAAAAGACAGAGAAACCAGAGATCAAATTGCAACATTTGTTGGATCATAAAGAAAGCAAAGGAATTCCAGAAAAACATCTACTTTTCCATTGACTACACTAAAGCCTTTGACTGTGCGGATCACAACAAACTGTGGAAAATTCTTAGAGAGATGGGAATACCAGACCACTTTACCTGTCTCCTGAGAAACCTATATGTGAGTCAAGAAACAACAGTTAGAAGCAACCAGACATGGAACAACTGACTGCTTTAAAATTGGGAAAGGAGCATGACAAGGCTGTATATTGTCCCCCTGCTTATTTAACTTCTATGCAGAGCACCTCATGCGAAATGCTGGGCTGGATGAATCAGAAGCTGGAATCAAGATTGCTGTGAGAAACATCAATAACCTGAGATATGCAGATGACACCACTTTATGGCAGAAAGTGAAGAGGAAGTAAAGAGCCTCTCCGTGAGGGTCAAAGAGGAGAGTGAAAATGCTGGCTTGAAACTCAGCATTCATAAAACTAAGATCATGGCATCTGGTCCCATCACTTCACGGCAAACAGAAGGGGACGAAGTAAAAGCAGTGACAGACTATTTCCTTGGGCTCCAAAATCTCTGTGAATGGTGACTGCAGCCATGAAAGTAAAAGACACTCGCTCATTGGAAGGAAAGCTATGACAAACCTTGACAGCATATTAAAAAGCAGAGACATCACTTTACCAACAAAGGGTCATCTAGTTAAAGCTATGGTTTTCCCAGTAGTCATGTATGGATGTGAGAGCTGGACCATAAAGAAGACTGAGTGCCGAATAACTGATGCTTTCCAATTCTGGTTTTGAAGAAGACTCTTGAGAGTCCCTTGGACAGCAAAGAGATAAAACCAGTCAATTCTAAAGGAAATCAACTCTGAATATTCATTGGAAGGACTGATACTATAACTGAAGGTCCAGTACTTTGGTCATCTGATGCAAAGAGCTGACTCATTGGAAAAGACCCTGAAGCTGGGAAAGATTGAAGGCAAAAGGAGAAG
This sequence comes from Neotragus moschatus, assembly GCA_006410615.1. Lineage (NCBI taxonomy): Eukaryota > Metazoa > Chordata > Mammalia > Artiodactyla > Bovidae > Neotragus > Neotragus moschatus. The sequence goes on from SJYA01000247.1 coordinate 333,737, forward strand.
GCAGCTGCAGAACATGAGATAGTTAGATAGCATCACTGACTCAATGGACATAAATTTGAGCAAACTCCGGAAGATAGTGTAGGACAGGGGAGACTGTTGTGCTGTCGTCCGTGGGGTTGCAAAGAGTCAGACGTGACTTAGCAACTGAACAACATCAACAAGAGAGGAGGACGGTGGGGAAGTGCCTGGCCTTGTGCTTGGAGCTTCCAGACTTCAGAAAATCCCGTCAGCCANAAACCCATTCTCAGAAAATGAGCAGATGTGAGTGGAAAGGGTCATAGTGGCTGTGCCTTCACCTTCGCCCCAGCTGCAGGGGGCGACGACTTTTCATCAGCAGCCAGGGTCTTGGGGACCCAAAGCAGCACCGAGGACGGTGCCCTGGGCCAGCCTGCAGACCCGGCTTCCCTGATCACCTCCCTCACTCGGAGAGGGGCATCCTGCTCAAGCTGTTTAATTTCTCTGGATTTGAGTTTTTTTCTCATCTGTAGGAGGGATCAGATTATTCTTGCTCAACTTGAGGCTGTTGGGGTGGGGATGGAGGATGCCCAGTCAATATAAATCACCTGCCAGAAAAGTGGGCTTTTGAAAAATGTGTAATGTTACATATAACTAGAATATGAAGAAAAATCACTAAAATTTTTACTGAAAGACTTAAAAGAAAACATAATAAATTAAAAGATAGATTGCATTTCCAGATTACCCAAAGCTATAAAGATTTCCACCCAATTCATCTGTAAACTCAATGCAATTGCGTTTAAAATCCACTAGGACATTTGTAAGTTGACAAAAGAATCATAAACCTAGAAGGTAAACATGTAGGAAAACAGAATACACTTAGTGATATGGATTTGGTTAAGATAGCCACAGTAAATTCACCCAAAGCAACACTTTGCAACGTTCGTGTAGCTAAAAAGTTATTGACATGGGAAGATGGTCACAAAATAGTATATTGGAAAAAACTGCAATATGTTTAGTTTGAGCCCAGTTGGGTAAACTAAACATACAAATAGAAAAATAAACTTTAATAAATAAATAAAAATAAAAAGTGTGTAAAGCTACCTAGGCAAATTATTCTCATTACTTTTTCTTCTATGATTCTCATTCTTTTTGAACACTGAGTCCTACATATCCCCACCCTCATTCCTCACTGCTCAAATAATCCTTCTATATGTGTAGGATATAGGACTCACAAAGAAATCATGTAACTTAAGATTGTGATGAGATTTACAAAGCACTGTGTCGTCTTGAGTTTTCTGGACTGATCAGAAGATAAGAATTTTGGTCGACTCAGGCAGTATACAGTTGAGAGTGTTCAGTGTGTTCAGAACTCTAAAAATAATTTTGGGGAAAAAAAAAAGAACCCTGAGATCCTTCTTATGATGAGTCATAAATATGTTCAATGCCAGTTGGCAGTACGTCTCCTGTATTCACTAGATAACAGATGCAAGGTGCCTGCCATGGCTGGGACTATTTACTGAATGAGTGAGACTGTTTGCCGGGGCCAAGATGGCTTGATTTTCTGTGATACTCCTTTGTCAAAAAAAAAGAAAACGTTTCTGAAGAAATGCAGATGGCATTTTGATTTTGTGTGGACAAAGGCAGAGGAGCTCAGTTTTTCCCAGGGTGCCAAACGGCCAGACTGCCCGCAGAGAGGGCAAACAAAGAGATCAGATGGGCCAGGCTAATCACTGGACACGGGGAGGGGGGCCGGATGCCAGAGAGGAGGTAATAACAGGTCCCGAGGGAAAGGCTTCGAGCAGAGAATCGGGGGACTACACTTAAGCAAAGCCAGAGAGAGGCCTTGCCAGCCTCCAAGCACAGTGTGGCTAACAGGATTACTGCATTTCTGCTGCTCGCCCATTGACTCAACCATTGTTCTCCAGGTCTGAAAAAACCCTCCTGTAGACAAAACACTGCTTCAGCTTTATTCTTCGCCCAGACAGGAAAGCAACAGAAAAGGGGGACATTTTTGTAGACCTACACTGACTGTATGTCATGTGTATTTCACCATTAGACTAAGAAAAGAGTCAGATCCACTGGCCGATTAAAAAAGCACAAAACAGATTTATTGTACTGCCATAAGAGAAAAAAAAACTCAGAGAAGTAGAAATGCACACATACGATGGGCAGTATAATCCCAAAACTGAGGGAGGGAAGGGGAAGAGAATAGGGACAAAACTGCCCCTGGTTTGGTTTGGTTTTGTAATGTATTTCTTTATTTAAATTGGAGGATAATTACTTTACAATTTCGTGATGGTTTTTTGCCATACATCAGTATGAGTCAGCTACAGGCATCCACGTGTTGCCCCTGGTTTTTGATGGCTTTTTGAGGAGCAGAACGATAAGGGACTTCTACTTTCTGGTTTGTGGGTTTCTGTGATGTTGGATGTATCTTATGATGAGTGTGTCTTACTTTCAGAGCCACATTAAAACAATAATGAACAAAAAGCGTGCAAACTAAAATTAATCTGTTGGCAGCAGGACAGAGTTCTGACTTGGGGAATGGTCATTCCTTGATTAACAAGGGAAGTTATGCCTTTAGGCCATAAGCATTTATTGCACACTTACTGCATACCAGGACCGGAGCTGAGCCTTCAAGGAACAGTGGACTGGGGACATGAAGGCATGAAGCGCTAACTAGAGCGCCCTTCAGCTCCCCCCAGTAGGTCGAAAAGAGGGGGCGATCACCTTCTCTGACCACTCAGTCTAAAATATATGCCAACCTCCATACCACATACATATTCTCTTTCTCAGGCGCCAACTGTTTGTCTTCCCCAAAGCTGGCCACAGTTTGCAATTATTTTCCTTGCAGGTCTACTAGTTCTCATCTCGAGTTCCCCACTGGATTCTAAATTATATCACTGGCCCAGAGAAGTCACACGACTTCCGAAAGGAAGCCCAGCGGGGCTGGAACGTGGAGACTCTGATCGCTCCCCAGTTTTAAACCTCAGCACCTAGCTGTTCTCACTGGTGTGTGAATGGTCTCTTCAAGCTGGGTGACTTTGGGCAAGTCCCTTCCCCTCTCTGAACCTCAACTCCCTCTTCTGTAAATTGAAAATAAGAGAATCCACTTCCAGGTCCTTGTGAGTATGAAATCAACGAATATACAACTCTTAGAACAGAACATAGGCCATGAAAAGTGCTTCATCATCTCATCATCATTATTTTCAGGCTCTGATTACCCTAGGAGGAGAGTGTCTGGAGCTATGCTATCCCAAACAGAAGCTACCAGCCACATATAGCTATTGAGTGCTGGACACATGGCTGGACACATGCAGACGGGCTGCAAGTATAACATACATGCTGAATTTTAAAGATTTAGTATTAGGGAAAGAATGTAAAACATTTAATTAGTAATTTTTATATTGATTAGATATTGAAATATCTTGAACATACTGGGTTAAATAGAATATATTATTAAAACTAATTTCACCTGTTCCTTTTTTACTTTTAAATGTAGCTACTAGGAAAACAGCAGAGACATCACTCTGCCAACAAAGGTCCATATAGCCAAAGTTATGGTTTTTCCAGTGGTCATGTACGGATGTGAGAACTGGACCATAAACAAGGCTGAGTGCTAAAGAATTGATGCTTTCCGATTGTGGTGCTGGAGAAGATTCTTGGGTGTCCCTTGGACTGCAAGGAGATCAAACCAATCAATCTTAAAGGAAATCAACCCTGAATATTCACTGGAAGGACTGATGCTGAAGCTGAAGCTTCATACTTTGGTCACTTGATGTGAAGCGCCGACTCACTGGAAAAAACCCAGATGCTGGGAAAGATTGTAGGCAAAGGGAGAATGAGGGCGGCAGAGGACAAGATGTTTAGATAGCATCACTGACTCAACGGACATGAATTTAACCAAACTCTGGGAAATAATGGAGGACACAGAGGAGCCTGGCGTGCTACAGCCCACAGGGTGGCAAAAAGTCAGACACGACTCAGCGACTGAGCAACCCAAACCACTAGGGAAACAAATCACTTCTGTGGCTCCTGTTGTATTTCTTTTGGACAGTGCTGGCCTAACAGGCACTTATATTGCTTTGAGCACATTATAATTGGTTGGATCCACTGAAGAAGGTGGGCAGGATCTTTGTAGTTGGAATACTAGCCATTATCTATAAGTATCCTAAAAGAAAAAGGAAATTTAAACTGAAGCATTTTGAGACCAAAATATTTGGAATTATAGCATATTACTGCCTTATGTGCAATTCATGTCTCAGGTATTTCAGAGTGCTTTCATATTGTGCTCTCATCTGCTTCTTATCAGAACCCTATTGGGCAAATGTCATTAATTCCATTTTACAACTGAAACCTGAGAGGTATCTTAACTTCCCCAAAGACAGTTCTACTGATTTTCATGTATTGTGGGACCCTCACGCACCAGGGGCTGTGCTAAATAAGCACTAGGCCTAGACTACCTGGTTTAATGTTTGCATTAGCATCAGGGAGTGGACATAAAACCCCACTTTGCGTGTGTTCGAACTAAGTTACTTCAATTGTGTGTGTCTCTTTTCAACCCTATGGGCTGTAGCCCACCAGGCTCCACTGTCCAAGGGATTCTCCAGGTAAGAATACTGGAGAGGGTTGCCACGCTCTCCTCCAGGGGATCTTCCTGATCCAGGGATTGAACCCATGTCTCTTACATCTCCTGCATTGGCAAGTGGGCTCTTTACCACTAGTGCCACATGGGAGGGCATAGCCCCAAAACCCCATTTTACAGATCGATAAACTGACTCCTGAAAGGTTAATGGACTTTCCCAAAGCCACACACATGTAGAAAATGGCAGAGTCAAGATCTGAACCCAAGCCCACCTCTCACCCATCAACCACACTGTTCTGCCTAAGGGAGCACAAAGTGATGGGAACTGGAGAAGCACTCAAGGGAAAGTAGGTCGGTCACACCTGACTCTTTGCGACCCCAGGGGCTACACAGTCCAGGGAGTTCTCCAGGCCAGAACACTGGAGTGGGCAGCCTATCCCTTCTTCAGGGCATCTTCCCAACCCAGGGATCTAACCAGAGTCTCCTACACTGTAGGCGGATTCTTTACCAACTGAGCCACAAGGGAACCCCCAGAATACTAGAGTGGGCGGCCTTTCCCTTCTCCAGGGGATCTTCCTGACCCAGGAATCAAACCAGGGTCTCCTGCACTGTAGGCGGATTCTTTACCAACTGAGCCACAAGGGAAGCCCAAAAATACTGGAGTGGGCGGCCTTTCCCTTCTCCAGGGGATCTTCCCAACCCAGGGATCTAACCCAGGTCTCCCGCATTGCAGGTGGATTCTTTACCAGCTGAGCCACAAGGGAAGCCCAAGAATACTGGAGTGGGTAGCCTGTCCCTTCTCCAGCAGATCTTTGCGACCTAGGAATGGAACTGGGGTCTCCTGCATTGTAGGCAGATTCTTTACCAACTGAGCTATCAGGGAAGCCCTGGAGAAGCACTACTATTAAAGAAACCAGTTTTCTGATATGGAAAGATAGAAATTTATTTTCCCTGTAACAATCTAAAAAGTAAGTGAATAATACAATCATTGTTATAGATGAGAAAACCATCCCAGAAAGTTATGTGATAGGTTGTTGTTTAGTTGCTAAGTTGTGTCCGACCCCATGGACTGCAGTATGCCAGGCTTCCCTGTCCTTCACTAGCTCTTGGAGTTTGCTCAGATTCATGTCCACTGAGTCAGTGATCCTATCTAACCATCTCATATTCTGTAGTCCCCTCCTTTTGTCTTCAATCTTCCCCAGCATCAGTCTTTTCTAATAAGTCGGCTCTTTGCATCAGGTGGCCAAAGTATTAGAGCTTCAGCTTCAGCAACAGTCCTTCCAATGAATATTCAGGATTGATTTCCTTTAGAATTGACTGGTTCGACGTCCTTGCTGTCCAAGGGACTCTCAAGAGTCTTTTCCAACACAATTGGAAAGCATCAATTCTTTGGCACTCAGCCTTCCTTATGGTCCAACTCTCATATCTGTATACAACTACTGGAAAAACCACAGCTTTGACTCTATGGACCTTTGTTGATAAAGTGAAGTCTCTGCTTTTTAATACACTGTCTAGGTTTATCATATTAGCTTACCTTCCAAGGAGCAAGTATCTTTTAATTTCATGTCTGTGATAGGAGTGACTACAGTAAGAGTTTCCCAGGGCAGAGGTTTTTCCACGGCTCCATACAGACCTCCGTGTTGCCCACAGCTTTCTCTGGGTTCAGAAAATTCCCTATGAGAGCCTTGCACAGCCTCGTGTAGCCACTGCATAGTCAAAAAATGCTAACTAATTTACCAGTTGGGTTAAAGGCTATTTTCCAAAGCTCCCCACATCCCTTCTTTTATTTTTAGTAAACCATTCACTCAACATGTATCTAAGAAGCATAAGAAGTGTCCTTACATTGTACTGGTTTGGTGCAGGGGTTTCAAATTTGAGCACTTTCTCACAGCTTGGCAACTGGAACATGCTGGAACAGGAATTGCTGAAGTCTTTCTTTGAAACAAGATGAGATGGGATAGTGTACGCATTTGCTGCCGGGTATTTAGAAACGATGGTGTCCAGTCGGGCACACTGCGAGGAGAAAGTCAAAGGAATCCACGTCATCATGTATCTTATGGCTTCCAAGGACAGGTATCAGAAAGATGATGCTCAGCACCAGGTCTAAAACCATTTCATAAAAGGTGAAACCCTGGCAGGTAACACAGATAAAATGACCTTGGGCTTTGAGGATTTGTTCTTGGAAAATGCAAGTTCAGACATGTGTTAACTTCTATAAACTAACTCGAATTATTCATCTTATATTTGGGACTTGGCAAAAGTAATTTTGCCATAAAAGCATTTCCACCCAATCCCGTTTCAGGCCACTTACACTTGACTCATCAGCTGGTGGGTGATTTATATGATGAGAAGCTTTCTGCTTTCTTCTTCCAACCTCGGTTTTTCCTTTGAGTGAAACTCTCACTTCTTGTTTTTAAAGTTAAATAATCTGAATTTCCTGAATAAGAAGTTTGCTTCTCACACGTTAAAGGTCTCAGGGCTTGCCTCCTACCTACACCTCCCATCCCCCACCAACCCACTGATTTCATAAAACCTTACAAATTTTTTTTTTCCTCCTGTTTCAACAGAAACCAATCCTACTCCTTCCAGGAAGCCATGATTAACTATTTTCAGTTAAAAAAAAACAAACAGAATCAATGTTTGCCAAATGAAAAGGGACAAAAGCCATAAAACTAGGTGATAACATCACCTTACCCTGGGATAGTATGGTAAGTATTGAAGTCTGATAAAAAAAAAAAACAACTTTTTTTTCATTATTTTATGGTTAAAAGCTTGAGAAAATTGCCCTTGGTTTCCTCCACTTGACAGGGGTCAATAACCACACAAGCACAGAAAGCGGAGGAGGCTGGGAAGGCCTGAGCAGCCCACCTGACTCCTCTCTGTGCACGCCGGCAGTGCTTCTCACCCTCTGGGTCATGGGCCACCACCTGCCACCAGAAGCAGGGGCGCTCTGTCCAGAGTCCAGCCTGGGCTCGAGTCCCAGCTCTGCCTCCTCCTAATTGCAAGGATCCATCGATGTTCCCACAAGTAAGGCCACTCCAGCCTTGGACTCACTTTACCTGTGCATTTGGGGCAACAGTTAACTGAGTACTTTGCGGGGGATGTCCCATCGAATCCGTATGACAAGCCTGGATCAAGGAAATTATGATTATCCCCGCTTTACAGATGAGGACCCCAAACTTCCTCAGCTAGCAAAGTGGTGGAACCAACATTCTCACCTCCACGAGACGATATGGATCAGACACCCATTCCGAGGAAGAATGGCCTGAGAGGAGTCACAGCCACGTGTTCTCAGCTACAAGGTGAGCAGCTGATAAATGCCTATAGGAAGTTTTAGTTCAGGAAGAATCACTATCTGAAACCGCCTGTGCTCATCGGTACAGACACACCTCTGCTCTCCTTCTAACTTCCAGAGAAGAAGGGTGGCAAGGTCAGACCATCCTCAGTGCTGCTGCCTGTAGCGTGTCTCTCATGAGTCGCCCAAAAGACCAGGCAAAGTGTGTTTTGCTAAAGCGCTATTTCCCTGAAGTTAAAGCAATACATTGTAGTCAAAGTTTGAATGGAAGAGCCTGGCCCTGTTGTTCCCCATCTGGTTGTTGCTGTTTACATTCCTTTCTGGAGCCTACATCTTCATAAGCTTTTTGGCAGCTTATATATTGAACACTTCAGTTTCACGGTCAAGAGAGGATCAGAGGCCGTGGATATTGACAACTGATTTGTCTGTTTTCTTTCGTCTTTTTCCATGACTGTATCGACTGCCTCATCTTGATTTACAAGCAAAATCTAGCAAACCTACAAAAATAAGTGTTTCGCGGTCTATCTAGGAATAATACAGAAAGTATTGCTGCTGTTTTGGGCGAAGAAAATCAATTTTGTATAGTTTATTTCAACTTAAATAAAATGTGAGTTTTGTTTAAAGTTCAGGTACATTTTTTTTGGTGGGGACAAAACAGAATCTTGCGGTAAATTATCTTTTCAAAAATATTTATCACCTTCACGACTGAAGATAAATTTGTTTGTTTTGGTAGGTAGGGAAATTTAAAAATCCATTTTAATTGTGAAATTATTAAATGTAAGATTTATCTAACTTTTAAAATATGTTGTGGGACCCCTGAAAAAAAAATAATAAAACGCTATTTTCCAAAGTGTGTTCCTTGGCCTTCCAGCTCTATGAGATCAGGTTGCGTTGGTGGTAGCAGCAGCAGGGAGACAGTTCCAGGGTCAAATGAACTTGAGAAGCCTCACACCATTCTGAAGATTCACAACACACACTGGTGTAGTGCACGCACTGAGAAGGTCTGCAATAAAGAAATCTGTCTAACTGTGTTGAAACAGCCATTCCCAAAGTTCTTCCATCATAGGATCTTTTTGGCTTAGAATGCCTACTAACATTCTCTTTAGGAAAAACTGCTCCAAAAAATTCCCATCTGAGGCAGAGTTTCATCAATCATCACAATAGAATTAGTCGGAGTCTAGCTGAAATGACACTCACTCATCAGCCTACGCCTTGGCTTTCTTTTAATTGCCAGGCCTCCAGTCTCCAATCTGGCCACATGCTGGCATTCATGAACCTCTCTCCAGCACATAACAGCTCTTCCAGAGACACTGAAGCCCCCGCACATATATGGAAAAGCCATGGAAATACCCGCTCCCCCACGCACACACACACCTGCTTCATTTGACTTCCTACTCAGCCCTGTGAATAATTCTGAAACAAAGCTGTGGAGTATAGTCATGAAGCTCTTCAGATTATTTGAATTTAGAGGGATGACATGTCCTCTCAAAAGCCTGGGTGCAGTTGCTCCAACAGTCATCCAGAAGTTTCTAAAATGTATTGACCCACAGCATTTTTTGGTCAGCGCCACCGGGAGTCACGCTTCTGACGGCCACACCGGCGTCAGTAAGGCAGACCTTTCTCTGATGTGGTGGTGGCTGTTTTAGTCACTAAGTCGTGTCCGACCCTTTTGTGACCGCATGGACTGTAGCCTGCCAGACTCCGCTGTCCATGGGATTTCCCAGGCAAGAACACTGGAGCGGGTTGCCATTTCCTCCTGCAGGGGATCCTCCTGATCCAGGGATCAAACCTGCATCACTGGCATCGCAGGTGGAATCTTTACCGCTGAGCCACCAGGGAAGCCCTCTCTGATGGGGACTGCTTTCAATCCCTGTACGGTCTAGGATCTGGAAGCAAGAGCCGCTAAATGTGAACGGCAGCAGAAGAAGGCGACCAGTTCTGGAAGGAACTAGGCGAAATGTGGGAAGCTCCTGATAGAGCTCCACTTAAGGCCCCTGCCCGAGGAAACAGGAACTCACATGTTTAGAGACATAAATATAAACCCCTATATCCATCACAGCAGGAAGAAGCCGGAACAACTCAGCGTCTTTGGGGTTTGGGCTGAATTTGGTAAAGACCTGATTAGATCCTGTCACACACAGATCTGCCCTTGGGCCCCTTCTCCTCCAGACGGCCCAGCCTGGTCATTTGGAAAGTTACTGCAGGTACAGCCTATACAGCCTAGCAGGGAACTGATGGTGTGCTCTGATTCAGCACCTGCTCTGGCACCAGGGAGGAGTGGGCAGTGCCACTATTTGGCAAAGCTCTCAGAGAGAAAACCTAGGTGTTGCAGGAAGTATTGTTTGTGACTCAGGTGGCAACAATCATAACATTGAACATGTTTATAAGGCTCCGCAGTTTCAAAGACTATTTCACTCATTGCAACGTCAATTTGCCCAGGGCCTCTGGGGAGTCTTCACTCTGGGAGGCAACTGGGGCACAGAGGGTGACGTGCCTGAGGTCACGTCGAGGCTGAACCCACAGCTGAGTCAGGATCAGCTCTTAAGTCTTGTCTCTAGTGCCAGGCCATTGCGAGAGGGCACTTCCTCGGCCCATTGCTTTGTAGTCTCTTTACTCACAGGGCTGGAGGTAGATGTGTGGCTGTTTTGTGAACTGGCTCGGGGCTTGTGCAGCCTGAACGTCTTAGCTAGCGAGGAGTTAACTCCCAAATCGGTTTGCTCCTTGAGCATTCAGCTTGGTCAAGCTCGAATTCCAATGAGTGGCTGCATTCAATGTGACTTAAATGGTCTCTTTGTGTATGTATGTGTGTGTGTGTGTGTGTGTGTGTGTGTTAAATCAATTCCAGTGTCAGGTATCATAATACATTTTTGCAAGAGATTATTACAACTCTTAAAGGGCCAGATGGCACAGGCATCTTATTGATGCTGGAGTTTGGACTTGCTTTCTTTTTCACTTTCCTACCTCAGAGAGTCTTACCCTACTTTGACTCCCCTTGTTGGATCTATTTTATCTTATCAACAGATAGATGTTCAGATAAAGACTATCCTTGCCCAGGTCAGGTCAGAGACGCTGGCACTTCATTTAACTGTTTGAGGTTTGGAGCCATCCACAAAGATAAAGACTCACATCTTACAAAGAGGAGAAATGGAGAGGAGAGGAACACTCCTAAATTCCCAGCCTGCTGTCTGCTTTCTTTTAGGTCCTGTCAGATTTCTCAATAACTTGAATAGCCCAGTTAGACTAAGAGGTGTAAAAAGTCCTGCTAGGGCAAGATGTATCATAAGGATTTTGTCTTGGTTTAGGAGTCCACTCCATGCTGACAAAATTGGTTTTGGATGATCAGGTTCTGAATATGCTTCTAGCTTCTCTTCCCGCTCAGGGAGTGGGTAGCAGTGGGGGAAAAATTAGAGATCTAGGCTCCAGTTTACCTGCGCGAAACCAGGGCACACCATTACTCTCCTAATTCGAACCACAGGTCTGTGGAGAGAAGGGCCCGGATGTCCCATATATGATTAAGCCATGAAGGAAGCCAAGTACTGAGCGGTTAGTGCCCTTATTCAGAGAAGGGGTTCTCACCATAGACGGGAAAGCGCACGTCCCTTTCTTGGACAATGACACGCTGTCGATCACAGGGGACTGGTGGATGACGTTGTAGAACCCCGGGCCTGGGATATCGTCCTGAAAGGGAAGGGAGCATGGCGTCATCGCAAGACTTTCCATTCCATGGTGCTTTTCCGCAAGTTTTACATCCATTAACCCTAAGCTTCATTGGAATCCTCCTGGACAGGCGGAGGTGCTACCCCCCGGATGACAGCCCAGCTCCACCAATTCCTGACCTGCCCTGTCACCGTCGCAGTGCGCAAGTGCTGGGGCCGGGACTCCAGCTTAGGTCTGGGACCACCCCCCTGCCTGCCCCCACCCCAACCAACCACAGCCCTTGTTCTTTCCACTGTTCTGTACTGCGTTCTAGGAGGATGCTATGGTTTCTTCGTGCCAGTAGAGACATGAGCAGAAAAACGGATCCTGGGTGCCTCAGCAGCTGTGCAGGTCAGCGTGGGCTGACTTGGGTCCACCAAATCGCGGCGAGGGAAGGGTGACCGATTTCACGTTCACCACACCCCACGTGACTCAGCTTCCTCCCCAGCCTTTCAAAGGAGAAACCAGGGAGTGTTTCTGTTTATAAAGCAAAGTGAAACAAAAACCACCTTCATTCCAAACAAGACCATCTCTAACTCTCAGACAAAGAGAGGTGGGCTCTTGGGGCTCAAGTGCTCAGTAATGTGGGTGTGTTAGACGGAAACAAAAGCCTGATTTCTAAGCTCATTTCTGCGGCTGCAGTTAATTGGGTGCGCATCTCATTTCCCGTGCTGGTTACCAGGGGGAGGCAAATGGTGACAGAAGCTGGCCAAGAAAGCGACATGAAATGACAAGGATGCTCCTCTCTCTCGAGGGTTTACTGGATGCCTCCTTGGTGCCAAGAGCTTTTCAAAGGTTGTCCCATTTAATCCTCCAATGAGAAAGGGATGCCCCCATTTTATAGATGCAGACACTGAAGCCCACAGAGATGAACTTGCCCCAGGGTCCCACTGCTGTCAGTGGCAGCACTTGAATTCAGTGTTATGTGATGGTGGATAGCCTTTTCCAGTAGAAACAATATCGGGTCCATTATAATGAAAGTGAGGCCCAGAGATGTTGGGGCCACAGCTAATAGACAGGGAAGCATAAATTTAAACCTGAGCAGTCTGACTCTCCTTGCTTCCTCCAAGGTCGGCCACCCGGGCTCCTCTCGTCCCCAGCCATCCCTACTGCCTTTCGCAGAGCAGAAAGAGAGCTCAAGTCTCCGTGGGGCCCTCCCCGGACTCTCCAGTCTGGATCCAGCCGTGTGTGATGGTGGGTTAATATAAGGATGTGGTCATCGGGGCTGTTAACAGATTCTCCTGGGACTTCGCTGGTAGTCCAGTGGTCAAGAATCCACATTCCAGTGCAGGGCATGTGGGTTCAATGTCTGGTTGGGGAACTAAGATTCCATGTGCCTTGGAGCAACTAGGTCCTCCCACCACAACTACTGAGCCAGCGCTGCGCTGCAGAAGCCTATACACCTCAGTGAGAGAAGCCCGGACGCTGCAGCAAAGATGCAGTGTTCAAGAAGGACAACAACAAAAACCCAAAAACCACACACACAGAGCAGGTTCTCCTGTGCTGTCTTAAATGCAGTGAAGCCGTTGAGTCTTGCTCTGTCGAGGTGGGGGCAGGGAGGCTGACTCCTACCTTGCAGGTGATTACGATTCCTAGTGGACAGAATGGGAGCTGACTACCGGAGGGTGGGGTTGGGGGGGAGGGAGATGAGGCAGGCTGCAGGAAGATGTAGCCCAACCAGAACCCTGGCCTGTGGGTGCGATGTGAGGGGCTACCGGAAGAGGAACAAGAAAGAGGCTTTTTCTAGGGGGCTGTTTGCAGGATGGACGTGTTTATTGATGNCAGTGCCCGGCATGCAGTGACCAAGATGTGTATAAGAGACAGACCCTGGCCTGTGGGTGCGATGTGAGGGGCTACCGGAAGAGGAACAAGAAAGAGGCTTTTTCTAGGGGGCTGTTTGCAGGATGGACGTGTTTATTGATGGTCACTGCATGCCGGGCACTGTTCTAGACTCATGCACACATTTAATCCCCATGGTAATGATGAGAGGACAGAACCCAAAGGGATGAGGTTCAAGGTCATGAAGCTAGTAATGGTCAGAGCCCGAATCCGAATCCAGGAGAGTCTGCTCTTGACCATTAAGACAAACTAACTCTCAGATGAGTGCAGGATAAAACGTGCACAACAGAAGGAGAAACAGTCCCTCTGAGTTTGGAGTCAGGAATTCCAGCATCGGTGCTGCTGCTAGCTAAGTGATCTTGAACTCTCTAGACTTCCGTTTCCTCACATGTAACTTGAAGATGCTGCACTAAATGCCTTTGGGTACCTTGTAGCTTCCGGAGTCCCTCCAGGGAGAGAAAGCTGAAGCAGGAAATATGATTTTTCTAGGTTTAAAGAAGAAAGAGTCCTGTACATCTACAGACCCCAGTCTCCTACCACACTCCCGATACCAGCATCAGCCCACAAGAATTTTCTGCCCACCTCTGTGAGTCTGAGGGGCTAGGGTTGCCAGCCAAACCACAAGCCTGCAGGGCTGCTCCAACCCACCCTGCCCGGTCAAATCTGAATTTCAGATAAACAACAAAACACTGTTTTAGTATGACTAGGGCCCAATCAATATTTGGGATACACTTGAAACACAAGCTGTAAGCAAGATTGCCGGGAGAAATCTCAATAACCTCAGATATGCAGATACCACCACCCTTATGGCAGAAAGTGAAGAAGAACTAAAAAACCTCTTGATGAAAGTGAAAGAGGAGAGTGAAAAAGTTGGCTTAAAGCTCAACATTCAGAAAACGAAGATCATGGCATCCGGTCCCATCACTTTATGGGAAATAGATGGGGAAACAGTGGAAACAGTGTCAGACTTTATTTTTGGGGGCTCCAAAATCACTGCAGATGGTGACTGCAGCCATGAAATTAAAAGACGCTTACTCCTTGGAAGAAAAGTTATGACCAACCTAGATAGCATATTCAAAAGCAGAGACATTACTTTGCCGACTAAGGTCCATCTAGTCAAGGCTATGGTTTTTCCTGTGGTCATGTATGGATGTGAGAGTTGGACTGTGAAGAAGGCTGAGTGCCGAAGAATTGATGCTTTTGAATTGTGGTGTTGGAGAAGACTCTTGAGAGTCCCTTGGACTGCAAGGAGGTCCAATCAGTCCATTCTGAAGATCAGCCCTGGGATTTCTTTGGAGGGAATGATGCTAAAGCTGAAACTCCAGTACTTTGGCCACCTCATGCGAAGAGTTGACTCATTGGAAAAGACTGTGATGCTGGGAGGGATTGGGGGCAGGAGGAGAAGGGGACGACCGAGGATGAGATGGCTGGATGGCATCACCGACTCGATGGACATGAGTTTGAGTGAACTCCGGGAGTTGGTGATGGACAGGGAGGCCTGGGGTGCTGCGATTCATGGGGTCACAAAGAGTCGGACACGACTGAGTGACTTAACTGAACTGAACTATAAGAAACAGTTTGTTATTTATCTGAAATTCTAAATTAGTTAGGAATCCTGTATTTTTACTTGCTAAATCTGACAACCCTACTGACCTTAATCATGTTTTAATTGCACCACATTGCAAACTGGTTTGGGTCTAGGACAAATAGGACGAGAACTGTCATCTCTTACCCTGGAGGGAGAGTGTGCTGTTTGCACTTAGTGAATATCCTAGAAGCGGCCTCCAGGCAGCAGATTGGCTGGTGGCAGCTCATGAGGGTGACTTAAATATTCAGAAACTGCTAGTGGTAGCTTGAAACTGACCAGGGTAGGGGTGTTTACACCACACACATTGGCAAATGCTATACATCAGAACTTTTCTTTGTGGAGGGGAGAGGTGGTTTACCAAGACACCATCACCTGCACTCTACACCAAGTAGGTTTCCAAGCTGCCCAGAGGGAAAGGTCCAGCTGCAAAGAATTCAAGTGTTCTCCAACAAATGTTAGAGGTGGCAGATGGCTCCCCGGGAGGGAAATGCCAGTCCAATCTTTCACTTCTGGGATAACAGTTCATGTGACTAACATTGCAGGATGTGGATGAGTTCTGACCTCTCAGCATCTCCCAAACTCAGCCAGCCCTTGGCTTCTTGGCCAAGATGAAAACCAAGAAGGTGAAAATCCAATAAACCAATCCAATAAAATGGGTATATGGAAGGAGAAGGGAAGAGAACTATTCGTTTGAGCCCTACTGACTGCTTCTTGAGTGTTTGTTACAAGGGAAGATCTGGGCAAGGGCTACACGGCTGTTGTGCCCTGGGTCTGCATCACAGCGTGAGGACTGAATGAGTCGATGGACATCCCAGCTTCAGCATTACTAGTCCACAGTAGCCTCAGTGAAACTAGGACCTTCCCTGTGGGGTTAGAAGACCTTCAGAGTAAGGATGGAGTGAGAAATGGCAGGCCAATGTCCTCCCACCCCCCACCCAAGACACACAGGCAACACCGGGCGGAAATGCACTTTAAGCACCCTTTTGAAGGAGGGGCTTCCCACGTGTCAAAGTGGTAAAGAATCCGCCTGCCAATGAAGGAAACAGAAGAGGGTTCGTCGATCCCTGGGTCAGGAAGATCCCCTGGAGCAGGAAATGGCAGAGCGCTCCAGTATTCTTGCCTGAAAAATTCCAGGGACAGAGGGGCTTGGTGGTCTACAGTCCATGGGGTTGCAAAGAGTCAGACATGACTGAGTATGCACGCACACACGAAGTCCCACGGGCAGCCTTGGCACTTGCCAAGGGCCGGACACAGATCAACGTTCATTCGACCTTGGGACAGATTTAAAGAGGTGGTGAGGAGGAGGGGAAGAGAGGGAGCTGGGCATTGACCTCCTCACCCTAGAGGGTATGGGGGGTATGGGAGAGGCTAGTGACCCACATCCTGGAGCCAATTACATTTGCACACAGCCTGGGTTCTTTAGTCTTGATTTCATAGGCTCTGCCCAACCAAGACTTTCAGGTTTGCCAACCCATTTCCAGATTGGAAAGTGTGGTCTCTGCTGGATCACTGGCCGAAGCTCCCCTAGAGCTGCCTTTCGAGCCTTCAGGGATGTCTACCCTGTTTTGGTCAGCTTTGGGGTGGCTAGCTCATGTTCTCAGCAGTGCACCAGATGAGCAGAAACTAGGCTTCTGCTGAAGGGCTGGAGGTATACCACAGGAGGACGACACCCTGGAGGTGGAAACAGAGCCCTGGCCTGTGCTTAGCCCACTGGCAAAACTGCACAGAAATGTGGGTTCCTGAGGGAGCAAGCTTCTCTTACAAATGCCTCTGGTCTCAGGGTCTCAGCAAAGCATCCATCTGCCTATTGACTTCATCGAAGGCTAGAAAGCCTTTTTACAGGCCCATGTGGCCACAGTGGCAAGCTGAGCACGGGCCAGCAGACAGGAGAGTCAGCGTCCGCCCCCAGGGCACGCCCCTCACCAGGCCTCAGTCTCCTCATCTGTGAACCTGCGGAGAGGCAAGTGCCAGTGTCAAGATCTAGGGTTTGCACTCTGGGCCTCCACAAGGAGTCCAGGGAAAGGAGGCCTGAGCTGGCAGCAGCTTCAAGCAGCAACTCCCCAGCCAGAGAAAGCCGCAATTTGAGAAGATGCGTGCAGCGCAGGGTCCACTGCAGCACTCCTTAACAACAGCCAGGACATGGAAGCCACCCAAGTGTCACTGACAGAGGAAGGGCTGAAGAAGGTGCGGGCTACCTATATACAATGGAATACTACTCAGTCACATAAAGGGACAAACTAGGTCATTGGCGGAGATATGCATGGACCTAGAGACTGTCATACAAACTTAAGTAAGGCGGCAACAGAAAAACAAGTATTATGGATTAACATACATATGTAGAGTCTGAAAAAATTGGTATAGAGCATCTTATTTACAAAGCAGAAATAGAGACACAAAGAGAACAAAAGTATGGATTCCAAGGGGGGAAGCGGAGGGGATGGATGAATTGGGAGACTGGGGTTGACGTATACACACTATTGATACTACACACAGAATAGATATCTAATGAGAACCCACTGCACAGCACAGGGTGGGAAGGAAAGCCACAAAAAGGGGGGTATATGTATACACATAGCTGATTCACTTTGCTGTACAGCAGAAACACAACGTTGTAAAGCAACTATACGCCAATAAAAATTAATGTAAAAAATCATTAAAAAAAAAGAAAAACAGCAGCAGCTCCTTTTTACCTGCTCCACCAAAGGGCGTCAGCATGGGATGCTGTCACAGATGGGGCCCCTCTGCTGTGCCCAGAGATTCAGGGGTCACTGAAGCCCTTCTGGTTCACATTGTCTACAGTTCTGAGATATGCCCCTTGTAAGAGACACCCTTCTTTTCTGCTTTCTTCCCCTTCCTCCCCACCACCTCCCAACTCCATACACTAATGTCTGCCATCAAAGTTCTTTGCCCATCACTGGCCTGGCTGGGTTGGAGACACAGAAAAGAGACGCAAACCTGCGTTTTCAAAGCATCAGATTACATGGGCCTCATCTCTGAGCACCCATGGCCCTCTCTTGCAGAGCCCTCCTCTTTATTAGAGCTTCCCAGGTAGCGCAGTGGTAAAAGAGTCTGCCTGCCAACGCAGGAGACACTAGACACACAGTTTTGATCCCTGGGTCAGGAAGATCCCCTGGAGAAGGAAATGGCAACCCACATCAGTATTCTTGCCTGGAGAGTTCCACGGACAGAGGGGCCTGGTGGGCCACAGTCCGTGGGGTGGCAAAGATTTGGATGTGACTGAGCAACGGAGCACGCGTGCCTCCTTATTGAATCTGGCGTCAGCTCATTAGCAGTCCCTGGAAATCCCAAGTGGAATGTGGGCAAAAAATTCAGCAAGCACACACTCAAGCCTGCTGAGGGCCAGGGCTGGGCTAAGGAGCCAGGATACAGGCACGACCGATTGGCAGACTGTATGTATGTTCTAGGAACAGAACAGAGGCAACGTGGCGAAACAATGTAAGGTAGATGGCGTGAATTACCCTGACTCGATGAGAAAGGCCTGGACTTGAGATGGGGTCACTCGTTCGACTTTTGAGGGGCTCTGGGGTCTGGAAAGGACACTGATCAGATGTGCACATCCATTACTGCCCCACCAAGCTGAAGGTGGTAGGGGGCGTTCAGGGGAGGGGGTGCATTCTCCACGCCTCCTGCTCCCCCTCCCATGCCCACCCCTCACCTCCACCCCTGCCCCCACAAAGATGCCGGAAACAGTCTAGAAGCTAGGACCTGCCGCCTGGGTGGTCCTCACTCTGCCTGACCCTGGCTATGCAAGTTACTTAACCCTCATTATGTCTCGGGGTTCATTATCTGAAAAGTGGGGGTAATGGTAGGACTTAGCTCATGGTGATTATGGGGATTAAATGAGGTCAGAAATGCCACATCTTCAAGGGGAGCCTGGTGCGCTGTCTGTGCCGGCCAAGGGTTTATTCTTCCCACCTGTGTGCCCTGCAGACCCCCAAGGAAGGGGTGCTGGTGACTGATGTGGAGGAGAGGCTTCCAGAGCAGGAAGGGCAGGCAGAGCCCACTGCAGCTTCAAGCACACAACGGAGGGCACGTGTAGGGGCTTATCCCCCTGAACAAGGTGGTCTCTGCAAACTGAACTTCCTTTCATTGAAAAATCTCTGACGTGTGAAATATACCTGGTCTGGTGCCTGATCAAGGTAATAAGCGAACAGTGTTAACTTTTCACAATTTCATCACAATTAAACACTGTTCTGCTTAGCACGAGGAGGGTGGATTTGCCGTCAGGCTCTGTCTGAAATTAACATATATTTTAAAATCATGGCTACTGGTAGGGCACACACACCCTGCCCGAAGAGGGGTGTCTGTATAATACCAGTACCCATTCATCTGTGCCTGGAAGGGATCAATCAAGTTTAGGATTATGGAATAGGAATCCCTGGCAAGGGCCTACCTATGATTAATATAGCATCCTTATTTTTGAGATGAGGAAATGGAGATGCAAAGACTTTCAGTGGGTGTCCTTAGTGTTAGCCAGCTTGGGAAATAGTGACCACAGTCCACAGTGACAGGGGGACAGAACTGGGGAGGCAGGGGAGAAAAGTGTCCTTTGGGTTTCTGGGCTAGGCTCGGTCTTAGATTAGGCATGTCTCTTCATGCATGCAAAGTCTGTAAATAATTGTAAAATGTTTGGGGAAGCAGACTTCACTCCTAGCAGCCAAAATTGCCAGTCCAGACACCGAGCTCAGGAAGGATTCCTTGTACCCAGCAGTCAGATTCTTACGGGGAATGCGAGCTGGGCTGTGGCGCCCTGAGGTCTCTCTGAAGTCTGATTAAGGTAGGTGCACGTTTCAGAGGGCACTCATTCTCCATGTTAAAGTTGTACTAAATGGGTCACAGGCCTGATGTGAGGACACAACCAAGTTATGAGATCAGGCCCAGGGTGTGTACAGTTAATGTTATAAGAAGGGTGGTGAGACACTGGAGTTTTAAAATCTGCTTTTAATTTGTATTGCCTCACTAAATTATTGGGTGATGTTAAACAGGATTCTTAGCTTCTCAATGCTCAAGTTTCTTCAGGAAGAATGAGAATTGTGAGTGTGGATTAAGGTTGTTTTTTTTTTTTTTTTTTCCTGTTTTTACAGCTTAAAGAACCAAAAAAATTATAATAACCTGAATTGTATATTTCAGATGAGGAAACTGAAGCACACAAAAAGTCAAGGGAGTAGTCNAAGGCACATCGTAATCAAATTTCTTTTTAAAAGAAGCAGAAAATCTTACAATCAGGCAGAAGAAAACAAAGACACGTTATACACAAAGGAACAATTATATTTACTGTCAGAAACAACTTTTATAAAATACCAGAAGGGAAAAACTGTCACTCCAGAATCCTGTACCCAATAAAAATATCTCTTAAAGATGAATGCAAAATAAAGATTTTTGAAGACACCCCAAAACTGAAACAATTAATCACCAGCAAACTGGAACTAGAAGAAATAAAAGGAGTCCTTCAGGCAAATGAAAGATGCAACCAGCCAGGAATCTGGAACTATATAAAGGAATGAAGAGTACTGGAAAGAGTAAATATGTCGGTAAGTGTAAAATGTAGAACCTTGAGCATAAATGATACATTTAGATGTAAATGTAATATTTGAATCATTTCTAAACTAATTGACTATTTAAAGCAAAAATAACAACACTAATATGGCATTTATAATGTATGTAGAAGTTTGACAACAACAGCTCAAAGGTGAGGAAGGAAAAGCTAAAAATATACTGTTGTAAGGTTCTGCTGCTGCACATGAAGAGTAATAATATCACTTGATGGTAGAATTTGATAAAATTAAAGATGCATATTATAAACTCTATAGTACAGCTCAGTAAACGTTTTCTATAAGGGCCAGATAGTAAATATCTAAGGCTTTGCAGGCTGTATAGTCTCTGTTGCAGCCATCCAACTCTGCCATTCTAGAGGGAAAGAGCCGCAGACAGCACATAAACAAACAGGCTTAACTATGTTCCAATAAAATTTTACTTGTAGAAACAGGCAGCGTGTCCAATCAGGCCCAAGTGGCCAAAGTTTTCAATCCTTGCTCCAAAGCAACACTATGAAAACACTGCGGAGTTATTCCTAAAACGCCAACAAAGGAAAGAAATAGAAACAAACAAACAAAACAATATTCAATACAGAAACATCCAGAAAATGTAAATAGAGAACAGATGGGGCTGAGACTTCCCTGGTGGTCCGGTGGTTAAGAATCAGCCTCCCAGTGCAGGAGATATGGGGATCACTGGTTAGAGAACTAATATTCCCACATGCTCGGGGCAACTAAGCCTGTCTACTCCAACTTCTGAGCCTGAGTGCTCTCGAGCCTGTGTTCTGTAGCTAGAGAAGCCCCCTCATGACAACCAGAGAAAGCCCACATGTCACAACCAAGACCCAGCGCAACCAAAACCTTTTAAAAAGATTATAAAAAAGAGCAGATGAGACAAATAGAAAGCTAATAGATGGAAAGATTAAGCTCACACACCAATAATCACATTAAATTTAAACTCTAAACATCCCAGGCAAAAGACAGAAATGGTTGAGATGGATAAAAAAGGAAGACCTAACTACACGGTGTCTACAAGAAATAGACTCTAAATATTGATACAAACCCAGGATTAGGTTAAACGTAAAAGTATGAGGAAAAGATACACTATCCTATCAAAGCAATGCTAGATATTAATGTCAGACAAAACAGATTTCAGAGCAAAAAATATTACCTGCAATAAAGAGGGGATAGTAATTTCATAATGATAAAGCATTGAATTCCGAAAAAGAATATAACAATTCTAAACTCTGATATACTCAGTAACAAGAAATTCAAAATATAGGAAATAAAAAATGATAGAACTCCAGGAAGAACTAGAAAATCCACAATACTTGCCAGAGATTTCAAAATCCCTCCCTCGATAATTTAAACAAGCAGGTGAAGAAGTGAAGTGAAGTCGCTCAATCATGTCCAGCTCTTTGCGACCCCATGGACTGTAGCCTACCAGGCTCCTCTGTCTATGGGATTTTCCAGGCAATAGTACTGGAGTAGATTGCCATTTCCTTCTCCAAAACAAGTAGGTAGAAGATCAATAAAGATGTAGAGACTTGACAATACTATTACCTAACTTGACCAAACTGACATTCATGGAACACTTCACCTATCAATTCTATACAATCTATTCTAGAAAACTGAACAGAAAAAGTCTTTCCCAAATCATTCTATGAGGCCACTTATTACCCCGATACCAAAACCAGACAGAGTTACTACAGGAGGTGAGGGGGAATCATTACAGATCATTAACTCTCATAAATATACATGCAGAAATTCTTATAAAAATGTTAGCAAATTAAACTCAACAGTATACAAAAAAAAAAGATGACACTCCATGATCAAATGAGGTTCATCCCTCGTTTGATAGATTAACATTTGAAAATCAGTGTAATTCACCATATCGACAAACCAGAAAAGAAAAGCTGTAGGATTGTCCCCACAGATGCAGAATGGATCACATAATATGTACTTCTTTTGGTCTGGATGATTATACATTTTGGGGGGGAAGGGCTTCCTTGTGGCTCAGACGGTAAAGAGTCTGCCTGCAGTGCAGGAGACCCNCAGTGTAATTCACCATATTGACAAACCAGAAAAGAAAAGCTGTAGGATTGTCCCCACAGATGCAGAATGGATCACATAATACGTACTTCTTTTGGTCTGGATGATTATACATTTTGGGGGGGAAGGGCTTCCTTGTGGCTCAGACGGTAAAGAGTCTGCCTGCAGTGCAGGAGACCCTGGTTTGATCCCTGGGTCGGGAAGATCCCCTGGAGAAGGGAATGGCAACCCACTCTAGGATTCTTGCCTGAGGAATCCCATGGACAAAGAAGCCTGGCCCTCTACAGTCCATGGGGTTGCAAAGAGTCGGGCACGACTGAGCACCCAACACACTTCCATAACTTTAACTTTTTAAAAAACTGCCAAACTCTTCTCTAAATTTGTTGCGCTTTTGTACATCTCCATGTTACTTCATATCCTCAGTGACAATGGGCAGTCTTTCAAATTCCAGCCATTCCTTTAGTGTAAAGGCATCTTATTGTGGCCTTAATTTGCATATGCTTATTGGCTAATGGTGCTGAGCTTCTCTTCATATGCTAATTACTATTTGTTTATGCGGTAAACAAATGTTTAGTAAATGGAGAAAGCGTTTTATAAAACTCAGTTCAATGATTAAAAGAAAACCCTAGCAAACTAGGAAAAGAAGCACAGTTCCTTAATCTGATAAAGGGTATCGATGACAAAAGCCTATAGCAAACATAATTCTGAAAGATTTCTCTTGAGATAGAGCGTGAAACCAGGCTGACTGCTTCTGTTCAACATTTTCCTGAAGGACTCTAACCAGGGCAGAGGTTGAGAAAAACAAATAAAAATATATAAGATGAGAAAAGAAGGAAATAAAGCTGTCTTTATTCATAGATGATAAGCTTATATATGGAGAAATTTCAAAAGAATCTGTAGGTAATGTATTAAACATAATAACTGAATTTGGCAAGGTCAGTATACCAAAAAAAAAAAAATTCAATTTATTTTATTTCGATACCAGCAGCAAGCAATAGAAAATGAAATAAAAATAGTACCATTTACAATGGTATAAAAATCAAATGCTTAGAAGAGATATATAGAAGATATGCAAGTCCTCTACGTAGATAACTATAAAACGTTATTGGGAAAAATTTAAGAAGACTTAAATAAAAGAAAGGATATATGTGGACTGGAGAACTCAATGCTGTAAAGATGTAAATTATCCCTAACTTGACTTCCAGAACCAATGCAATCTAAATCAAAAAGACAATAGGGATTTTTTTTAGGACATTAATGTGCTGATTCTAAAATTTATATGGAGGCACCTGCCACTGCAGCGGACACAGGTTCAGTCCTGGTCTGGGAGCTGAGATCCTGCAGGCCGAGGAGCGGCTAGGCCTGCTCGCAGCAAAAACCGAGCCCAAACCAGCGCTCCACAAGAAGCCACCACAACGAGAAGCCCGCACACGACGACTACAGAACAGCCGCCACTCACACAACTAGAAAAAGCCCATGCAGAGCGACCAAGACCCAGTGTGGCCATAAAGAAAGAAAGCAATAATGAAGTTTATATGGAAATTCAGGGCAGCTAAGAGTAGCCAAGATGAATACAGTACATGGTTGAAGAACTTATGCTGCTAAATTAAAAAAAAAAAGCTTGTTCTATAGTTACAGTAATTAAGGGTGGTATTTGAACAGAGGATAAAGCGTCTGCCTGCAGTGCAGGAGACCCGGGTTCTATCCCTGAGTTGGGAAGATCCCCTGGAGAAGGAAATGGCAATCCACTCCAGTATTCTTGCCTGGAGAATCCCATGGACGGAGGAGCCTGGTGGGCTACAGTCCACGGGGTCACAAAGAGTCGGACACTACTGAGCGACTTCACTTTCACTTTTGAAGAATACAGAGGCAGACCTGCGTATACAGAGACGAGGTTTACAGCAACGATGGCAATGCAAAGTGGCCGGAAAAGCATGCTCTTTCAGTCAGTGGTGCTGGGTAGTTAGATATGCATACTGAAAACAATAGATTGGGACATTTTCATATCCTACACACAACTCCAGGTGATCGTAGGTCTAGATATGGAAGGTAAAATAATACAGTTATTAGGAAAAAACTATTTTGAGATAGGCAAAGATTTCTTAAATAGGACAGACATGTACACTACCTATGGGGCTTCCCTAGTGGCTCAAATGGTAAAGAATCTGCCTGCATTGAGGGAAACCCGAGTTCAGTTCCTGGGTTGGGAAGATTTCCTAAAGAAGGGAATGGCTACCCACTCCAGTATTCTTGACTGGAGAATTCCATGGATAGAGGAGCCTGGCAGGCTACAATCCATGGGACTGCAAAGAGTTGGACACGATTGAGCAACAATTTCACTTTCATACACTAACTAAAAGGAGAAATACTGATATTAATAAAACGGGCTATAGTAAAATCAAGAGCTTCTGTTTATTAGCACACCACCAGTCCCTCCTACAGGAAATCAGTCCTGAATATTCATTGGAAGGACTGAGGCTGAAGCTGAAACTCCAATGTTTTAGCCATCTAAAGTGAAGAACTGACTCATCTGAAAAGACCCTGATGCTGGGAAAGATTGAAGGTGAGAGGAGAGGGGGTCGACAGAGAATGAGGTGGTTGGATGGCATCATGGACTCAATGGACATGAGTTTGAATAAACTCAGGGAGTTGGCAATGGTCAGGGAAGCCTGGCATGCTGCAGTCCATGGGGTCGCAAAGAGTTGGACATGACTGAGCGACTGAACTGAACTGAACTGAAGAGAATGTAAAGGAAAGTCCCAGACTCAGGGAAGGTATTTACATATAGCCAAAAAGGATGCATTTCTAGTATGTTTTTAAGTACGCCTAAGAGAAGAAAAACCCCATAGAAAAAAACTTGAACAGTACTTCTCCAAAGAGAATATCCTAAAGATAAGCCAACATGTGAAAAAGTGCTCCATCTTACTAACCAAAGGACAATACAGTTTAAAAGCACGAGCTAAAAATGATGGTGACGATGTGGAGCAACTGGAATTCTCATACACCGCTTGCAAGGAAGTAAAATTGGCACATCCACTTTGGAAAACTGGTAGTATCCACTAAGCTGATCATAAGCACACTCTGTGACCCAGCAATTCTCCTAAGTGTAGACCCAAAGAGTATATACACGTATGTCCAAGGACAAGAAGAAGAATAGTCAGGAAAGCTTTTAGTCATAGCTCAAAACTGGGAACAATCCAAATGTTCTTCAAGAGTATAAGGGATAAACAAATTATGGTACATTCAGTCAAAGAGAAACTTCACAGCAATGAAAATGAGCTAATTACTGATAACATGAACCATGAAGTTACATCCGTCAAATGTACCACGAGGGAAGAAAAAGGCCTGAGAGGAAAGAGTTCATACTGTAGGATTCCAATTTATAGGAAGTTCAAAACAGACTAAAGTAATTAATGATATTAAAATGACAAAGTCATTAAAGTAACCTGACATGAACAGTCAGGTGAGCTATGGTGTTGATACTTGCAGAGAAGAGGGACAGTGCCCATGAAGGGGCAAGACAAGGGCTTCTGGGATGCTGTGGAGTATCCGTTTCTGGGTCTGAGAAGTGACTCCGTAAGTGCTGGTTTCTTTGTGACCATTAGGCTGAAGAATTATGATTTATTTTCTGAATATTCATGAAGCTTCAGTTTGAAAGTATTCAAGAAAAAGAGACTGCAGTAAATCAAAAGACGGGAGGAAGATAGAAAGGTCTGGCTCTGGGTCTGAGAGCAGCAGAGACTGTAGAAGCCCACCAGGGAGGTGGCAATAACCCCCCTGCCCCCAAAGGAGCAGTGGTGGCGTGAGTGAGGGTGTCAAAATTTGCAGCCTCAGCCGCGATTCCCCATGTCCAGGTGTAGTCCAGGATTAGTGCATGCTAACAAAACCAGAGGAGCACACGGGCTGAGAGAGAGCCTCTGCCACCTGTCGGCATGGGTGACCCATGACCACAGCACCTCTCTCCACCGGGGAAGATCGAAACCTTGAAGCAAGTCATTTATGTCAGATTTTCCAACAACCCGGCATGGTGGGGCTTGGGTTACGTTTTAGGAAATAAAATAAGATCTCTTCTCCTTCTCTCCCCTCCATCCTTTCTTCTCAATCATCACCCTCGAAGCAGTGGGGGGATGACTAAAGCAATCTATTTGATATCCTTAAGAACAGCCTTGCGGGTATAAACCAGCACTTAAAATTCCCCTAGAATTTGCTCTTACATACTGAAATAAACATACATCAGGAGCTTGCTCCTCCCCTCCCAAAGACCTCTGTTATAAAGTTCACTAGACCTTTCTGTACTTTGTTAGCCTTTCTGGAATATTTTTTGCCAGACTGTTGGTCTTTTTGTGTGGAGTTGTCCATCTTAGCAAAGTTCTGTGATATGTTCCATTTGTTTGATGAAAAGCTCGACTACATGTTCTTCTAAGCACCTGAAACAGCAAAATGCAGCATTTGTAGGAATCATTTCACGATTTTGTTAACTGGGTTCTGTTGTATTTGTTGGGTAGACAGAAGTCCTGTGGGTAGAGGCTGAGATTTACCAGTGTCTACACCCCTAAACCCCACATGGCACTGCCTGTAGGAAGAACTCTGGAAGTGTTCTTTGTTGATATTGTTTACAGAGCTCCTGAAGGCTTGGATTTTACACACTTATCTTATTGATATAACTCACATACATGGTAATTCATTAATTCAAAGTGCACAATTCTAAATTTCGGTGAATGTTTACAAGTGTAAACCAAAATACCACCAAAATTAAAAATATAAATATATTCATCTCCTCAAGAAACTCCCTATGTCTCTTTGCAGTCACCCCCACCCCCAACTCTGGCATCTGGCAACCACTGCTCTGCTTTCTGTCATAATAGTTGCCTTTTCTAGATGTCACATATGGGTAATTCTATAGTATATACCATTTTGTGTCTCTTTTTTCACTTAGCACAATGCTTTTGAGATTCTTCCATGTGGTTACATGTATCAGTAACTTGTTACAATTGCTACACATCCTCACCAACACTTTTGGTAAATGTTATTAATTTAAATTAAAAGATGCTTGTTCTTTGGAAGACAAGATATGACAAACGTAGACAATATATTAAAAAGCAGAGACATTACTTTGCCAACAAAAGTCTGTATAGTCAAAGCTGTGGTTTTTCCAGGAGTCATGTATAGCTGTGAGAGTTGGACCATAAAGAAGGCTGAACAACAAAGAATTGATGCTTTTGAACTGTGGTGTTGGAGAAGACTCTTGAGAGTTCCTTGGACTGTAAGGAGATCCAACCAGTCCATCCTAAAGGAGATCAGTCCTGAATATTCATTGGAAGGAATGCTGCTGAAGCTGAAGCTCCGTTTCTTTGGCCACCTGATGCGAAGAGNAGGCAAGAGTACTGGAGTAGGGTGCCGTTGAAAGGTACTAGAACCCTTAAACCCACCTTCAAAGGAGGGAGGATCTGATTGGCCCAGCTTGGGTCAGGTGTCTAGATTGACCCAATCAGTGGTGGCAGGGGGTGGAGTCTTCCAGCAAACAGGATTTTTGCTTGCTGTGGACTTGAGGCTGGGTGGGCTGCTCCCATGTCGTCTCTTACCTTTGGGGAAACCATTAAGAGGATGCAAGTGCAGCTTGATTAGCGGGATGACCTCGGAAACAAGCAGTGTGCCCTGAGTTACAGCCCCACCCTCGCCCACCCCAGCAGAGAATGGATTCAGATGAGGGAGGGTGGTCTGTGAAAGAGACCAGCAGGCTGAACAGCTGATGACTAGCATCCCTGAGGGTCTCTGACTCTGGAAGCTTTACCTCAGACTGCAAGAGTTGGACCTCAGTTTCTTCTGTTTAGTAAGTAGGAATTTCAGCTGAGCTATATGCATGCCTTTGCTGAGTGGGACAGGAGCTATATAGGTCGCTGAGATGGCTTTTCCCTAAAGGAGTCTAGGAGGGAGGGGGGGAGGAAACATTTCCATAAGTAACTACCCTTCTGGATGGAATTTGGCACAAAAAGAGAGATCCAGTAGGATATTAAGAGCACGGCCTCTGAAATCCAGGAGGCCTGGCTTCCAGCCCCAGTTCTGTCACTTGGTGTTATTATGTGTGCATGCTTAGTTGCCCAGTCGCGTCTGGCTCTGTGCGACCCCATGGACTGTAACCTGCCAGGCTCCTCTGTCCATCGGATTCTCCAGGCAAGAATACTGGAGTGGGTTCCCATGCCCTCCTCCAGGGGATCTTCCCAACCCAGGGATCAAACCCAAGTCTCCTGCACTGAAGGCGGATTCTTTACCATCTGAGCCACCAGGGAAGCCCTTGTGGTATTACAGCTTGGGGAAAGTCATGTGATCCCTTTGCATGTCTGTATTAAGTTCATCCTATAGGGTGGTTATGAGAATGACCTGAATTTACAGATTAGGAAACTGGAAACTGCCTGCACCATTCCCTGTTTTCTGCCTGTGGAAATCCTACCCACCCTTCCACCTCCAACTCAAATATCACCTTATCCATGAAGCCCTTGTCAGTCTTCCTGGTGGGAAAATATAGGTCCTTTATACTTTTATAACCAATTCACAGTTACTATGGTTGTCATAATAACAGCAGCTAACATTAGCTGTGTTTGCTGTAACAGGGACTGTTCATTCTCTAAAACTCCCAGAAGGTAGGTACTTGTATTTCTGCATTTTACAAATGAGGAAACTGGCACACAGAGATTAGTTAACTGGCCCAAGACCACACAGTTGCTTGGTTGTAAAACTGGGATTTGAATCAAGTCTGTGTGCTGCCAGAGCCCTTGGTTTTATCCACCACTTCCTGCTGCCTGGGCTTCCCTGGTGGCTCAGCTGGTAAAGAATCCGCCTGCAATGCAGGAGACCCTGGTTTGATTCCTAGGTTGGGAAGATCTGCTGGAGAAGGGATAGGCTACCCACTCCAGTACTCTTGGGCTTTCCTGGTAGCTCAGCTGGTAAAAAGAATCCGCCTACAATGCAGGAGACCCTGGTTTGATCCCTGGGTCAGGAAGATCCTCTGGAGAAGGGAAAGTCTACCCACTCCAGTATTCTGGCCTGGAGAATTCCATGGACAGAGAGGAGCCTGGCGGACTCCATGGGGTCGCAGAGTCGGACACGACTGAATGACTTTGACATACACACTTCCTCTTGCCGATGTTGCGCCGGGCACTGCATGAGGCCCCTTCTCTCCCTGATACTGTTTAGTAAGTGTCGAAATGGCAGTGGAGAAGGTAATGCCTCTCTCGCTGGGGAAGGTAAATGTCAGGGAGCTGGCTTGAGGCCAGGTCACAAGTGTTGCAGAGACTGTTAGCCGGTCTGCTGCGTCCATTGCATTTGAATGTGAATGGCTCAGACAGTAAATAATCCACCTGCAGTAAAGGACACCTGGGTTCAACTCCTGGATAAGGAAGACCCTCTGGAGAAGGGAATGGCAGCCCACTCCAGTATACTGGCCTGGAGAATTCCACGGACAAAAGAGCCTGGTGTGCTATAGTCCATGGGGTCCGAAGAGTTGAACACAACTGAGAGATTAACACGTTCACACTTTCAACCCTCAGAGCAGGCCAGAATGCAGTTTATACTTAACTGTTAGCATTTTAAGTTTCAGGGACTATGATAAGTCAGCTTAAATAGTCTTGTCACCATAGTACGGTAATTCCCCTCCATACGAACCTTTGACTTGTGAACTTTCAAAGCTGCAAACATGCCCCTGTGTGCCAGCTGTTGTATTGCACTACTGTACTCTTCAGGGTACTATACTGTAAGGTTAAAGATGTTTTCTTTATTTTTTATGTTTGTTGGTTTTTAATTACTATCTGTTTGAAAAGTTTCATAAACCTATTGCAATATAGTGCTATATAGCCGATTGTGTTCATTGGGTACCCAGGCTCACTTTGTTGGACTTACAAATGAATTAGACTTTTGAACACACTTGTAGGTAGGGGATTTACAGAATTTAAATAGAGGCTCTTGTTGGCAGATGTGAAGAAGACATTAAAACAGGAGATCTGAGCTGAGGTTTCACTCCGATACCAATATCCAGGGTATCGTGCCTCTGTGACCTTTGGCTGCTTTTCGGAGAATAGTTTCTTTTCTTTCAGAGTTATAGCTGGTGAAAGATCAATTCTTGGATCAGAGCATATCAGGGCCAGAAGGGTCCTTAGAGGTGTTGCTAATAATAATAATGATAAGAAATGAAAATTATAAAAATAATAATAGCAGCAGTTAGAATTGTTTTAATGTTTATTGCCTGTCAAGTGATGTTTAAGCCTGTGCCTTATAACGTGACATTCCTAGGAGTGTACAGTCAGCTCCATTTTTCAGAGGAAATGCTGAGGCTCAGAGAGTTAAGGCGATTCTTTTGAAGTCGCGCAGCCGTCAGTGACAGAGGCGGTAATCCCAGTCCAGGTCTGCTGGCCTCCAAAGTCTGTGTTGGTAAGCTGAAGCAGAGAGGAAAAAGACTCTGGGTTTGCTGGCCCTGCCTCTTCGCCTTTGGGTCTGTTGGAGCCATGGCTAGAACCTGCCCCTTGGTGGGAGCACCGAGGTTTCAGTCCACGCCTTTTGTTTTCATAACACACAGAGTCACTGATCCCAGGGTCAAATCCCTGTTCTGGGTTAGCCATTCAGATGTACTCAGGAGCACTTAACACTTTGAATGACTTCAGTGAAAACCCCTGGGGTGGTTCTTCAGCCAGAAGCAGAGCCGGATGGGTGGAGAAAGCTCTTAGTGGTGTTCAGAGATGAAGGCCCCCTGCCCTCTCCTCCTCCCTCCCTGCCAGCACACCTGGGTGCTATTTCACAGTTTCCAGTGCTGAGGTTTGGAGGAGGAACTTCACGTCAACTTCTCTGCGCCTTCCTTTGCTCATTGCTAAACTCCTTCAAGCTTGCGTGCTGAAACAGGACTCAGAGTAATACCCACTTCTCAGGGTTATTTGTGGCTCAAAGGTGATGTGCAGAAAGGCCTGAGTGCCATGCCTGACATATATACAAATATACAATGCGTATAACTGCTCCATAAATTATGTCAGGTGCCCTGCTGGGTGTCATCTCCACTCTGGATCACCCTCCACCGGGCACTTGAGGGCGGCTAGTAGATGTGTGTTCAAATTGTGTAACCCCTGGGCCGCTGGCAGCTTCCTTGCTTGACTTTAGTTCTCTTGAAGTTGAGCCAGTCACAACTTCACAAAGCTTTGGGGCGTAATTAGGGTTGACGAAGCCCTTTGAAACACTCGGATGAAAGAGTGTTAAATTATATTGCTGTTACTAACCGTGTCTGTCTGTAGCCACTTGTTGGGTGTGGAGATTCATATGCTTGTAGAAATGGCTTTTAAAAGTAACCTCAGCTGCTTGTGTCATCAGCGGGAATATAGCACTTACAAGGTGAGGACCCTTTTTTTTTTTTTTTTTTGCCACCTTTGAAGTCCTTCAAGCTCAGAGAACGCAGTGGGAGACAGCGTGGAGGAATGATTCCCATTCAGAGACTGGAAGTCAGACCTCTAGTCTCGCATCCTCTGGTCCTTACCTTAGGCAACTTATTTCACTTCTCTGAGCCTTCCTTTAGTCATCGCTAAACTCCTGCAAGCTTGTGCAGGACTCAGAGTAATACTCACTTCATGGGCCTATCTGTGGCTCAAAGGTGATGTGTGGAAAGGTCTTAGAGCTATGCCTGACATGTATACATATATAATACGTATAACTGCTCCAATAATAGCAGCCTTGATTATTTTTAATTTATTTTGTTGAAGTATAGTTGAATTACAAAGTTGTGTTCATTTCTACTGTGCAGCAAAGTGGTTCATTTATACATATATATTTATATGTATAAATATGTGTATACATATAAAATTATATTCTATATATACATTCTTTTTCATATTCTTTTCTACTGTGGTATCACAGGATATTGAATATAGTTTTCTCTGCTATACAGTAGGACCTTGTTTATCCATTCCATATAAAATAGCTTGCCTCTGCTAATTCCAGACTCCGAGTCCAAACTCCCAGTCCATCTCTCTGCCTGACCACCCCTACCCCCTGCTGCTGGCAACCACAAGTCTGTTGTCTGTGTCTGTTCCTGTTTTGTGGGTAAGGTCATGTGTGTCATATTTTAAATTCCACATATAAGTGATATATCACACGGTAATATTTCTTTTTCTTTCTAGCTTACTTCACTTAGTGTGGTCATCTCTAGCTGCGTCCATATTGCTGCGAGTGGCATCGTTTCATTCTTGTTTCGGCCGAGCAGTATTCCGTATCTCTGATACCATGTCTTCATCCAGTCTTCTGCTGATGGGCGTTCAGGGTGTTTCCATGCCTCAGCTATTAGAAGCAGTGGTACGGTGATCACTGGGGTGCATGCTTCTTTTCAGATTAGAGTTTTACCCATGTGCATGCCCACGGAATGGGATTGCTTTGGTCACATGGTAACTCTGGTTTTAGTTTTTTAAGGAACCTCCACGCTATTTTCCATAGAGACTACATTTACATTCCCACTAACAATGTAAGAGGGTTGCCTTTTCTCCACATCCTTTCCAGCACTCGTTATTTGTAGACGTTTAATGATGGCAGTTCTGACTGGTGTGAGGTGACACCTTGTTATAGTTTTGATTTGCATGTATCTGATAATGAGTGACAGTGAGCATCTTTTCATATGCCTGTTGGCCATTATATTGTTACATCTTCTTTGGAGAAATGTCTGTTTGAGAGAAATGTTCTTATCATTTTTTGGTTGGGTTGTCTGGGGTTTTTTGTTAATTGAGTTATATGAGAAGTTTGTATATTTCAGAAATTAAGCCAGCCTTCATTAGTGTAGTAACCTTTTAACCTTGATTTCGATGTTCAGACTGGTTTATCCTTGTTAGTTTCACAGTTTGCATTCCAGGTTTCACACCTCCACAGCCTCCTGTCTGATTGACTTGTCTGTTTGGCCACAGCTGCTTCTGTCCTCTCTTTATTGCCCCTTGGCAAGTTGTTAACAACACTGTCAACCTAAATAAACCTAGGGAGAAATAATCAAACAAAAAGAGTTCATTTGGAATTCGAGAACTGCAGTCCAGGGCACACAGATTCAAGTATCAATGCAAACAGTAAAAGTCAAGGACTTTTAAAGGTGAAGGGAGGCTTGCCTTACGGGGGATTTTCATTGGAGTTAGAGACGGAAGCTCCTTGTGGCTAAGTGTGATTGAGCTCTAAGGCCATCACCTGAGGTGGGGGAAGTCGTTACTATGACAAGTTGCACGTGGGCTTACAGAGTCCTTGGAGGTCATGGTTCCATCCCGTGAGGAGGTATGTAAGATCCATCTCCTTAATGGCCTCACGGCCCCATTTTAAAACCCCTCGACTTAAATGACTCCATTTTCTGTCACATTTCCAGCACATTCTCCAACAGCCAAATAGACTTAGTCTTTTCAGAGGACAGCTTGGTCCCCCTGGTAAAAATAATATAATGACTACCAGTTACAGGTCGAGCCATATGAATCTTCCACCTTTGTAGGTCAAAACTGCTTGGATATCCGCCATTTCACATGGCTCACCCTAATTCTAAGTTGCTGTGTTAAGTGTTTCTTCCCAACAATCTCAAGAAGTTTCTGCACCAGCTCCGGCAGAGGACCACTGCCCTCCCACCCCGCCGAGCAGAGAGGAACCGAGGCTCAGTGAAGCAGATCCCACCACGCTGCCTACCCCGAACCTGCACGTGTGTGCCCCACACCTGCCCTCTGAACAGCAGCACCCAGGTCTCAGTTTCCGCACAATTCCTGGAGCCTGTTTCAGCTCTCCTCTGTCTCCCACTAAGGTTTAGATAAAGCAGCTTTGAGGTGTCGTTGGAGCAGGAACCAGTCTTCTACCTGCCCAAGACAGTTCCTGCAAAATTACTGCCAGTTTATAACAATTTGCTCATTAGCATAGGTAATCTGAGTTATTAGGGTCCCTGTCTGACCCCAAGATCTTTGCATGTTATGAAGCCGATGTTCTTGCTTTCAATCCTAAGAGCCAAACACACAGTGAAGGGCTTCCTTTGAAGTCCTCAAATTTGACCCTCCAAGGAAACAATGTATTTTCTCACACTTTCTTTTAGTAGACATCTAAAACTTAAAACTTTTCAGTACAGATTTAAATATCTGCAAGGCTTATAGTTCCTGGAGTATTTAAATTCTATTTTTTTTAACTCTTACATATACTTAACTAAAGCCCCCCAAATATAAAGACCACTTGATAACCTATCATCAGTCATCTGAAAAAAACTCTTCTTTAACAGTTGGAAATTCTACATCTTTCCTTTTCCTCCCTAAGTTCCATTTCCCCCACAGAATATTATCCCAAAAATATGTGTTGACTTAAAAATTCACCATGCAAGAGTTGTGAGTTTAAGTTTTATTCAGAGACCTTACTGAGGACTATAGCCCAGGAGACAGCTTCTCAGTAGCTCTGAGAAAGCTGTTCTGAAGAGGTAGGGGGGGATAGTCAGTTTATATGTGGTTTTTTACTAGGAACACATGCAATAAAATATACATCTGGGTAAAAGATTATTGCTAGTCCCCCCCAAAATCTCAAGTTAATCATTTTAGTGCTTTTTTTTTTTTTTTAATGTGTGGGAAGATTCAGGAATCTGGGTTCATTAAATTTTTTCCTGAGATATGCATTTAACTGTCTAAGGGGCCTGTTTGTCCAAACAGAGAGCATCCTGTTGCTTTCTTAATGCTGATCGGCAACTGCAACATATCGCAGCCCAGTCCTTGTAGAATGGGGTGGCGAGCAAAAAGACAATTTGTTCTTCTTTGTTTACATGTGTCTGTCTTTTAACCCTTTAAATTTTTATGGAAATACCTATCATACTTCTCTACAAGAAAAAGTGTAGAATATGTAACCAAATTTCATTAAAAAGATTTTCCTTTGACATAAGGTTCATAGGTTTTCATTCAAATCAGAATTCTTTATATAATTGAATAAAAGAAATCGATTAATGCAGTATAAATTTTATCATCATTTTTGAGCAAAAAATAATATTGTTTAGAAAGATATATCTGAATGAGAAAAACAGGACTTTATTTTAGATATTTAAGGTGCATATTACTAACTGGTAGAATGAGATAGAATTTAGCCTCTGTTCTATAGCAAGCTTTGGTTATTATGGCTAGAAGAGCTTCTGTACATAACCAGAATGGAAGAAGTGTAGTGAATCACTGAATTCTTTCAACTCCTTCCGAGTTTTGTGCTAAAAATCAGGTAGTGACAAACTATTTTTATTGACCTATCAGCTAACAGTATGTTTAAGGCCTCATTCATTTGTGTTCACAACGACATACTAGACACACTTGATTTAAAAAGGGGTTTGTTTTTGCTTTTACAGTTTCCATGAAGTTTCCCAAAAAAGCACTATCAATATGCTAGTAACTTTTTTCACTTAGGGCACCTTGCATTAACCTGATCTATTCAGAAAAGATTGGGGAAATTGAAATATTATAAATTTAACAGTATTGTTTGCCCTTACTGTATCTTTGCCCTTACTGTATTGTAAATCATATATTCACACATGTATTTTGACTGTATGGGCTTCTCTAGTGACTCGGTGGTAAAGAATTCACTGCTGATGCAGGAGATGTAGGTTTGATCCCTGGTCTGGCAAGATTCCCTGGAGAAGGAAATGGCAACCCATTTCAGTATTCTTGCCTGGAGAAACCCATGGACAGAGGAGCCTGGCAGGCAACAGTCTGTGGGATTGCAAAGAGTTGGATACAACTTAGTGACTGAACAACAATATATATTTTAGCTATAGAATATAATTCAAATATTTACTATAAATATTTGTACATGTATTTTAATTATAAATACTTTATACTTTGCCTGAATATATATTTTTTTAATCAATACGTAGATCTGTGGGTGTAACCTAATTAACAAAGCTAGTCTTTATTGTCCAAACATCAGTTAAATCAGACTCTCTGATTTCAAATATTCTAACAAGGGCCAGAGTATCATATTCTAATGTCTGTCATACCTTCACAGAAATATGTATGAGAGAGGAAGAGAAAACAATTCCAAGAATTGGCATTTATCACTAAAGAAATCTCCCAGGAAACAAAATTTCAGAATTCCCCTGGGTTTCTTAGTGGTTTTACAGCTTGGGGCAGTGTACCAGCGTAAGATTCTACGTGAGTGAGAGACAGGCCTTTCTCTGATGGACTGGGAAGAAGCTATTGAGAAAAGTGAGAAAGGGATGCTATAGGAAGCCAGCAAAAAGCCTGGATGGAAATGAGGGTCTGGTGGATGAATCCCTTACAATGCACAGTATCAGCAAAACCTTTGTAAAAGAAGGCCTCTGGGGCCCCCAGTCTGAAAATTACGGCCTTCTAAACCTTGCCATCCTGATTTCTCTCTTAGAAGCAATCATAATGACTCAGTCTCCCTATTATCTCCAAGCCCCAAACCAAACTGTATGAGATAGAAAAGCCCCCTCCCAAAATCCAGCCAGCCCACCCCTTAAGCCCTATCCCTTTACACTCAGTTTTCTTCTCTTTGCTAAAAGATAGCCCCAGCTACAGAGAAACCCTCACTGGTCCTCCAACTCACACACACACGTCCCCTTTTACGTCTCAGTGCTTCTGAGCCCATTTCCCCCCTGGATCTTATACCTCCACATCACCTTTCCATCCCTCAAAGCTGCCATGCTCACCATACAGGCTTCCCACAGGATGTAGAATGGCTTTCTGCACCTCACCTCCACCAGTCTACATCTTCAGATCTCCTTGTGAAACTGTTCTTCAGAGGGACTTCCCTGACTTCCCTTAACCCTGCGTCTCTCACACACTGAATCAGGCCTCTGTGCTTCTCTAGGTAGCTCTAACTGACGTGTGATTGCTAATAATCAGGTGTTTAATATATATGATCTGAGGACAGGGACAGTGCCTGGCACGTTGACAGTCAGTGCATGGCATACACTAGGCACTGATTAAATGAATAAGTGTCTGGAATGCTATTCTTCCCTTCTCTGTAAAGTGTCTGTATTCTGCACTAGCCTAGGAGCCTTTGAGTCAAGAACCGATTCCCCAGTCCTTGATGATAGCTACTAATTACCAAGTACCTATCCTGTGTCAGGCATTGTTCCAGAGCTTTATATATTACATAATTTGACATAACAGTTAAGAGCATGGGCTCTAATGTCAGACTACCCAGGTTCCAGTTCTGCTTCATCAGCTTACCAGCTACCTCATACCCTTGCTGCCTCAGTTCCCTTCAGTTCAGTTCAGTTGCTCAGTTGTGTCCAACTCTTTGTGACCCCATGAACTGCAGCACACCAGGCCTCCCTGTCCACCACCAACTCCTGGAGCTTACTCAAACTCATATCCATTGAGTTGGTGATGCCATCCAACCATCTCATCCTCTATCGTCCCCTTCACCTCCTGCCTTCAATCTTTCCCAACATCAGGGTCTTTTCTAATGAGTCAGTTCTTCATATCAGGTGACCAAAGTATTGGAGTTTCAGCTTCACATCAGTCATTCCAATGAATATTCAGGACAGATCTCCTTTAGGATGGACTTATTGGATCTCCTTGCGGTCCAAGGGACTCTCAAGGGTCTTCTCCAACACCATAGTTCAAAAGCATCAATTCTTTGGCACTCAGCTTTCTTTATAGTCCAACTCTCACATCCATACATGACTACTGGAAAAACCATAATTTTGATTAGGCAGACCTTTGTTGGCAAAGTAATGCCTCTGCTTTTTAATATGCTATCTAGGTTGGTCATAACTTTTCTTCCAAGGAGCAAGCATTTTTTAATTTCATGGCTGCAGTCACCATCTGCATTGATTTTGGAGCCCCCCCCAAATAGAGTTTGTCACTGTTTCTACTGTCTCCCCATCTATTTGCCATGAAGTAATAGGACCAGATGCCATGATCTTAGTTTTCTGAATGTTGAGCTTTAAGCCAACTTTTTCACTCTCCTCTTTCACTTTCAAGAGGCTCTTTAGTTCTTTGCTTTCTACCGTAAGGGTGGTGTCATCTGTATATCTGAGGTTATTGATATTTCTCCAAGAAATCTTGATTCCAGCTTGTGCTTCATCCAGCCCAGCATTTCACATGGTGTACTCTGCATATTAGTTTAATAAGCTGTACATGATACAGCTTTGGTGTGCACCTTTCCCAATTTGGAACCAGTCAGTTGTTCCACGTCCAGTTCTAACTGTTGCTTCTTGACTTGCACACAAATTTCTCAAGAGGCAGGTCAGGTGGTCTGGTATTCCCATCTCTTTAAATTTTCCATAGTTTGTTGTTTACTGTAAAATGAAATAACAGTACCTACCTTATGTAGTTATTATGAGGATTAAATGAGTTGATATGTATAAAGTACTTTAAACAGTATTTGGCATGTAGTACATGCTTAATAAATGATGTTGTTTGTCATTATCATTATCGTTTCTAATCTAAACAAGCCTGGTCTGTCAGTTTACAAAGACTGAGCTGTCCCTAGTAGAAGAGCTGGCCAGCCATTTGAAAAGAACTCAGCCATGTAAAAATCCAAGACCCTGGATTTTGATTATGGCCTTCTGCTGCCTCTGCCACATGACATTGAGCCAAATACTTCCTTGTGACCAGGATGAGCTCCTCCTTTAAAATTCCGCCCCTTCTTTTGTGGCCTGTATCACATCCCTCCATTATTTCCATTTATTTGCACTCAGATTAGGCCATTTATTCAGGAAACATAAACTGAGTATCAGCAAAGATAAGTGAGGTATGGAGAATCCAATACAATATCTTTTTAAATGAAAGAAATGCAAAAGATAATGAAGAAATTTGCAACATAAGGGGAGAAGGGAGAGGCGCTATATAGGAGCGAAGTTTTGGATACTACTGAAATTAAGATGGTAATTATAGTCTCTAGTGTAATCACTAGGAAGACAACTCAAAAATATATAGTGAAAGGGAATTAAAATGGTACTCTAGAGAATATGTCTATTTGACATGAAAGAAGGCAGTAATGGAGAAATTGAGAAATAAAAATAGACATATGGGGGAATAATAATGAAATGGAAGAAGTCCTTCTTATCAGTAATTATATTAAATGTAAATGGATTAAACTCTGCCTAATTAAAAAGCAGAGATTGGCAGAAATGATTTTTTTAAAATATGACCCAAATATATCCTGTCTATAAGATGTCCTTTAGATTTAAAGACACAAATAGGTTGATGGTAAAAAGATGGGAAAAGATATTCCATTCATCATAACCAAAAGAGAGCTTGAGTGGGTATATTAACACTGGACGAAATAGACTTTAAGACAAAATTTGTTTTGAGAGACTAAGAAGGACATTATATAATGATAAAAAAAAAAAAGTCAGCCCATAAGAAAATACAGCAGTTGTAAAATATATGCACCTAACGAAGCCTCACATAAAATATGTGAAGGAAAAATTGACAGAACTGAAGGAAGAAACAGTTCAACAGTAATAGTTGGACACTTTAATACCACGTGCTTAATAATGGATAGAACAACTGGACAGAAGATCAGCAAGGAAACAGAAAACTTGAACAATACCATAAACCAATTAGAGCAAACAGGCANAATATGTGAAGGAAAAATTGACAGAACTGAAGGAAGAAACAGTTCAACAGTAATAGTTGGACACTTTAATACCACGTGCTTAATAATGGATAGAACAACTGGACAGAAGATCAGCAAGGAAACAGAAAACTTGAACAATACCATAAACCAATTAGAGCAAACAGGCATCTGTAGAACACTCCACTCAACAGCAGTCAAATACACATTCTTCTCAAATGCACGTGGAACAGTCTCTGGGATGGAGCCTATGTTAAGCTACAAAACAAATGTCAAATAAAAGATTGAAGTCATATAAAGCAGGGGTCCCCCCCCTGCTTGTCGGTGAACCGGTACCTGTCCATGTCCTGTTAGGAACCAGGCCCCACAGCGGAAGGTGGGCAAGNGACCCCATGGACTGCAGCCTACCAGGCTCCTCCATCCATGGGATTTTCCAGGCAAAAGTACTGGAGTGGAGTGCCATCACCTTCTCCGGGTAGAATGGAACAGGTATAGTTAGTTCTATCACAGGAAAATCTAGAAGCCTGAAATCACCATATGTGCAGCTCAGAAGTCATAGCCCTTTTCAGCTTGCCTGGGGCTGGGCTCCCTCAACCTCAGAAGCTTTTCAGCAACCCCACAGGGTTCAAGCAGAGTGTGACAGGACCCTGGGGAAGAGTCAGGAGACTCTGGACCTTTACCCAGGAGCAGGCCTCCCGGGCCACCAACAGTCTCTGACAAGTCTGTGGAGCAGTGTTGATAGTATTCAGATAGTCCCCTTGGGAGAAGTTCAAATAGCCAACCAGGAGAGGATTAGACAGTTGTTTTTTAAATTGTCTGTGTTCATGCAAGACTGTGCTTGTGAGATTCTTCTGCATCCTGGCCTGTGGTGGTAGTTCCCTCAGTCTCATTGCTGTATGTTGGTCTACGTGTGAATAGGGCACAATTTATCATTTCTACTGTTGACGGCATCTAAGTAGTCTCTAGTCTTGGATTAAAGCAAATCATGTTGCCATGAAAATTTCTGTGCCTGTCATTTGGAAAATGTAGGCTCTGAAGGTTTGCTTTTGAGGGTTTTATATATATATGTATGTATGTATATGTACATGTCTACATATACATATATTTTTTTTTAATCTCGCCCGTCTACCTTTAGAATGTTCCTTGTAAAATACACGTTAAACCAGAGCACAATACCAAAATAACTAAAATGAAGAAGAAAAAATATGCGGTTTTACTCATACTCTACTGGTGGGAGTGGAAGTTGGGGTACAGCTACTTTGGAAAACCATGACAACAACTACTAAACTGAACATCTGCATGTCCTGTGCCCCAGGAATTCCACTCCTAGTTTTATACCCAACAGAAGTGGATGCATTTGTTTTCCAAAGGACACGCACAGGGACGTTCATGGCAACATGATTTGTTATAACTCCAGACGGGAGACTACTTAAGTGCCCATCAACAGTAGAAATGATAAACTGTGTCCTGTTCACATATAGACCACCATGCAGCAGGGAGAAAGAAGGAACTATCACCACAGGCCGGGATGCAGAGGAACCTCACAAACATAATCTTGCAAGAACATAGACACAAGGAAACACAGTGTATGATTCCATCAATATAAAGTACAAACCCGGGCAGAGAATTAGTGCCGGTAGAGGTCAAAGTGTTACCCTGGGGGTGGAGTCTACTGATGGGAAGGGGACACAAGTGAGGATTTGGGGGGCCTGCTAACATTCCTTTTCTCCCCCGGGTGCTGGTTACGTGGGTGAGTTCACTTTGTAAAAATTCATCAAGCACTTTTTTGTTATGCATGCCTATTTTTCATGTTAACTGTTATTTTTTTTTTTAAATGACATTCATGGAGATATTCTTTTTTTTTTTAAGAAAAACCAAAAATTCAAACAACAGCAGGTCTTCATGTGTTGCCCCAGAGGCACATGCTGGCCTGGCCAATGCTTGCAGTGAGCCATGTGACACTTCCTTCTCCCTGCAGGGCGCTACATCTTATCCTTCGTTGGCTGCGGTCTGGCCATCGTGGGTACCTACTTGCTGGTGACATTTGCACCCAACAGTCATGAGAAGATGACAGGTGATAACATCGTCAGGCACCTCGTGAGCTGGCCTTTTCTCCTGTACATGGTACGAGAAATTCCAGTCCTTCCACCTGAGATGGTGGGTGTGGGGATGGAGTCCTAGAAACCGAAAACCTGAATTCCCAGCAAGACGGGGTTCATGGGAGTCACGATGTATCTCAGCACTGAACACCATGCTCGCAGGAGTATGTAGTTCCCGGTCAAGTATTTTCTTTTTTCCCCACTGTGTCCTGAGTAATGTCTAAAATTGCATGTATAATATGACAACTTGATTTTTTAGAGGTATTTGTAGGTCTGTACCATATCTGTAAAATACTGGACAGAAAAACAGAAACTCCGTCAGTAGTTGTCTCTGGGAGATGGAATTATGCTTCTGTTTTAATTTTGTCTTTGTCTTTACATATCGCTACATTGAACGTTTAAAACAGTTAAGGTAAGAAAGAAAAGTTAAAATTGTAAGCAGTTATTTCTTTTTGCCCAACGTCACACAGCTGATAGAAGCTGACAGAAAAACGAGAGACAATGGGAACTTTATTTCCTAAGCCCCCAACTGGAGCGCAGTCCTCTGTTCCAGTTACATCCTGGTTGGGTCTGCGAGTAGAGTAACCAAGGAAACATCGAAGGTATTTGATAAAGCTACTGGTGTATTCCTGCTCCATGCGTGGCACCACGTTAAATGTTCTTAAATATATTACCTGTCACCAAAAATAATCAATAAACCAAGAGTTTTATATGAGCTAGACTATGGACCATAGCCCAGGAGACAGCCTCTCAGGTCACTCTGAAGATCTGCTCTGGGGAAGCCTGGTTTTCAGCACAATTTTGTATCTTGTCAGGTCAAAGACCATTAAACAAGTCAAAGATATGTTTTTTCAAGTTAAAAAAACAGATCAGCATGTACACAGGAAGTCAGTTTGTCCTTGGTACCTGGGGAGGGAATCTTATCATCTAAGGGGTAGCAGAAAGGAAAGCATTTAACTTTTTTTTAACATAAACATTCTTTACTTCTGGTCAATGTTCCCTTTTCTTTTATAATTAAAACAGACATACAGTGTGTGTAACAAGCTGTTTTAGTTAGCACAAAATTTGAGTTAAATCATGTATAAACCAGAATGACTTCCCCAGACCTCAGGATGTGAAAATTTGTTTCATCACCTCTCAGATTCCCTCAATAGTCCTACAACACAGGCGTTTTTCTCCCCATTTTATGGACTAGAAAAGTGGATCTTAGGGTTAGTGAGTTGCCCAGAGTCCCCCGAGGACAGAGCTGGACCTGAAGCCTGCCTGCCTGGCCTCACGTGTCGCCACACAGCCTGCTGATCATGGTGTTCACTGTTGGTCTTGCCTCAGCCGCCCGGGCCCCAAACGTCCTTTCCCCTCAGATTTCCCACAAATCAGAGGACTTAGGTTTCCCCAAGATTGGGGCTGTGTCATCTCCCGACTGCCACCGGCCCCAGCATTGACCTGGTGGGCCTAGAAAAGGGTCTGCCAGGCAGAGCCAGAGACTCACCTTTTCAGGAAGAGCTTGACCCCAGAACACAGACTTCTCTTTACAGAGTCCCGGGCTCGAGTCCATTCCTTACTGTGTAGCCATCACCAAGGCCCCTTGGCCACGTGATCTGCCTGCTTCTCTGTAAACTGGCAGATGCCTGGACCCGCAGTGGTTGTCGGGAGAGACACAGATGGTGTGGGAACCACCTGGCCCGTGACTGATGCTCAGTGACCATTCAGCTCATCTTCCTCCATGATGCCTGCGAGGCAGCTGGAGGAATTTGGCCAAATCAAATTCAATGAATGAGTGTCTGCTCTGTGCCAGACACTGTGGATATAAAAGCTAAATGAGACGTACTCACAGAACTCACAGCGCATGCGCAATCATCTTGCTCTTAGGATGCCGAGCGCTCTCCCGGGGTGCATT
This sequence comes from Neotragus moschatus, assembly GCA_006410615.1. Taxonomy (NCBI): domain Eukaryota; kingdom Metazoa; phylum Chordata; class Mammalia; order Artiodactyla; family Bovidae; genus Neotragus; species Neotragus moschatus. Next base: position 377,842 of record SJYA01000247.1, read on the forward strand.
CAAGCATCATGAAAATGGTGGGGAAATTGGCCCCTCCCCTACCCCCAGCCAGAGTCCACGCTCATCAGTTGGAAATACTGAGGAATAACTCTGCATCTGCTTGATGGCGTGTTCGCAGCACTGAAAGATAATTATGACAACTTCATAAAACATGAAATTGTTTAGGTAACTAAAAGTGTCCCAGCACAAAATTGGGCTTGGACGGTGATAACAAGTAGATAAAACAGGTATTCACTGTGACAAAGACAGAAAGACACGGGAAAATGAAAGCCACTGTGTTTTGTGGTCTCACGAGGAATTTTAAAAGTGGTTTTCTTTCTAAAATGCCGATTACTGTTTCTGTATTGGTTTTTATGTTACACAAACTTCAGTGGGAGGTCAAGGCAGGCAGATGGAGCTGAGCCGCTGTTTCAGTTTTGCTGGACACTGGGCTTGCTTCACTGCCTGGAAGAGTATTGCCAATGTCTGGACCTTTTTCAGGAGTAGAAAGGACAAGTTGTTGCTGCAAGGGCGGGGAACTTCTCAAACTTCAGAGTTCTCTAATTTTCCGTTTTCTGGTAGGNGGCAGATGGAGCTGAGCCGCTGTTTCAGTTTTGCTGGACACTGGGCTTGCTTCACTGCCTGGAAGAGTATTGCCAATGTCTGGACCTTTTTCAGGAGTAGAAAGGACAAGTTGTTGCTGCAAGGGCGGGGAACTTCTCAAACTTCAGAGTTCTCTAATTTTCCGTTTTCTGGTAGGATTCTTTGCAACCCCATGGACTGTAGCCCACCAGGCTCCTCTGTCCATGGAATTCTCCAGGCAAGAATACTGGAGTAGGTAGCCATTCCTTTCTCCAGGGAATCTTCCAGACCCAGGGATTGAACCTGGGGAGCATCTTCTGAACACAAGGCACAGGGCCCCCATCTGCAAGGCAGCATGGCCTAGTGGGAAAGCTCATGTGTCCTGGAGCCAGACTGGTCGGGTTCAAATCCCATTTGCTAGCTTGGGATTGCAATAGTGTCTGCTTCCTAGAATTATGGTGCTGATTTAATGAGTTGAGTGAGTAAAGATAACATGCTTAGAAGAGAGCCAGGCAGATTCATGAGCTCGTTGAGCATAAGCTGTGATTATGGCCCTGTGAGTTAGGAATTATTGTCATTACCCCCATTTCACAGAGGCAGTAACTGAGGTTCAGAGAACTTAAATGGCCTGCACAAGGACACCTGGCTAGTTTAGAAGGAGGTCCAAGCTCAGAGCCGGGCCTTCCTGACTCCAGATGTCCTCTCCTTTCGACTCTGCCAAGCGGCACACAGTAGTGGCCTGGTTAGTGGGCAACTGGTATGGACAGACTTACGTACTTTGCCGAAGAGCTCTTCTCCTCAGCAGACAAGCATCTCCCTCTGTGATGGGCTTGCCAGTTTCAGCGGGCATTACCATGGAGCAGTGAAGGGGGACACCAGCCCAGCCTAGTGAACCTTGACCATCCAGGACAAGGTGGACGTGAGGCTGGCATAGCACCCTCAGAGCCCCCCAACGACGTGGACTCCCCCCGCAGGGTGGGGGTTAGAGGGACTCAGGGTTCCCTGCTTCCCTGCAGGATGTCTAGCAGTGGTCTGGGAAGTGTTTCGATTCTCTTTCCACACGGAGGGGCTGCGGCTGCTGTGGTCCGCAGCATAAACTCCAGCCCAGCCCACCAGGGTCTCCTGGTCTCGCCCTCGGCCCCTGCTGACCTCCTCTCTTGCTGCTCTCCGCAGCTTGTGGAGATCATTCTCTTCTGCCTGCTGCTGTACTTCTACAAGGAAAGGAACGCCAACAACATCGTGGTGATTCTCCTCCTGGTGGCCTTACTCGGTAAGCGAGGGTCCGGGTAGTTGTCGGTAAGCGAGGGTCCGGGTAGTTGAGTTTTGCCACTTCCCTGGTGGCTCAGACGGTAAAGCATCTGCCTACAATGTGGAAGACCCGCGTTCGATCCCTGGGTCAAAAAGATCCTCTGGAGAAGGAAATGGCAACCCACTCCAGTACTCTTGCCCGGAAAATCCCATGGAAGGTGGAGCCTGGTAGGCTATAGTCCATGGGGTCCCAAAGATTTGGACACGACTGAGCCACTTCACTTTCTTTTCTTTTTCTTTAGCACCAAAAGGAAATAAGGGATTTTGTTTACCGAGCTGCGGGCCGCTGGACCCAGGAGCTGCTGGAGGCCAGCTCAGGCTGGTCCCTCTGCGTCAGAGGCTGCAAAGGCTGGGTTCCTGCTAAACAGACACAGACCTTGTTAGTTTCTTTTTTTTTCAATGTATTTGTTTTAATTGGAGGCTTGTTGCTTTACAGTACTGTGCTGGCGTCTGCCATGCATCCGCATGTATCAGCCATAGGCATACATCTGCCCCTCCCTCTTGAACCTCCAGCCCACCCCTCTAGGTGGTCACAGAGCCCTAGTTTGAGTTCCCTGAGTCATATAGCAAATTCCCACTGGCTATCTATGGGCCTCGTTGGTTTCTTCGTTAGGGTTCAGTGTTCAGTGTTCTTGCTCAAATACCAAGTCTCCTAAGTGCCAGAGAGGTGCTGCAAACTAGCTAGACCAGTGAGCCAGACAGACACCCCTCCACTCAGGCTGCTGTTATTCTAAAGGGAGGAAAATGACAGTGAGTTGACAAATATATAAATAGTGTTAAGTCTGAGCAGTGACAATTACCAGTGACAAAGAAGAAAGCAGAGTAAGGGTGGAGGGGGCGACTGGAAATTAATCCAGAGAAGTCAGGGGTGAAGTGGGCTCCAACAGCGGAGTCCCTAAGGATGCTTGTAAGACCTGTCAAAGGTGAAGACTTAATTCTGGATTTAAAGGCAAGAATTGGTTTCGATTTCTGTCTCTCTCTCTTTTTTCCTTTTAGAGGCACAGTGGGTACAGAGGGGGAAATGGCTCCTAAATCAGACTAGGGCAAGGCTCTCAGCCCTCATAGAGTTAGAGCCGCTAAGAAGAGCCGTGAGAAGCACCCCTTCCTCCTGGAGAGGGAAAAGTGGGTGCCACCCCGCCACTGCCTCCTAGGGACTGTGTGTCAGCCGCACAGTCCCCTAAACATGGGCCTCAGAGAACACCCAGATCTCAGGGCCGGGAAGGGGATTACACAAGGTGAGCACTGATCCCCAGTGTCCTGCCGAAAGCAAGTCCACTCCAGCAGCAGGCCGTAGACCGTGCAGATCCCTGTCTTTGTTCGATAGGGTCCCACTATTTCTTTTTTAACAGCTTTGTGCATGCTGAATTGCTTCAGTCGTGTCTGACTCTTTGCCCATGGACTGTAGCCCACCAGGCTCCTCTGTCCATGGAATTCTCCAGGCAAGAATACTGGAGTGGGTTGCAATACCCTCCTCCAAGGGATCTTTCCAACCCAGGGATCAAACCCACATCTCTTCTGTATCCTGCATTGGCAGGCGGCTTCTCTACCACTGGTGGCCACCTGGGAGGCCCTTAAGCAGCTTTACGGAGATCTTATTCGCATACTATAAAGTTCACCTGTTTAAAGTGTATATAATTCAGTGATATTTAGTATATTCACAAAGGATGTAACCATCATCATAATCAAATTTTAGAATGTTTTTGTAGCCCCCCAAAAGAAACCCCATGCCCACTGGCAGTCATTCCTCATTTTCCCATCCTCCCAGCCCATGGAAGTAGAAAGTGAAGTTGCTCAGTCATGTCTGACTCTTTGTGACCCCATGGACTGTAGCATGCCAGGCTCCTCTCTATCCATGAAATTTTCCAGGCAAGATTACTGGAGTGGGTTGCCATTTCCTTCTCCAGGGGATCTTTCCAACCCAGGAATCGAACCTGGGTCTCTTGCACTGCAGGCAGACTCTTTACCATCTGAGCCATCAGGGAGGCCCATGGCCAGTCACTAATGTACTTACTGTCTCTATGGATTTGCCTTTCTGGACATATTATATAAGTGGAATCATACACCCTGTGGCCATTTGTCACCGGCCTCTTTCACTGAGCTTCGTGTTTAGAGGATTCATTCCTGTTGTAGCATGACTCAGGGGCCCATTTCTTGATGAGTTTGTTTGCAAAGTGGGTTGGAAGATCATGGTCCCAAACCTTCTCTCCTGGTGAGTCAGAAGACCAGAGAGTTCTGAGGCACGTTGGCCAGTCCCCTTCTGTCCCCTCCTCACTAACAAGGGCAGTCTGGAGGAAGCGCTTATTTAAACTGGCTGCTGACATTTGGCAACTGTGGCCTAAGTAGCTGAGGGGCCACCGAAAGTCACCAGGTCTGATGGGCTGTTGGCAGGAGAAGGCAAAATGTACAGAAATTGAGAAAACAGGAAAGCAGAGCATTGCAGCCAGAACAAAGACCTTCAGTTGTGCCATACTGGGGAGCTTCTTTTGACTCCTGCTATGGCAGGGGGATCCAATAGTTTAGAGTGAGAGGTCATTTCTGTGGTGCTGGGTAAAGCAGTGGTCTCTGCAGTGAGGTCAGCAAGACAGTCCACTGGGCGTATGGGACGAAAAAGTATTCAAACCAGTATTCATTTTTATCTTCACCTTTTAAGTGAAGGACATATGTTTCCTGCCTATGTTTTATAATATACATACTATAAAAGCCCAGAGTTAACGTGACTCTAATTTTAAAATAAGGAAACATACATATTTGAAAAGTATATACATATGCGTAGGGGAGTGCATTCTAAAACCTCTAGTCTAAGGAGACGTTTTTAAAAATAAAACTGGGTAAGCATTTTAAAAGACCAAAAAGGGACTTCCCTGGCATTCCAATGGCTAAGACTCCACACTCCCAGTGCTAGGGACCCGGCTTCGATCTCTGGTCAGGGAACTAGATCATACATGCAGGCAACTAAGACCTGGGCGGCCAAATAAAATACATAAAAATAAAATTTTTTAAAAAGACCGAAAAAGCTTTTTACACATCCCGTTTTCCCTGAGATTGCCTTGAGATTGTGTTCCAGACACGGCGCTGCCTCTCTAGGGTTCCATGTGAACTCACTGCCCTTTTTTGGTTGAGTTCAGAAGGGACGTTTGGAAATGCCTGTTGGGGTTTTGCTTGCCTAGCTGCTTCCACAGGAGAGCACGGAAGACCTTCTCCTGTGTAAATCACTGTCTGGGCTCTGCCCTGAGGTTCCCACATGTCCTTGTTAACCTTCCACAGGCTCCATGACTGTGGTGACGGTGAAGGCTGTGGCCGGGATGCTGGTCTTGTCCATACAGGGGAACCTGCAGCTCGACTACCCCATCTTCTACGTGATGTTCGTGTGCATGGTGGCGACTGCCATCTATCAAGCCGCGTGAGTTGCAGAGTCTTTTTTTTCCCCTAGGCCTCCCCACAAAGGTCTCTTCCAGCTTCTGGGTCCGATCACAGTTGTTTTTGAAGCTGTAGGGAAGGGAGAACGCTCACAGGCAGCCTGTCCAGGGTTTGGCATCCACTGTGGAGCGAGAAATGTCACTCATTTGCTGAGTTATCATATGGAAGGCCTTTTGTGCCACTTGAAAAGCCTCGAGTGGATGTGTTTTTCTCTCTCTGCCTCAAAAATGTGAGAACCACACGATCAGAGTCAGCCTCCCTTGCCACCTGGACCGAGACAGGTGCCCGTTTCAGGGCTCTCCAGAAGGAGCTGTGCCATCCCCACGAGGCATTTGTTTGTCGTCCAAGAAAGAGCAAGCAGTGGTTATTTCTTGTCCTCAAGAAATCTGTCCAAGTAGCGGAGCAAGATGCCAGTTTCTTCCTCAAAAGCAGGAGTCCTGAGGGTAGGAAGCCTGGGCCTCGTTCACGTCTGAGACCAGTGACCAGCAGAGAGCCTGGATGGGTACGTGATGGATCCACGTGGGCACGGAGGGTGGACAGTGCAGGACTCAGTACGGTGTGTGCGGCAGGCCCGGCAGGCCAGGTCCTGGACTCCAGCTGCTGGGGCTCACCGCCCCCCCCAGCGCCTCGGGGGACCGTAGGGGTGACCGCTGCTGCCCAGGCGCTCTGCTCTCACTGCCTTCCCACAAGCTTGAATTCACTTGGCCCCCATAACAATGACGTCATCCTCACTTTGCAAGGAAGGAACTGCGAGCGTCCAGAAAGTGGTGGAGCTGAGAGTGAACCTAGCCATGTGACTCCCTCCCCTTCCCTCGCCCCTCACCCCTCTGCCCTAAGCCCCTCCGCTAAGCTTCTGTAAGACAGAGAGTCCTCGTCTGCAGATGAGAATAACCACGTGCATACGTGCTCAGTCATTCAGTCTTGACCAGCTCTTTGTGACCCCATAGGCTGCGGCACGCCAGGCTCCTCTGTCCATGGAATCTTCCAGGCAAGAACACTGGAGTAGGGTGCCACGTCCTACTCCAGAAAACCGTCCTGACCCAGGGATCAAACCCACGCATCCTGCATCCCTGCTTTGCAGGTGGATTCTTTACCACTGCGCCCCCTCGGAAGCCAAACCGTAGCTTCTTTTATGATTTTTGTTACTATTATTATGCCAATTATTAAGATGTTACAGAAAAACCCCAATGAACTTTTTGATCAAGTCATGACGATGCTTGGTCCTCCTACGGTGATTCTGGTCATCATCCCTGAGCCCCTGCCCAGCGCAAGGCTCTGTGCTGTGTCCTCCAAGGGTTTCAGAGATGACCGGGAGGCTTCTCACTCAGGCACTCAGCACACATTCACCGAGGCCTGCTGTGTACTAGGCCTCTGCTGGGCCTTCTGCACACAAAAATATGAGCGGTAGTCACTGAACTCAAGGCGCTCACAGCCCTGGTGGGGGGACAGCTGGGTAAAGAGACAATTACAGTTGGGTAGGAAGTGTGTTTTGGTGTGAGCAATTTTGCAAAATAACCACAATGCTATGCAGTGCAGTTACAATTCAGTCACTTAGTTGTGTGCAACTTTTTGCGATCCCATGGACTACAGCACACCAGGCTTCCCTGTCCATCACCAACTCCCGGAGCTTGCTCAAACTCACGTCCATTGAGTTGGTGATGCCATCGAACCATCTCATCCTCTGTTGTCCCCTGCAGATAATGGACAAAGAACATACTCCTAAATGACAGAGAGTTTTTTGTAGGTGGAGAGATGGGGAATGACTCTAATTTCCTCTCTCCTTTTTCCTATATTTATCTCAGTGACTGTTGAATTAAGAAGAAAATTTGTTTAAAAAAAATAATGACAGCACAAGGCAGTTAATGATAAGTGCTCCAAGAGTTTCTTGGCATGTTTAAGGGATCAGGAATGGCTTTTTAGTGGGTTGGGAATGCGGGTCACACAGAGGCGAGGAGAAGGGCATCGCAGTGATGAGAACCATGTGGGCAGAAGTGCTGGAAGGAGAAAGGAGTGAGCTGCAGGCTGTGTCCAGGGGAGGAATGGGAGCTAAGTGTGGACCCCAGCCCGCGAGGCACACAAGGCTGGCATCTTTGTGAACACTTAGAATGCCCCTTTGTGCCTTGTTCGTTCTTCACACCCAGCCTGCAGTCACTGGCTTTCTTCTCTGCCCTCCAACATCCCCCCACAGCCCACTGACTAGAGTCTTTTGTGTTGAAGGTTTTTAGGTCAAGCCTCACAGATGTATGACTCCTCTCTGATCGCCAGTGTGGGCTACATTCTGTCCACCACCGTGGCCATCACAGCAGGTGAGGGTGCAGACGCCAGATTTCTGTCTTCCACCTTGACGGCAGGTTCGTTACCCTGGGGTGAGGGGAGGGAGCACCACCTCCGTCAGAAGGCCGGTTCTGCTGAGCTGTTCTGCGCGTCAGAGTTGTAGATGGTCTCGTGGGCAAAGAGAGACCTGGGTTTTCACCACAGCACAGACACAGAGCTGTGTGGCTCTGGGAAAATCACTTCACCTCTCTGAGCCTCAGCTTCACATTCGTAAAATGGGAGTAATAATACTTCCCTCCTAGAATTGAAATATGAACGTGTTAGTTGCTCACTCACAACCAACTCTTTGCGACCTCGTGGACTGTAGCCTGATAGGCATCTCTCTGTCCATGGAATTCTCCAGGCAAGAATACTGGACTGGGTAGCCATTCTCTTCTCCAGGGGATCTTCCCGACCCAGGGATCGAACCCAGGGCTCCTACATTGCAGGCAGATTCTTTACTGTCCGAGCCACCAGGGAAGCCCAGAATTGAAATATATATAGTCCAAATGTCCCTTACTTTGTACTGCTTGTGCCAGGTTTTATTAACAATTTTTACCATCGTCTGCTAATTCCGTAGCATTCACTGGCCAAGTAACCCCATATTTCTTCTATATAGTTTTTAGAGATCATTTATATATATATACACACACAGTTATATATATACACACACATATGTATATAAAACAAGTGCTCAGTAAGTGATTTTCATTATTACACTCCCCTTCTCTTCTATTTCACCTCCATATTTTTGTTTCTTTTTCTTTCTGAGGTGGCTTCAGAGGCTATAGACATATCAGAGTTTGTTGTTTGTAAGAAGCAGTAGTGACTAAAATTTTCAGAGTAAACAGACCAGTAACAGCCAGTGTGCCTCCCTTTGAGGAAGACCCAGCGGTACAGCCATCTGCTTTGCCCTGCAGTATGTTCAAGTGGTGCCCAGACCTTGCTTACAGAGGTCAAGATAAGAGGGCATACGGCCCACCAAGCCTGTGCCATGAGCGGGACCAGGGACTGAGGAGGGTTTGACCCAGAGCAGCCAGAAAGCTAACCTCCTGTGGGTCGCGTGGAAGTTTCACTCATGGTCCGGGGCTTCAGTCCAGCAAGGTTGAAAGGAATACGAGCAGTGTGGTTGAGCTGGGCATCAAGTGGGAGCTCTGGGTGCAGCAAGAGGCGAGTAGGGTCGGGGGTGAGGGGGTGCTGAGTGATGAGATGAGTCCAGACTGATGCCGGCTGCAGGCCTTTGACACTTCCACGCCACAGGGCGTGACATCTGCCAACCGCGTGAGGTCGGAAAGCTCCAAAGGCTTAACCACAAAGCCTTGGTTTTCCACCTTAAGAAAGACGAGGGAGAAGAGTTGCGTAAAAACTGCTGAGTAAGGTTTTTAGCTCATAGTGTCATGTCACTGGAGGATGCTGGGTGAAGGGTGTGCAGGGAACTCTGCTGCTTCTTTACATCTGCTAATAATACTATTTCAGAAGAAAAAGAAAAAAAGGTGGAGGTAAGAGGGCGGTAGGGGAGGAAAGGACAATCTGTTCTCCCAAAGGGCTTTTAGTCCACTCCTCAATACCTTAGCAGGCGCAGTCCTGGTATGTTGGGTCCCTTTGGTTTCCTGCAGGGAGGGGAGGCCACCGAATCCTAGGCAGACTTGGAAAGGGCTTACTTGTATTTTCCACTGTTCACTGCTCAGGCGCCGTCTTCTACCTGGACTTCCTCGGGCAGGACGTCCTGCACGTCTGCATGTTTGCACTGGGGTGAGTCCTGTCCTGCACCTTCCCCCGCTGCCCCTGTATTGCAGGCAGGTTGCCCCTCTCCCCACACCCCTGCTCCAGCCTCTAAGCCAGTCCCTTCGAGCCAGGGGAGCAGCTGGCAGTGGAAGCTTTGTCCCCAGAGGTGAGCGTTTCGCCCCCTAAAGGGTTTTATTTATCCTCGCTTCTCTTTTGGGCTTTCATCTCCTTGTCATTTCGAACACATCACATTTTGACCCGTGAAAAGACTCTCAGCCTCACCTCCAATCAAAGAAATGCATATTGAAAAAGAATTTTAATAAAAAGAAATACAGATTGAAGCTACACAGAAAAGTGAAGTCGCTCAGTCGTGTCCGACTGTCTGCGACCCTGTGGACTGTAGCCTGCCAGGCTCCTCCGTCCATGGGATTTTCTAAGCAAGAGTATTGGAATGCGTTGCCATTTCCTCTCCAGGGAATCTTCCCGACCCAAGGATCGAACCCAGGTGTCTCCCACATTGCAGGCAGAAGCTTTACCATCTGAGCCACCAGGGAAGCCCCAGGACGCCACACAAGGCGCCATGATTTTGCAAAATCTAACAGGATGAGTAATGTCACATGTTGGCGAGAGAAGGAGGCCAGCTCTCTGCCGCAGCATGAGAAGTCCTTTGATGTGGGAGGACAATTTGGCAATATCAGCAACGCTTTCTTTTTTAATTTTCAGTTGGAGGATAATTGCTTTACGATGTGTGTTAGTTGCTGTTGTACAACAGTGTGAATCAGCTATAACTATACATAAATCCCTTCCTCTTGAGCCTCCCTTCCACCACCACCCCCGTCCCAGCCCTCTGGGTCATCACAGAGCACTGAGCTGAGCTCCTGTGCTACGCAGCGGCTTCCCACCATGTGTTTATTTTACACACGGTGGTAGCCGATATATGTCAATGCTGCTCCCTCAATTAGAGAAATGTTTAAGTGAGCATGCCTCTTGTTGCAGCTTTCCATTTCTAATCATTTATCTCAGAAAAGCAATTGGAATGGGACATAAAGACACTTGTATAAGGGTGTTTATTCATTTTAAAATCGATGGTATAAGCACATAATTGAAAGAAACCTAAATGCCCATCAGTAAAATACAAGTTAAATAAATTACGCTGGGGTAGGGAGGATAGCAATGACTCCTCTGTTGACCTGGGCGGTGATCCCACGAGTGTGTGCACAGGTAAGATTCACTGAGCTCCACATTTTGGGATTGTGCATTTTGTTGCATGTAAATTATACCTCAACTTTTAGAGAGTGTGCTTGTTTACCTAAATTCTTGGAGAAAAGAACAAAACAAAACAAAAAGACTGGAGACTCTGGAAGAATATACACCTATGCTGCGACCTGGGGTTTGTACAGGGACTTTCTAGTTTTTACTTTCTCTGTTCCTATACTGGTTGAATTTAGGCTATAAAGAACTTTTTAATTAAAAACACACACACACACACTTTAAAAGGCAGAGGACTGAGATGCAGGGTAAGTGGAGGTGACGAATTGTGAGGGTTTGGCCCAAGAGAACCTGGTTTGTTCTGATCGAGGCTTGTGTGGGCCACACGGCCTGTTGGTATTCACCTCCCACTTGCTCTCTGCTGACCCCAGGCCCGGCCACCTCTCAGGGCCGTTCAGCAGTGAGGCCCCCTCTGCAGCCCGCAGCCCACCTTTCCCTTTCTCCCGTTGCCTGTGTTTGAATGCATCCCTCCAGCCTCACTCTGGTCTTGCTTCTCGTCCTCCCTCGTGTGTGTCCACCAGGTGCCTCATCGCGTTCCTGGGCGTCTTCTTAATCACGAGGAATAGGAAGAAGGCCATTCCCTTCGAGCCCTATATTTCCATGGATGCCATGCCAGGTAACGTCAAATCCCATGTGTCTAGCTGGCCAGCCCATCCGCGTAGAATGACTGCTACTTCCTATTTAAAAAGAGACAACCGGCCTCTGGGTTTGGTTACAGGGAAGATGTGCTGTGCTATTATGGTGTGACTGTCTCTCTTTTTTGTTCTTAGTTTTTTTGTTTAATCTCAGTTTGCAAAAGAGGAGGCAATGGCTAAGGCATCTCGATTGGTTTTGAGCACATCTTGTCAGTTGTCATGTCTACTGGGGGATCTTTTAAAGGCCATCCTGATTCACACTGGGTATAATTATGACCCACAGCACACGACTTCCTGCCTACAAAAGGAAAAACCCATTCATCTCAGTGGAATGGGATGATCAGAGAAGGGATGGAAAGCAGGATGACTGAAATTCAAATACCATAACGTCATTCCTCAGATTCACATGGAAGTAGATTGTTCTGGAAAGCCTAATGGCCCAGGGAGCTCAGGGTTCACACCGAGAAGCACACATTCACATGGTAGAAAGGTAAATGTACGATCAGCCGAATACTGCACAGAAGGGAGTGGTGGGGCTTGTGGAAAACTGGACAGTTCTTTCCAGCCTCAAGGGATTCAGGTGAGAAGTTTACGATGTTGGCCCAGCCCCGTCTAGATTTGCTGGTCTAAATTCGGGATGCAAGCGGCCACTAGCTTTCACACTTTAACTCAAATTTAATTTTTATTTTAGATATAGAAGATGGGACTCTCTCCAAAACATAATCTCCCGCCCTCCATTAAGACAGTCTCATGAACAAAATACAATCGCAGTGATGGCGTAGAATACTACTTAATAAAGCACTCGAGAGGCAGGCATGTTCTCAGGGCTGACCAAGGTGCCCCGGTCTAACTGGCCCAGGATTTCTGTGTCCACTTTTTATATTATTTCCTCATCTCTGGCTATTAAGCTGTTGTCCGTTGTTCCTGCTGTTGCCAGCCTGCCTGTTAATAGCGACTCTGTGTCAGCCTTCTCATTTGACCCAAGTTGTTCAAATCGCATAAACAATTAAATAAGCTCTGAGTTGGGGCCTTAAGGTTTCTCCTAGGGTTAAATGCATGAGCTTTGGTGCATGGACCTTCGAAACATCTAACCTGGCTGCTCAGATGCCTTTTTTGCTTACTTCCTTGTTTCTCGGCTGTGTTCCGGATAGATGAGGGCGCTGGATAGCTGAATTCCAGATAGGTGAGGTGTCAACTCTGTGTGTGTGTGTGTGTGTGTGTGTGTGTGTGTGTGTGTGTAAGTATGTGTATGTACATGTGTGTTTGTGTGTTTACAAACTGTGTATGTGTATACATCTATGTAAGTATTTGCATATTCATATATGCCAGATGTGTTTTCTGGCAGAAGATAGAAGGTAACCTAAGGTAACCTTAGATAGCCACGTTCTGTGGTCTGTGTGTGGATGTGGCTCTCGCTTTCTCTGTGTGCCTCATGACCTGTGGGAAGTTGGATGGTGGAGCAAGGAGACCCTGCCCTCCTGCCATAGCATGTCAGGACTGAGTAGGCCTGGGTTCTGTACTGTGAGGTGGAGCGTGGGCTTGGAGTTCAGATGACCTGGGTTCAAATCCCATCTCCCGTTTCTCAGTGGGATAGTACGTTAAAGGTCCCTTGCACAGTGTTTGGGATATGGTAGATGCCTGGTTCAATTTCACTTTACTTTTGCTTTAAAAAAAAAAAAAACTTTGAAAATTCCAAGCCTTTGTTAGACCTGATGCCAAGTGGAGCAAGAAGAGAACCCTTAAAGAGAGTTTCCTTTCCAGCTGTGTGGTTTCCCTGGTCAGCATCCGGACCTTCCTGGCTTCTGGTCTCACCAGATTGACATCTTCGCAACCAACCCATAGCCACCATTTAAGAGGAATTCAAGTTCCAAAGATTCAGTCTGTGTCACAGTTGTGAGAAGCTTTACGTAATTCCAGAACCTGCAAGACTTCTAGAAAGTGAGGAGAAAAACAGTCCCTGACAGCAAGGCCTGGCCCTCATGGTTGGGCCCTGGGGCTCCTGGTTGAACATAGACCATTTCACAGAACATCTGCGTCAGACGAGGTTGTTCTGTGACCATGCTGGATCAAAACACAAACAGGACCACATCACTGTCACGTCCAAACACAGACAAAACATGAACATTATCTGAACGATAAAGATCAACCATCCAGCTAACACGAATGACTCTGGCTTCTTTACCAGTGACAGTTTTAGTCTCCATCTCATCTTCTTTCCTTCTAGATAACAATCATTAAGATCCCCATTAATGGAATTAGCCCCACTTCCTGACAACATCTAATCCGAAGCAAAGGCCTGCTTCCTAAACCCTCCTAACATCACCCTTCACAACCCTGATCCTGTAATAGATCCTTTTTGATACCCACTTACAGAAACAGTTCCCCATGACGTACATCTCCTTCACTGCCATGAGTCAAGAAACCCAAATTTGTTAGACTGTAGGTTTATTCCTGGTGGGTTTGGGCTGGAGAACACTGACAAAGCTAAACTCTGCCTGTGAAGCCAACTTCCTTCCCTGAGAAATAGGCATCCCCTCATCTCCTCCAATTTCCTCCCCAAAATCCAAACTGCACAGTCTTAAACTATACCCTTCAAATTCTCATCAGCCAGGGCTTATGCAGTGAGAAGGCAAAGGGCCTCCCGCAGACCAGGACTCCCCAGGCTGTTTGTAGAGTAAGTCAAGAGCAAAGGCTTTGGGGCCAGATCCCAGCTGTCTCTCGTTAGCTGTGTGTCCTTGGGCAAGTTACTTCACCTCTATGAATCTCTGTGTTCTCACCCATAAAAGGAGGATAGTAGCATATTTCTGTCCAAGGGTTTGGGGGGACCGAGGTCTGTAGGGGGCCCAGACAGCATTCTGGTTAAGAGCGTATGCTTCAGAATTTAAACCACTGAATCTGAACCCTAGAACTGTCACTTACTAGCTTGTGACCTCAGGCAATCTCCTTAACCTCCACCTGCCTCGTTTTCCTAAATCAATAGTTGTGAGAATCAAATGAGAACTATAACGCTATAACTTTAGGATGTCTGCCACCAACTAAATTCTCAGCCCTTTTATATAATGCCAGTAACATTATGGCTCTTATTGTTACTGTTTAAAGCACTTAGCCCAGTGTATCAGGCATAGGAAGCAGTCAGATGTCAGCTGTTATCATCATCATAGTTTCATGGGAAGTAATTTGCATTCAGGATTTTTATTACTCAACCAAGGGGCAAGAGAATTTAAAGTGTCTTAATTCCCTCCCAGGAAAAACAATTGGCCTCGGAGGAGGCCAGGTCCCACCTGACTCGGGGAATTGTAGAATACATTTAAAGGAATTAACGACTAAGAAGAATACGTTTAAAGGAATTAACGACTAAGATATTTGCCCTCAAATATAAGTAGAAATTCAATATCAATGTGCCCAGAAGTAATAAGCAAAATCACACCTAACCCCGTATGCGGATCAGGGATGATAATGTCAAAACGCTCCCTCTGAGCATCATGATATCTGTGTATCACGTATCTGTGACACAAAAGTTACCCTCTTAACGGTATAATGACATTTTTCCAGATCTTGATCTAAATCAGCAGTAAAGCGTTGGCATCTACCACGTTCAAAGCACAGTGCTGGTTCCCCTCTGACCCAGACATTCCCACCTCCTTCGAAGCCAACCGATGGTTTCTCTTGACAGTGGCTGGCCCGTGTGCATATTTCCTGAAGACTCATCCCTTGTTGCTTAGCAGCTGTAGTGTTTCTAGTGTGTATTTATGGGTGTTCTCTTTTTCAATCTAAAGCGTTCAGGAAATTGACAGTGCACACAGTTAGCTCCTGAGCACCACAGTTAGTCCCTGATGGGGTAGGCCCGCCTCCTTTGGCTCCCTGATCACATAATGATTTGGGGGGGATGGATTTTGTTTCAGGTATGCAAAACATGCACGACAAGGGGATGACCGTCCAGCCTGACCTCAAAGCTTCTTTTTCCTACGGGGCCCTGGAAAACAACGACAGCATTTCTGAGATCTACGCTCCCGCCACACTGCCCGTCATGCAAGAAGAACATGGCTCCAGAAATGCCTCTGGGGTTCCCTACCGCGTCCTGGAGCACACCAAGAAGGAGTGAGCCCACCTTGAAGGAGACCCCTTTCCTCTCTTCACAGCTGCTCAAGCCGCACTGACAGTGGTTCAGTCCTTAATTCTAAAACTTGCCTTTCACGTCTTTTTTTTTTTTTTTTTAATCCACAGACTCTGTTGATGAGCATCTCGAAAAAGCCTTTGCCTCGGACAAAGGGTAGATTACCTTGGTCCTGGAAATTTCAGATGATGAGGGTGGGAGTCGGGGGATTGAAAGTGGTAATATAGGCGGGCAGGACAGGGTTCAGCCTCTGCCTGGTTTAGCCCAACCGGACTTGGAAAGCCTTCATCATCCTTGCGGACGGTACCTGGGCTTTCCCAGGCAGTGACCCAGGGTGGCCACGTTCTTTAGGGCTGAAGCCAGGCAGAGATTCTGGCCCTGCTTTCCGAATCCACTGAAAGACTGGAGACCTCCAGGTCTAGTCTTCCCTCACGTCATGAGCAGGCCTGCTCTCTACCCACCCGCCTCTTGAGTCTGCACTTGTGATACCCTTCACGTCACCTTCACGTGGCGTGGGGAGCCAGCCCGGGTGTCGCGCTCTGTCACTCACCTGTAAGGAGCTCGCGTCTGCTTTCTCGGTGTCTGTGCCTCTCCAGGGAAGACGTGCTTGATGTGTTTGTACTGGGTCCACTCTGGAAACTAATTTGATTCTGGTTCTGCTGCTTTTTTTTGTTTTATCCCCTCAAAGGAACTGAGAAATTAAGAGAAGGGGAAGAATAAGAAAGAATAGGAGTGATGAGACTTCAGCCCTTACAGGAAGAAAAATCCCTTTTCATTTTACAAGAGGGCACTGCATCACTTATCAAAGGACAGACAGACAATCTGGGTGTTTTGTGTTGTATTTTCCTGTATACCAGTGCCCTCTGGGAAAACTGGGGGCGGGGGGGAAAGGGGGGAGGTGGTTATTTCAGAGACAGCCTTGCTCGCCTCTCCTCCATCTTCTGCTGTATTGATTGACTAACCAAGCTTGAGTCATTGGCTAACTTCCTTGGGGTCGATAGACTCTTTGGGTCCCCATACACATACATCTTCGAGAAGCAGGAATTCTCAGAAATGGGGTTGCTGCGGCTGGCTGCATACACAGCTGTCTTCCCTTAGGCTGACTGTATACCTCTGAGAATAGCAGGTAAAGTTCTGTAAACTTTAATGAGAGTAAGGATCCCTTAGGGAATTTATTTAAAATGCAGATTGCCACACCCCAACCTCCGATTAAGTGGGACTGGGACCAGGCCCAAGCATCTGCATTCTTGGGGCTTCCCTGGTGGTCCAGGGGTGAAGACTCCACACTTTCAGTATAGGGGGCGCAAGCTGGATCCCTGGTCCAGGAACTAAGATCCCACAAACCGAGTGGTGCAGCCAAAAAAAAAAAGTCTCCATTCTTAACTGGCAGCACAGGTGATTTTGAGGCTGGTAATCCAAGTATCACACACCTTGAAAGTCTAATAATTGAGAGAGCCAGTCTGCTAAAATTCTGACACCCCCACACCCAACGCACCCCCCCCCCCCGCTGGAAAGCTGGAATGATGTTTCCTCTTGGGGGTTCATTTGGCAGGCTCAATAATCCCCACAGGATCCGTGGTGTTTCTCCACCAGTGATTACCTCTTAGAACTGCACTTCCTGCTTCTCTAGGCAGCCTTGAGCTAACANCCCCCCCCCCCCCAACGCCCCCCCCCCCCCCCGCTGGAAAGCTGGAATGATGTTTCCTCTTGGGGGTTCATTTGGCAGGCTCAATAATCCCCACAGGATCCGTGGTGTTTCTCCACCAGTGATTACCTCTTAGAACTGCACTTCCTGCTTCTCTAGGCAGCCTTGAGCTAACAGGCAAGATAACAGTGTTAACAGACCAGTGTTGATGGATCATTAACCTTTATGGATTGTGCTTAATACTGACTTAGACTGTCTTTGAAGCTGATGTTTGTTGCCTAGGATAACCAGTCTGTCCTGTGTCTTACATGCCCAAGAAGGCAACAGACGATGACTTTTTCTTCCCCCTTTAGGACAGGTATCAACTCAGGTAAACAATGTTTGTGAGACACTGACTATGTGTTAAACATTTGGACGGTGAGGGCTACAAATAATAAGACCTGATTTCTGCCCTCCAAGCCAGCAGCAAGACACACAGATATGTGGTCAACTATGGCAGGGCAGGCCGAGTGTGATCATGGACCACAGAAAGTGACAGTTGTGGAGGGCCGCTGAAGGCAGGCCCTGAGCTCAGAACTGGGTATTCAGGATCAGAGACGGTTTTGGCTAGACTCCCTGATGGGTGACTAATCTGGCTAAGATTAGAGCGAAACGTAGCAAGTAGAGTCATCACCCCCAGGCGGGGGGCAACATTTGCAAAGGCACAGAGATGGGTTGGGGTGAGGGCAAAGGAAGAGCCAGGGTAGGTGATGGGAGATTAGCCTGCAAAGAGCAGCAGTAAGAGGTGGAATCGTGGAGAAACTTGAAGGCCTGGCTGAGGAGTTTAAAGCGTATCCCAGAGAACACAGGAGCCATTGATGGTTCATGAGGGTGAGAATGGGAGACTGGAAAGGAGGCGTTATGCAGAGCAGAGGAAGAATTTGAAGGGGTGATAAAAGTCACTGTTCAAGGTCAGGCTGCACGCCTGCAAAAACAAAACACAAAAGGGGAGTTAAAATCCAGTTTCACTGCTACTCATATTTTCCCAATGATGTTTCCAATGTGGGTCTCGGACCAGGAAGGGATGTGAGGGTGGAATGGATGAAAGAAAGGTAAGCAAGGGGGCCATTTAAGTGTGTCAAACCCAGGTGATCAGCGGGCACCTTGTATGCTCCCAGCCTTACACTGTCATCTGCCCTCTGTTTGGTGATGTCTTTTGGAGTCAGACGAGAGTGACTAATGGATACAAGTGCGCTGTAATCTTGGGTCAGCCAACGATTGTGGGTTCAGCTCCACCCAGGAGCTGCTGCTGGGGCCTGGGCAGCATCTGCCTTCAGGTTTAGGGTAACAGCATCATCTTACGAGGCGGAGTACAGAAGGGCTGGGCGGAGCTGCATGTTGGCTGCCGGAGTGGAAGCCAGGGGAGGTCACGTGGCCGCAGAAGAACGGCTGATGTGGAGCCATGGCACCCAGGATTCTGACTCTGGTCTTGGTCTGGCATCTCACAGTCTATGTGCCCGAGTGTAAATAGACTGTTTGCCAGTGACCGATAAGCAGCACTTGCTGTTAGGATGGGGGACAAGGACATCCATTTTCCATTCGCAGTCCTGATTCTTTGTTTCTCTCGTGGTCCTCCCATCCCCAAACCCTCTCGAAGGCTCCAAGCAACGTGACATGTCCCCCCAGAATCCCGTTCCCTGCCACCAGTATGTAAGGCAAGGTCACCAAACTTGGGTTTCAACTTTCCAGTTGTTCTCCAGCTTCCTCTGCCTGCCCCACTCCATCCCCCTCTCCTAAAGACTGGGATTCTGGAGTCCCTACTCAGACATTAACATCGATTCACAGACGGGCACCTGCAGCTTTTAAAGAGAGCTTAGTCCCACTCCACCGGCCCCCACCCCTCCCATGGAGCTGCAGGTCTGAAGATGCCATCACATGAAGCCTCTGGTGGTGGGAGGATTTTGCAGGATGGAACTGGATTCTGGGAAGGCGAGGGTGAATCGACCTCTCTCCATCGCTTTCCTGGTGGAAACCAAGCAACTGGATGGCACAGCGTGGAGACAAGATGCCCAGCAGGGTAGTGTTGGGGAACCTCCAACCTGCAGCCTCGCGAATCCCAAATCCGGTCCCACACTGGCTGGTAGGCGAAACCGTTCTACTGATTCTACTGTGTGTTTCTCTGAGAAGCTGTGTAAGTGAAGTCACCTTAGAATATATTCTATGGGGATGCTCACATTTTGTTAATTTAATGACTAATGTATGGCATGTTCTTATTTTTCAAAAAGGTGTGTGCTAGGTGCAAATAACATTATGAAGTGGTATTTAACTAAAAACAATCCACATGACACCTGTTGCGTTTGAGTCTTTCATTTGATCAATGCTTTCTAGAGTTGCCTACCTCAGTGCTGTCCAGTAAAACCTTCTGCCATGACGGAGAGGTTCGATGTCTGCTGCCCAAATTAAGCATGTTAGATGTGGGGATGAAACCTAGGAACTGGGGTTTTCATTTTATTTAAATTCAGTTCCCTGAAATATCCCCATATATAGCTAGTAGCCACTGTAGGAACAGTGCAGATCCAGAGGTGCCCAGGATTGCAGTTAAGGATGAATTAAGCACTTTTTTTTTTTTTTTTTGGAGTGGTGAAGAGTAGAGACTCTGTGGCCACTCTGCTTGGGTTTGGTTCTTGGCTCCACTACTTAGTAACTGTGTGGCTTTAACAAGTTGGCTAAATTCTTTGTGCCTCATGTGTAATACCAGCATAGTAACAGTAGCTTTCTAAGGGTTATTATGAGGATTGGGTGAAGTAATAGAGGGAAAGCCTTAAAACTATGTCCAGCATTCTGGACATAGTACACCACCCATTAGGACACTATATTACACTGATCGATGGTTTCCGTATTTACTTATTCACTTCGGATGGTGGTTTAGTCGCTAAATTGTGTCTGACTCTTTGCAACACCATGGACTGTAGCCCGCCAGGTTTTCTGTCCATGGATTTCCCAGGCAAGAATACTGCAGTGGGTAGCCATTCCCTTCTCCAGGGGATCTTCCTGACCCAGGAACTGAACTCCAGTCTCCTGCTTGGCAGGCGGATTCTTTACCACTGAGCCCACCTGGGAAGCCTTATTCACTTTGAAATTGTATAGTGAACACTTGTGACTTTTTTAAAGTAATTATAAGCACATGAGTGTCTCTTCATTCTAAGTTTCCAGTCTGTAAGGCAGGTGTGAAATAGTGCCTGAACATTTATATCTACACACACACAGAATAATATATACCCATATATTTAACAAGCACTTATATGCCACAAACTATACTAAGACCCCACGTACGTCTCAATTATATTTTATAACAGTTCCATGAGGTAAGTTTTAATGTTATTCCCATTTCACAGATGAAGAAACTGAGACTCGGGTCATATAACCAATAAGTAGTAGAACCAGGATTTGAGCCCAGAACTGCCTCCAAAACTTGAGCTCTTTACCCCTTACCCCTCTGCTGCACAGTCTTTCCTGCTGTGGTTGGGCTTCCAGGGGGTGAGGTCGACCACATGGTAGGATTTCACATCTGAAGCAAAGAATATACAGTTTCAATGAAGGATATACAGACTTACAGAACAGAAGCTCATCAACTGGCTCTCTAAGGATCACATTGGCAGTGTCGCCCACGCCAGGGACACCGGAATAAAATTCAGAACGGGGTGGTGGGAGGATTTTAGAATTCTCCATGAGTCTCAGGCTTTCTGATTTCATAAAACAGTTCAATTTAAAAATAGAGATTGGGGAATACCCTGGAGATCCAGTGGTGAGGACTGCAGTTTCACTGCTGAAGGCCCAGGTTTGATCCCTAGTTGGGGAACTAGGATCCTACAAGTCATATGACGAGGTAAAAAAAAAAAAAAAAATAGAGATTAACGAAGCATTACCAACTCTTTGTAGTTACTCTTGTTCTCATTAAATGTTTTGTTATTTGTTTTAACTTTCCTTTTTTGAAAGACTTGTTCCTTCATTTGTGGCTGTGCTGGGTCGTCTTTGCTGCATGCGGGCTTTCTCTCATTGCAGCGAGCAGGGGCTACTCTCGAGTTGCGGTGCGCAGGCTTCTCACTGCAGCGGCTTCTCCTGTTGCGGAGCACTGGCCCTGGAGTGCCCGGGCTTCAGCAGTTGCGGCACACAGGCTCCAGAGTGCTGACTCAGTAGTTATGAAACACGGGCTTAGTTGCCCTGCAGCGTGTGGGAGCTTCCTGGGGCAGCGGTTGAACCAGTGTCTCCTGAATTAGCAGAAGAATTCTTTTCTTTTTTTTTTTTTTAATTTTTATTTTTTAGTTTGTTTTGCTTTACAAATACTGTACTCATTTTGCCATACATTGACATAAATCAGCCATAAGTGTACCTGAGTTCCCAATCCAGACCCCCTCCCAGCAGGAGAATTCTTAACCACTGAACCACTGTGGCCAAAATCTTGGCTCCCTGTCCACCAGTGCCAAATAGTAGGCTAGGGCCTCAAGAATTGTGCTCCCCTCTCTTGGGAATAAGGAGAGGTTTTTATATCCTCATGAAGGTTTGGATGTTTTTTTTTTCTTTTGCAAAGTTTCAAAATGGTCACAGCTGGCATCAGACAACTCAGCAACCAGCTCTGGGGTCCCTGAAATGATTAACCCATGACCGTCTTTCTGAGATGAAGAATGTTACCAGAGAATATAGGGGGAGAAGAATGCCACGTGAAGAGTATAGTCTATATGAAGTCAGAGAGTAGTTAATGAAGCTCTGTGAAGAAAAATCTAGCTACAAGTGTTTGTCAGCAGTAACAGCTAAAAACTAACCAAGACTGTTTAACTCTTGCGGGTCTGTTTGGCTTTATTGTTGTTCAGTCGCTCAGTTGTGTCCAACTCTTTGTGATCCCATGGACTGCATCACGCCAGACTTCGCTGTCCACTATCTCCCAGAGTTTGCTCAAACTCATGTCCATTGATTTGATGATGCCATCCAACCGTCTCATCCTCTGTCATACCCTTCTCCTGCCCTCAATCTTTCCCATCATCAGGGTCTGTTTGGCTGGTATGTGCCAAAGGCTGTTTGCCAGTTTCTTTTTTTGCTACATCACCACCAGGGAAGCCTTAGTTTATGGTTCCATAGAATCATAAAATTAAATAGAGACTGGCAAAGAGTCACTAACTCTTTTTGTGGTTAATCTTGTTCTCTTTAATATTTTTAATTTTTTATTAGTTTACTACAAAATAAATTCAGCTTTCTTTCAAACAAATACACAAAACCAGGAAAGAAAAGAAACCGTGGCCCAAGTCCTGTTCAAGAGAAAGACTGTGTTTGGTATAGACGTGCCAGTGTTCTTTCATAGTCTTGTTAAATATAACAATGCAACTAGCATTAAGATTGACAATATAAACAAATACAAACCAAAAAAGCAATCTTTCTTTTCACTGTGAGGCTATAACTCCTGGAGATGGTGAATGATAGGGAAGCCTGGAGTGTTGCAGTTCATGGGGTCACAAAGAGCTGGGCATGACTGAGCAACTGAACAGCAACAAAGATATTCATGCAGGAGCACAATTCGTTCTGTGAAGATTGCTCAGGTGCTACAGACTAAATGTTGTGCCCCCACCCCATTCCCCCAGTTCATATGTTGAAACCTAATCCCTAGTGTGATGCTTTTGGAGGTGGGATTTGGAGGAAGTGATTAGTACATGCGGTTGGAACCCTCATGACTGGGATCGTTGTTCAGTCTCAGTTGTGTGTCTGACTCTTTGTGACCCCATGGACTGCAGCACGCCAGGCTTCCCTGTCCTTCACCATCTCCAGAGCTTGTCCAAACTCATGTCCATGGAGACAGTGTTGTCATCCAGCCATCTCATCCTCTGTCATCCCCTTCTCCTCCTGCCTTCAAACTTTCCCAGCATCAGGGTCTTTTCTAATGAGTCAGTTCTTCACATCAGGTAGCCAAAGTATTGGAGCTTCAGCTTCAGCTTCAGCATCAGTCCTTCCAATGAATATTCAGGCTTGATTTCCTTTAGGATGGACTGGTTGGATCTCCTAGCAGTCCAAGAGACTCTCAAGAGGCTTCCCCAGCACCACAGTTAAACAGCATCAATTCTTCAGACCTCAGCCTTCTTTACGGTCCAATTCTCACATCCATACAGGACTACTGAAAAAACCATAGCTTTGACTAGATGGACCTTTGTTGACAAAGCAATGTCTCTGCTTCCATTCACATGAGTGGGATGAGTGCCCTTATAAAAGACATCCCAGAGAGTTCCCACCCCCTTCCATCCAGTGAGGACAGCAGAAAGACTATGACTATTATGCTATTATTTCATTAAAACAGGACATTAACACCAAAATAGTAAGGGCAAAATCTCACAACAAAGGATAGTCCTTGAAACTGAATAATTTGGTACATATACACAATGGAATATTCAGTTCAGTTCAGTCGCTCAGTCGTGTCCGACTCTTTGCAACCCCATGAAGCACAGCACACCAGGCCTCCTTGTCCATCACCAACTCCCAGAGTTCACTCAGACTCATGTCCATTGAGTCAGTGATGCCATCCAGCCATCTCATCCTCTGTCGTCCCCTTCTCCTCCTGCCCCCAATCCCACCTAGCATCAGGGTCTTTTCCAATGAGTCAACTCTTTGCATNTCTGGTAGGCTACAGTCAATGAGGTCCCAAGAGTTGGACACAAATTAGTGACTAAAGAAGTTACTAGTTAATATCTTAATATGTTGGGTAACAATTACTTTATCTTAAATTCTTTTTGTTGAAATCACTGATGTGATTTCTGTTTCCTGATCAAACCCTGATAGTCAAGCAAAATAAAAATAATTTGAACTCTGGGGTATTCATGCAGCTGCTGGCATGAATAATAATGTTCCGTTTTCTTCCTTTGCTCTGTGTCCCACGCCCTTTTCTGATTAGGGTCGTCTAGTTCTTATTACCTTCCACCCATCTGCAGCTCAAATTAACCAGGAAATAATATCTCCTCCTAACAAATTCCAGAAATGAAATGTTTAAAGAATGGCTCCTTCCAGCATGGAGTAGTTCTGCTTCTCCTGAACCAATCTGCAGTTAATTTTGCAGCCTTTGAGTCTGCAGGTAAATAGGACTGATTCTTTCTGATTTGAAGAACATAACTGGATGAAATCGTTCAGAGCATTCAGGCTTCAGAAGCCACTAATACACCTTGTCTTACAAAAAGATTGCAAAGAAATATAGCAAACTATTGAATAATCTCTAGACCATGGGGCTGTAAGTGATCTTCATTTTCTTATTTATCCTTTTGCTTTCAAACTGCCCATAAAAGCCAAGTCTAGCTTTGATAATGAGAAATTTCTAAATATTAAAAATTGACATCACTCACCCTCCAATCAGTGTTGAATACGGTGCTGGTTGCATTGTAACTCCTCCTTGGGGGAATGACTGATTTTTCCAAGGGGAGACAAATTAAGGTGTTACCAGGGAAGCAGGCTAATTTAAGGCTCCTCAGGAAAAGGTGCCATGTGCAAGGCAAAACCCATAGGACATCCAGTGTGTGTGGCAGGTCATGAATTTAAATACCTACTATACCCCGGTACTCTGAGCCTTTGAGACAGAGACAGAGAGACCGAGCCCAGCTGGCAGGCACACTTCTACTCTCGGGCCTCCTGCTTTCTCAGGACGCACTCTCAGAAGCAGCTGTCTCCTCCTCCCTTTGTCTCTTCCACATTTACTAGCACCTGCCGCACACGGAGCCCCGGGGGCTCAGACAGTAAAGAATCCACCTGCAAAGCAGGAGACGCAAGAGACGTAAGAGTCCCTAAGTGAGGAAGATCTCCTGGAGAAGGAAATGGCAACCCATTCCATTTTTCTTGTCTGGAGTGTTCCATGGGCAGAAGAGCCTGGCAGGGGCCCATGGGGTGACAAGAGTCGGACATGACTCAGCAACTAACGCTTTCTCTTACCACTTACTTACCATATACTAGAACCAGATAGTGTTATAGAAGCTGGGTATGTTTCAGTGAACAGACTATTCCCTGTCCCCACAGAACTGATATTCTAGTGATGTGTGCTTAATCGCTCAGTTGTGTCTGACTTCTTGTGACCCTATGGACTATAGACGTCCAGGCTCCTCCATCCACGGGATTCTCCAGGGAAAAATGCTGGAATGGATTGCCATTTCCTCCTCCAGGGAAACTTCCCAACCCAGGGATCGAAGCCACATCTCCTGTGTCTCCTGCATTGCAGGCAGATTCTTCACCAACTGAACCATGGGGGAAGCTCCTTTAGTAATGAATTTAGGTCATTAAACCAGCATAATTCTTTTCTTAAATACAATTGTGACAGATGCCATAGAAAGTCGTATAGGGAACTGTGGGGTCATGCACAAGGTATATCAGCTGGGATTAGGTTCGGCTGCAACAGACAAAAAGAGAAAGAATATTTCTCTCCTGGGTAAAGGCAGTCTGGATACAGGTAACCCAGGGCTGGTATGACAGCTCCAGGTCACAAGGGATCCAGAATCCTCATCTTTTGGATCCACCACCCCAGAATGTGGCTTCCATCTTCAAGGTTACTTCCCAGTCCAAAATGACTACTGGAACCCCAGCTATCATATTCATATTTCAGGCTACAAAAAAAGTGCACAGGGTACTTTTCCAACCTAAGTCAGCTTCCTTTTGCCAGTATCTCACTGGGAAAAATTCATGCTTAGCTGCAAGGGAGGCAACACCGGTCCATCCTAAAGGAAATCAGTCCTGGGTGTTCCTTGGAAGGACTGATGTTGAAGCTGAAACTCCAATTCTTTGGCCACCTGATGCAAAGAGCTGACTCATTGGAAAAAACCCCGATGCTGGGAAAGATTGAGGGCAGGAAGAGAAGGGGACGACAGAGGATGAGATGGTTGGATGGCATCACCAACTCAATGAACATGGGTTTGAGTGGACTCGGGGAGTTGGTGATGGACAGGGAAGCCTGGGCGTGCTGTGGTTCATGGGGTCGCAAAGAGTCAGACACAACTGAGCGACTGAACTGAACTGAACTGAATGTTTACTGAGTGATTGTAATGTGTCTGGCACTTTATAAAACAAGCCTGCGAACTTTCGTGGTGGTGCACTGGTTGGAAGTCCACCTGCCCATGCAGGGACACGGGTTTGATCGCTGGTCCGGGAAGATCTCACATGCCGTGAGGCAACTAAGCTGGGACCCCGCAACTACTGAGCCTGTGAGTCCTAGAGCCCGTGCGCTGCGAGAAGAGAGGCCACTGCAATGAGAAGCTGGGCACTACAGCCAGAGTGCCCTCCCACCCCGCACCACAGCTAGAGAAAGTCCAGGTGCAGCAGCGAAGGCCCAGCACAGCCCCAAATAAATTAATTTTAAAAAACAAGCCTTCCATGCACATACCATCACTGTCATTCAACAGATTGGAAAAGTGAGCTTCAGTGGGTTTTAAAAAACTACTCGAAGGTCGTGCCACCAGTGAAGGTGGAGCTGACGTCCTAAAGCCCACTAGCTTCAGAAGCACAGCTCTTTGCACTGTATTTTGCTACCCTTCCACCAGCAACTGAAAAATGGAGAAGAAAGTTCCTCANAACATGGGTTTGAGTGGACTCGGGGAGTTGGTGATGGACAGGGAAGCCTGGGCGTGCTGTGGTTCATGGGGTCGCAAAGAGTCAGACACAACTGAGCGACTGAACTGAACTGAACTGAATGTTTACTGAGTGATTGTAATGTGTCTGGCACTTTATAAAACAAGCCTGCGAACTTTCGTGGTGGTGCACTGGTTGGAAGTCCACCTGCCCATGCAGGGACACGGGTTTGATCGCTGGTCCGGGAAGATCTCACATGCCGTGAGGCAACTAAGCTGGGACCCCGCAACTACTGAGCCTGTGAGTCCTAGAGCCCGTGCGCTGCGAGAAGAGAGGCCACTGCAATGAGAAGCTGGGCACTACAGCCAGAGTGCCCTCCCACCCCGCACCACAGCTAGAGAAAGTCCAGGTGCAGCAGCGAAGGCCCAGCACAGCCCCAAATAAATTAATTTTAAAAAACAAGCCTTCCATGCACATACCATCACTGTCATTCAACAGATTGGAAAAGTGAGCTTCAGTGGGTTTTAAAAAACTACTCGAAGGTCGTGCCACCAGTGAAGGTGGAGCTGACGTCCTAAAGCCCACTAGCTTCAGAAGCACAGCTCTTTGCACTGTATTTTGCTACCCTTCCACCAGCAACTGAAAAATGGAGAAGAAAGTTCCTCATACTTGTCACTGGCTATATTTAAAGAAAGGCTACCTTTTTTTTCTCTATTTAAAATGCATAGATGCTTTGCAGTCACTGTAAAGAACTAGGCAGATCTGTATAAAAGCAGGAACATCGTTTGTGTTGTTCACTGCTATCTTCTCAGTGCCTAGAACGGTGCCTGGCAAATAGTAGAAATCCAGTAACTATGTTTCCAGAATGTTCTTTTGTATCCCTTCAGTCCATCCACCATCCTGAGGCTTAAGTTCATGTGCATATATATTGTACATCTTTAACTCTTTGATGTCTACCTTCTTTTGGCCCAACAATTGTTTTGAGATTTATTTATGTTGTTAGGTGTGTCAGTAGTTTACACTTTTATGGCTGTGTAGTATTCCATTGTTTGAATACACCATAGTTTGTTTATCCATTCTTCTTTTCATGGACATTTAGACTATTCCAAGTTTGGAGGTATTATGAATAAAGATGGCAAGAAAATTGTCATACAAAGCCCCCACTTTGAGGGAACATTTGCTAACATTTTTGTTGAATATATATCTAGGAGTAGAATTTCTGTATCACAGGGTAGGTGTATATTTAGCTTAAAAAGCTGGCAAAGTTTCCAAAAATTGGTTGTCTCCTTTTACATTCCACCAGCAACACTAGAGTGTGGGATGGGGATCTTTTACCATTCCCATTAATTCCAGAGCACAACCCAGTAAGAACTTTTTAAAGTTATGACTTTTAAGTCTACTTAAACAAGAACAACCAAATCTGAAACAAAATGATCTGTCTGGAAATTCTCCTCCAAGGCATGAGAAGAGATACTCAGGATCTGACGGGTTCTGTTTGAATTTTTCAGGACAGAAAAACGGTTATCAATCTTGGCCCAGGTTTCATTGGACTGAGTCACAAGGGGTCAGTTTCTCTTGTGTTTTTCTCTGCCTGTAACTCAAACCTCACAGAGATGCAGAGGAGAGGGGGAGTGACTGTTAGAAATGTAAAACAACGTGAAGTTCATTCATAACAAGCACTTATCACACACTGGGGGCACAGTGGTAAGACGAAAAATGTGGAAGACTCCATCCTTGCTCTCAAGTTACCGACAACCTAGTTGATGTCTACAAGATGGCACCTCTTCCCCTGCTCACCATGTAAAGACTGAGGTTGTTTGGGATTCTGCTCTTTGCCCTTTTTGTGTTTTTTCCCACCTGCTCCTCCTGAGTCATCTCACGTGAATCAATAATTTCGACTACCCAGCACACCTCCTTCCAAAATCGCTGCCCTGCATCTGAGCCCACTCCTAGGCTCCAGATCTGTGTCTAGTAGCTCCTTCCATCTCTATTGCTCATAACTTGCTTTAATCCATCAGGAAATTTTGTTAACTTCGCCTGTAAATATCACCAGGAACATACTATTTTTTTTTACCACTTCCTTGTCCAAGCCACCGTCATTTCTGGTCTGCCTCACTGTAATAACACCAGTATTGCCATCTTATCGTTGTTGCCTGATCTTTACTCATTTCCCTTTCTTTGGGTAATAAAAAACTTGAATTATCTCTGGTGAGTGTAACCGTCAAAGTTCCAGCAGAAGGTTAATCTGAGCTGAGTTTGGTAAAGGGTGTGTACAAATGGGTGGGCAGGGTTAAGGGAAACAGGAAGAAATGATGGGATGAAATCCCAAGACTGCCAGCAGAAGGGAGCTATTAATACCACCACTGAGGAAAAGAGAAGGGAGACTACCAGAACCAGGACCGAGAGCTGTGTGAAGGGCGGCACACGGCAGAAGACTCAGTAGAGGTATGTAGCCAGCCTGCAATGACTCAGAAGGGCAAGTCCCGTGGGATAATACTCTTACTTCATCCTCCTCAACTCTCTGAGTTCTTCTGATGTCTTTTATGGATAAATCTGATGATAAGCCAGAGTATAAGGGACCCATTGAAGCAGTGTATGCAGGTCACCTCCAGAGACACAAATTAGGAAGAAAAAAAGTAGAGCAGATAAAGGAACACCCCCCCCCAAATTTTTTGGTCATAGAGAAAGTCCCCTTTCTCCAGTTCTCAGGGATTTAAGAGCTGCTGATCACACCTTAAGGGCTTCCCATGGCTCAGTGGTAAAGAATCCACCTGGCTAGGCAGGAGACATGAGTTCCATTGTGGGTCAGGAAGATTCCCTGGAGGAGGAAATGGCAATCCCTCCAGTATTCTTGCTTGGAGAATCCCAAGGACAGAGGAGCCTGGTGGGCTACAGTCCATAGGGTCACAAAGAGTCGGACACGACTGAGTGACTGAGCACACACGCATGCACACATGACCACACCTTAGCTCTAGAGGTTAGCATGCGACCCAGGTCTGGGCCGTCAGAGTGCTCGATCCCCCTTCTGAAGAGCATGGCTTAATGATGCGCAAGAAACCCAAGTTAGATCAACAAAATGCAGTTCTGGGACTTTCATTGATAGCATGGAGGAAAAAACCCCTCTGCTGGTAAGATATGATTTGGAGTTGTTAGCAGTCATTCTGCCATCTCCTGAGGAAAGACAGCCTGAGAATGAAGTCAACACAAAGGAAAACAGAGTGAAATGGAGATCAAATTCTGACATCATACTTTTAAGCCCCTAGATCCAGCCATGGCTGAAGCCCACATTTCTGAGTTACACGAGTTAATGAATTCCATTTATTGTTTAATCCAACTTGAGTGGCTTATTACATGCAAAAAAACTTTCGAATAATATTTAATACTTATCCCAGAGAATGCAAAGACATATCTTTATATCTCTAAATACGCCACTATTTCTAGGGAATGTCCTTTTCTATATTCTCCACCTAGAAAACTCCTTCTCAAATAACTTCTTAATGCAAAACCTTTCCTCAGTTTTCCAGGTAGAATTGCTCTTATCTTCCTCTGTATTGTCAGCACTTTGCAAATGTCTCTATTTGTATATATAAGACTGTGTTGCAGTTAGTTGTTTGCTTATTGGTCTCCCCTACCCGTGAACTCCTGAAGTGTAGATTTGTATAAGTCTAGTACCCAGCACAAGGCCTAATATCTCAGGGAAACCCTGAGTCGAGCAAAGCTAAATCAGTCTCTTTTAGTTTTGACTAAACAGACCAACAGGTCCATCTACTCAAGGCTATGGTTTTTCCAGTAGTCATGTATGGACCCGGGAGTTGGATCATAAAGAAGGCTGAGTGCTGAAGAACTGATGCCTTCAAACTGTGGTGCTGAGGAAGACTCTTGAAAGTCCCTTGGACATCAAGGAGATCAAACCAGTCAATCTTAAAGGAAATTAACCCTGAATATGCATTGGAAGGACTGATGCTGAAGCTGAAGTTCCAATACTCTGGCCACCTGATGTGAAGAACTGACTTGTTGGGAAAGACCCTGATGCTGCGAAAGATCAAAGGCAGGCAGGGAAGGGGACGACAGAGGATGAGATAGTTGGATGGCATCACTGACTCAATGGACGTGAGTCTGAGCAAGCTCTGGGAGCTGGTGAAGGATATGGAAGCTTGGCCTGATACAGTCTGTGGGGTCGCAAAGAGTTGGACACAACTGAGTGACTGAACAACAATAAACCAGTCTTTTTACTTTAGGATCTCTCAGAGCCATTTCTGTGGTAAGATGCATTAATGGATCCCCATGCAGGGGTACAGAATGCAGCAGTTTCCAAATTCATTTTAAACTAGAAACTCAATTTTTGCTGAAGTTGCTGTGTTCAAGAAATTTAGAGAAGAAAAACTGCAGTTCTTAGGGGCACTGTAACAGATGAAGTGGCTCTTGGTAGATGTTTTTTAAACATATAAAAGTGAGAACTTGGTAGGGGGTAGAAGGCAGCAGGGTTGGAAGCGGCAGAAACATCAGAAGCATTGAACAGGAGGCCAGAGGGGTGATCCCCTGGACATGTCTCTGTGATGGTGCCAGGTCAATTGTTAAGAGTGACTGGGACCATAATGCAACCCTNATATAAAAGTGAGAACTTGGTAGGGGGTAGAAGGCAGCAGGGTTGGAAGCGGCAGAAACATCAGAAGCATTGAACAGGAGGCCAGAGGGGTGATCCCCTGGACATGTCTCTGTGATGGTGCCAGGTCAATTGTTAAGAGTGACTGGGACCATAATGCAACCCTGTTTCCTTAGTTTAAATCTAACAGCGATTACATATATTCTACACATATTATTTTTTAATTTTTATTTTGTTTTCATTGGAATGTAGTTGCCTCACACTGCTGTGTCAGCCTCTGCTGTGAATCAGCCATAACTATCCATATATTCCCTCTTTTTTGGATATCCTTCCCAATCTAGGTCACCACACAGCACCTAATAGAGTTCCCTGTGCTACGTAGTAGGTTTCATTCAGTTCAGTTCAGTTCAGTTGCTCAGTGGTGTCCAACTCTTTGCGACCCCATGGACTGCAGCATGCCAAGCTTTCCTGTGCATCACCAACTCCCGGAGCTTGCTCAAACTCATGTCCATTGAGTCGGTGATGCCATCCAACCATCTCATACTCTGTTCCCTTCTCCTCCTGCCTTCTATCTTTCCCAGCATCAGGATCTCTTAAAATGAGTTGGCTCTTTTCATCAGATGATCAACATATTGGAGCTTCAGCTTCACAGTCCTTCCAGGGAATATTCAGGGTTGATTTCCTTTAGGATTAACTGGTTTGATCTCCTTGCAGTTCAAGGGGAAGAGTATATATATAAATGCATGATAGTTCTTTTTCCCTTTCTGATATAGTTCGTTCTGTATGAGTCTCTAGGTCCCTGTATTCTACACACCTTAAATCTTCTTCCTGTCCCCCGAACCCAGAGGCTAAGTGCCTAACAGCAGGGCTTCCTTGATTTTGACCCTCAATTTGCTTCACTTTGCCTCAGAGGCGGCTAATGTGTGAGAGATCAGAAACTGGTTTTCTTCTGATTTCACATCCTTCAGACAAATTCCCTACTTGTTCTGTGCCACTGTTTACCTCTCTGTGAGCTAAGAGGAGACACAGACTCCCTGCCAGGCTTGGCTCAGATGCCTGGGGGGGAATTTTTTTTTTTTAATAACCTGCCAGAGGAAACCTCAGTCCTAACACTGTAACTTTGGACAACTTATTGAACAGCTTAGGCCTTTGGTCTTTCTATTTGTAAAATAAACATAATTATGCCCCACTGTTTCCAGAGAATTCAGGGAGAATCAAGAAAGACTGTGCCATGAAAAGTGTTTTGCAAACAAGAAATAAAATATTAGAAAGGTAAATATTGTTAGTATTGTACATACGATGGAGAGAAGGGAGGGGAGAGTGGAGAGGAAAGGCAGGTGAGAAGGCGCCAGAATTCCACCTTGGCTCAGAGCCCAGAATAAGGCACAGCACTCCGATGCAACCTATAGCTCAGCCACCCACATAACTAGCTGCCTCTCCATGGGCAATTAAGCCCCTGGAAGCCCATCTCTTCCATAAAAGGAGTATAACAACGCTCGGTTCGCTGCTTGCGAGGTTACATGAGGTAAATCCTGCAAAGCACGCGGTGCAGTGTACATAGTAATTGGCTCGCAGTAAATGTTCGTAATATTCCTACTAATTATTCTTGCCATCGACCTAATGGGGCCAAACAGGAAAAAAAAAAAAAGAGATAAGCTATTTTTGGTCACGATGCAAGACGCAAAGATCGCCTAAGTTCCAGCCGTCGGGGGAACCTTAACACCACCCACCCAGCGTGACGGCCCGAGCCCCCAAGCTCTCCGCGGAAGAGAAAACCTGGGGACGCGAGCCAAGTGCGCGCGGCCGCGCCCCGCCCACACGGCCGCGCCCCGCCCACAGGGCCGCGCCCCGCCCACACGGCCGCGCCCCGCCCACACGGCCGCGCCCCGCCCACACGGCCGCACGCGAGGGGCGTGGCCGCTTCCTGTCGGCGTCGGGGCCCGGCGCGCCCCTGCCGGACGGCAGACCTCGAACGCCTGCGCCGCGCGCGCTGCCTGGAGGCGGAGCTGAGCCGCGCGGGGCCGGGCGCGCGCGCCCGACGCCAACCGCCCAGCTCGCCTGGTCGCGGCTCGCGGCTCGCGCCCTGCGCCCAAAGAGTAGCTCGCGCCCGGGTTGAGGGCGTGGCGGCCCGGCAACCGGCGCCGCACAGACTCAGCCGCGGCCACCTCCCGCCGTGTCTCTCCAGAGGCCCAGCCCCTTTGCGACCCCCGAGTTCCCGCGTAGCCCGTCTGGCAGCCCCGGCCTCTCCTTCCCTTACCTGCCTGCCTGCTGCGGCGACCACGCGCGCAGGTGAGTCTCCGCTTCGCCGGGTGGGGCCCGCGCCCGCCTCTCCGAGCAGGCTCTGCACCCGGCTCTGGGGAGGATTGGGGTGCACTGGGTGTGGAAAGTTAAAAAAAAAAAAAGAAAGAAACAGTCCGCCTGTGCCCTGGAGGGGTGGGCGCTCCTGTGCGCCAGACCCCAGAGATGCTGGGCCTTTGCTTCCCGGGTCCAGCCCTTCTCGCGCCCAGGGTCTTCTCTGACAGCTCTGGGGTGGTGTATTTGCAGAACACAACCAAGGGAAAGGATCTGTCTCCTAACAGCTGTTTGACCTTTTGGAAAGCTGGCAGGTCTAACCTGCTCCTGAACGCAGAAGAGGGGCAAAATGATAAAACGGGGCGACCAGAAGGTGGAAGCCCATGTTTGTTGTTGTGGTTGCTCTCCTTTCTCAGTGATGCGTGGGTAACCATCGCATTACCTGTTGGATAACTTCTTGAAACTTGTCTGTCTGCTTCCTTCTGCTGCCTGGGCCAATAGAGCAGTAGTGGTCTGTTTTCAGCTTGCTTCGTCTCAGCTTCCGTGCAAAATCTGATCATCTCCTTCAGGAGATTAGGAGCCTAGGGCAGGGAGCAGTTCAGGTCCGTGTTGCAGATACTAACAGAATTATTTAACGTGATGCTTTACTGCAGTGTTCGAAAGTATTAACCCTCTCTTATTGAAAGTCACCTGTTCTTGTTGTGTAGTCTCTAAATCATGTCCGACTCTTTGCGACCCGATGGACTGTAGCCCGCCAGGCTCCTCTGTCCTTCGGATTCTCCAGGCAAGAGTACTGGAGTGGGTTGCCATTTTCTTCTCCAGGGGATCTTCACGACCCTGGGATGGAACCCACGTCTCCTGCATTGGCAGTTGGATTCTTTACCGCTGAGCCACCGCGGAAGCCTGGAAGTCTCAGCATTTCATAGAGTCTCACATGTACTATTTGATTGAGGGATTCCCTGGTAAAGAATCCGCCTGCCGGTGCAGGAGACTTGGGAGACGCAGGTTCTACCCCTGAGTCAGGAAGATCCCCTGGAGGAGGAAATGGCAACCCACTCCAGTAATCTTACCTGGAAAGTCCCATGGTCAGAGGAGCCTGGTGGGTTACAGCCCATGGGCTCACAAAGAGTCAGAACTGATGAACACACGCATGACTCCTTGTAGCTGTGACTGGATTTAAAATGATTAATTTTAAGACTGTTTCATTAGTTGTGGTTCAAAATACTAGATTATAAAACACAAAATATTGAGACTCAGAATATAGATGTTTGTGTCTCACCTGACGGTCGTGCTTTTTGGTGGGGATTTTGTATTGGTTTTCTAGAAATGGACTTTTGATGCAGGAAGACAGTGAAAGGCTTCAAAACTCAGGTCCCCTTCTTTAGCCACGCTGTCAGCTTTATGTTTTACTGGGTTAGCAAAACTTCTTTCTTGGAGTGGGAAGAGATCTCAATACTTTTCGAGAAGGCAAGATTTTTTCCCGCTATTGAATTATAACATTTGTAAAACTTCTAAACATGTGCATGTTAACACGGTTACAAGTGAGTACAGATTTTGTATGGTGCTGGAGGATATAGTGGTTGAAAGACTTCAGCAAAGCATCATGAAAAACAGTGTGATTTGGAAATCCATTAGACTGAAGTCTGTGAAATAATGGGAGCTCTAAAGTTCAATGCCATTTAGTTTCTAGACCAGAGAACTACAGGAAGTGGAGGTCAGACAGACAGTGGATCTCCACTTTTCCCCTCGAATGTAAAGGTTATAGTGAGGGGAAATGAATTACATGCTGCGAAAGAAGTAGCATCAGTCCTTATATCTGTACTTCAGTTATTCTTTAAAACCAGTTATTTTCATTTGTTCTGTCAGTTCATTATTGTTATTTCTCTCTCCCGCTGAAAAGTGCCTCACTGCATCTCAGTAATTATAACAGGACCCTTTCTGAATTACATGAAAAGAGGGCACAGGCCGTTGAAACATACAAAATTCTAAAATCTAATTTTCACCTTTACTATGGCACCATTTTTTTTCCCCTTACTACAACTACTAGAAAGTAGTAAGATTTTCTGCCTGTAAGTAGTGAATGGGGAGGAAGTGAAAGATAACAGACTTGCAAGAAAGCTGTTTAAAACTCTCACACTGACAATCCAGAGGGTTCTTTTTTTAAAAAAAAAAAAAAAAATGAATTTAGTCTAAACTTATAATATGGAAATTTTTAAAAGGTATCTAGTAGTTCAACAACATCTCTGAGTATTTTCCCCATTTTATATTGAGAGGAAAAATGTAACTCAAAAAGCCAGATGACTTTTCCCAGGTTATTCAGCAGGGCACTTGTGGAGCTGGAAATGAGGTATTTGTTTGCTTCCAGTATTGATTGATCACATCAGAAAATAATAAATTGCATCTAGCTAAGGTATGTTAAATATTCACCCAGTTGAGAAGCATACTGTTTTGAAAAATTGTTATTTTTTAATCCTGGAAGAGGAATTTACCTTTTCCTGGTCAGAATTTAAAATGCAAAGTCAGATTCACATGCTTGACATTTTCCCTTGATGATTACTTTTGTCACAAGGCTTGTATCTGAGCAGATGGTCATGCTACTTGGAGTTTTCCACTCATTTGATATTTCCATGAGGAAACAATTTGCCAGAAGCCAGCCACAGCTACAGTTGTGCTGCAGATGATGCTAAACCCTGATTACCACAGACTTTTGCTTATAAAAGCTGATGGATATTGGTCCAGCCATTTCCGATCCATATTTCCCTGAGTTAGGAAATTGAGGGACGCCTTAGTCTTGTAGGAGTTGCAGCGGAGCAGAGTTAACAGACTCCAGTAATATCAACATTGAAGCAGTGTACTTCTGTAAATTTTTTTCTTAATAAAATGAAGCTATTTCTTAAGTACCAGCTGAAATAACTTATGATTTCTTTACAGATGTGCTGATTGTTTTTTCCACTGGTTGATTCTGATCATATCTCTGTTCACATGTAGCTGCATTTGTGATATCAGAATATTATGAAATGGTTGACAATGTTGATTTAACCTATATCCAAAAAAGCAGGCCTTTAGCAAGAGAACCATCAGGTGAAAGGTGATGTCTCTAATACTGCATGCGCTGAATTACAACATAAAGTTCTTTGAGGTCCTTGAAAAGTGCACCATGGACTTTTTCAGCTAGCTCTCTGTTTTTAAATGTTTACATGATTTCTTATTGGAACTGTATCACCACATCAGTGGTTGCTCTGGAGCTGGTTTTATTGATAGCTGCGACTGAACAGTTTTCTTGAAATGATTCAAAGTGTTAGTTTTGTTTTTGTAGCTTTATTTTTGTCCTTTTTGTTGCCTGGCATTAGATCATTTGGGTGTGTATTTTTCTCATTTTGTAATTTTAATATCGGTTCCATCAAAGGTTCTGATATTATTGGGATCCTTTCCACCCCAAAATATCTTGGCATAGATTGTGCCTGTGTAAAAATAATTAATTATTGAGCACCAGCTATATGCAAAGCATCATTCTGAGCACCCAACATGTATGCTCTGATTTAGAACTTCTAGTATCCTTATTGGATAAGGATTATTATTACCCCCATTTTATAGTTGAGGAAACAGAAAAGGAGGCGAGCTCGTGTGCCTAACATCGAGCACTGGGGGCAGGCTTCCCAGGTGGTGCAGTGGTAAAGATTCCACCTGCCAAAGCAAGACGCAAGAGACGTGAGTTTGATCCCTGGGTCAGGAGTACTCAGGGCAGGAGAAAGAGTTTAAATCTAGAAAATTCTGATTATCGAGCCCAAATCTTCTTAAGATATATATTTAAAGATTGTTCCAACTTATTTGTAGTTACTATGGGATTTCATTAATCTATCCTTTTAAACTGTGTCAGATATATACACTAATGTATAAGTGAAGAAAATGTACCAATACTATAAAGATTATTGAAATAATTTTTGATGAAAGGCAAATAATTTAACAATCATCTAAAAAAACTGAAGGGGAAATACCTGTAAAATAACCTATGTAAATTATAGGGGATAACTGGCAAAACTTGAAAATAGACTCTGATTTCAGTAACAGTGTTATATCATTGTTAAAGTACTTGGTTTTGATAATTGAACTGTGGATTATACAAGAAAATGATCTTGTTCTTATACAATGAAGTATTTGAGAGTGAAAGGAGCAATACTGTCTTAATCTCAGTGGTTCTAGGGAAAAACGTGTATATAGAAAAACGAGGGAATGATTTTTAAAATGGGCCAAAATATAAGTAATTGGTAACTCTGAGAAAAGGGTATACAGGAATTTCTCGTACTATTCTTATAGTTTTTCTGTTTGAAATTATATCAAAAGAAAAAGTTGCCCTGAAATGAAGATAGAAAACAGGAAATGAAGGTGTAACATTCTAAGAATTTTTTTTTTAAGTCAGGTGAAGGATTGTTTCTTGTGCTCTGATTTTTTTTTTTTCTTTTTGGAGGTTGGAAGAAGGTACTTGAGGCCAATAGCAAATCTTACCAAACATAGCTTGACTTTCTCAAATTTTAAAATCTAGCCATTCAGAGATCCCTGACTCTCCAACCAGGCCCAGAGTTTCCCTTGCCTCTTCTCGATGGGGCGGGGAATAAAGCATTAGTGTCTCTTAAGAGATAAGAGATAAAAAGACCGCCCACTTGTAGTCATACTGAAAGTTAAATTGCCTAAAACGTCCACTCCCATGCTAATATTGACTAGTTTTAAATTTTTGTCTATTTTTGTCTGCACCGGGCTCTGGTTGCTGCGCGCTTGGTTGC
Organism: Neotragus moschatus; assembly: GCA_006410615.1. Classification (NCBI taxonomy): domain Eukaryota; kingdom Metazoa; phylum Chordata; class Mammalia; order Artiodactyla; family Bovidae; genus Neotragus; species Neotragus moschatus. The sequence goes on from SJYA01000247.1 coordinate 416,054, forward strand.
TTTCTCTGGCCGGGGGGTGTGGGTTTCTCATCGTGCTGGCCTCTAGCTGGGGAGCTCCGCTCTAGAGTGCAGCGTCAGCAGTTGTGGCGCCCGGGGTCAGCTGCTCCGTGTGGAATCTTCATGGACCAGGGATCGAAACGGTGTCCCCTGCAATGGATTCTTAACCACCGGACCACCAGGGAAGCCCTAAACTTGGCTAATTTCTGTGTCAGAACTCTGCAACCCTGCTTTCAAGGCAGCCTGGCCCAAGCCCACCTTTCTGACTTCGTCTCCCGCCGTCCCCACCAAACACGGTCCGCTCCGGCCGCGGCAGACCTCCTGTCTTGTGCCTGCTGACCTTTCTGTCTCCCTGCCTTTGTCCATGGACTGTTGACTTGGCCTAGAATGCACCCCATTCTTTTCTTGCTGAGATTCTCTTCTAAGAAGCTGTCTTTCATCCTCATGCAGAATTAAATTTTCCTTTGTCTGTGCTTTCGTATCACAACACTATCTGCTTTCATTCCGCAAATACTGTGAGCTAGAAACTGGGCCAGGGACTAGGGATTCAAAGGCACTTATGCTCTGGTGGCTAAGAGTGATTTGTGAACAAACAATCATTAAGTACTGTAACAGCAAAATGAACAGAGTGCTGTGAAACCTACAGACTACCCTACACAGCTTGGTCTTGAAGAAAGGGTTACAGCCAACGCTACAATGAGATACCATGTGCCCCCTATCAGGCCGCTTTCCCAACTGTAGATTTCCAGCACAGTAAGCTGCTGGAAGAAGCTTTAAACAGTTGTAGTTGCCTGTGGGCTACACAGTTAGGCATATTCAGTAGAAAGCTAAAAAGACGAGTCTGCAAGTCTAGACCTCAGGAGAGAGAGGCGGAGTCCAGGTATGTAACTCACACAGACCTGTGATTTTCCGTGTGCGAAGGCAGGAAGGACTTGGGGGCAGATTAGAATCTCTCAGGGTCACATTGTTTTGCAAACCACCATCCCCTCCAGTGCCCAAGATCCTGCTTCCCCCTTCACTTCGGTGACATCTTTCCTGGCTTAAGAATAATTGTCGGAAGCGAGAGACCGTCTTGATAGACACATGTCATGCGGGTGAACCACAGGGAAGCAGGAAGCAGGGTTGAGAAACACTGGTGGCGGTGTAGTTAGATGCTGAGGCGTGGATGAAAGCGCTCAGGAAGAGTAAGATGACAAAGAAGATGGGGTTGAAACCTCAAGGAGATAGAGTTGTAGAGGCTGAGTGGAGAGAGAGGAGCCACTTTGAGGACAGATGAGGAGGAAGGAGAGCTGGGAGGCAGGGGCACGGAGACATCCCATGGTGGATGAGTGGGACCAGGGGCTGCCCGGAGGCAGGTGCCAACCCCGAGGAGGCTGCTGCTGTCCAGTCAGGGCCGGGTTCAGCCAGAAGGTGGTGGCAGGAGTCCAGCTGCCGGGAGTTCAGGAGTGATGGGGGTCAAGGAGATGCCTCTTTCCAGGACGCCTCTAGAAAAGGGGAAGCAGAGACAGAGGGAGGTGGATTGAGGGGCAGGCAGACTCCAAATGGAAGATTTTTCTTTTTTCAAAACTGGGCCGGGGTGGGGGCAGGGACTCGGGTAGAACTATGTTTGCTAAGGAAGAAGAAAGACTGGGTGGAGACCGATATATTAAAACTACAGGAGGCAGGACTTCCCTGGCGGTCCAGTGGTTAAGACTGTGCTTCTAATGCACGAGGCAAAGGTTTGATTCCTGGTCAGGGAACTAAGATCCTACACTCTGTTCAGGGCAGCCACAGAGGGGGGAAAACTTCTGAGCTTTAAAACAGTGAGACAATAAATTTATGTTTAAAGGAAGAAAAAAAGTTTAGGAGCCAATGGTTAAGAGCTTGCACTCCCAACACAGGGGACCCGAGTTTGATCCCTGGTCAAGGAACTAGATACCGCATGCCGCAACTAAGGGTTCACATGCTGTGAAAAGGAACGAGTTTGACTCAGTTCTAGTGGAATGGATAAACCTAGAGCCTTTTTACAGAGAGGAGTAAGTCAGAAAGAAAAAAATATCATATAATAACGCATATATATGGAATCAAGAGAAATGGTACTGATGAACCTATTTGCAGGGCAGGAAGAAAAGCTATGACCAACCTGGATAGCATATTGAAAAGCAGAGACATTACTTTGCCAACAAAGGTCTGTCTAGTCAAGGCTATGGTTTTTCCAGTGGTCATATATGGATGTGAGAGATGGACTGTGAAGAAAGCTGAGAGCCGAAGAATTGATACTTTTGAACTGTGGTGTTGGAGAAGACTCTTGAGAGTCCCTTGGACTGCAAGGAGATCCAACCAGTCCATTCTGAAGGAGATCAGCCCTGGGATTTCTTTGGAGGGAATGATGTTGAAGCTGAAACTCCAGGACTTTGGCCACCTCATGCGAAGAGTTGACTCATTGGGAAAGACTCTGATGCTGGGAGGGACAGGGGGCAGGAGGAGAAGGGGACGACAGAGGATGAGCTGGCTGGATGGCATCACTGACTCGATGGGCGTGAGTCTGAGTGAACTCCCGGAGCTCGTGATGGACAGGGAGGCCTGGCGTGCTGCGATTCATGGGGTCGCAAAGAGTCGGACACGACTGAGCGACCGAACTGAACTGGCTGAATAGAGGTGCAGACATAGAGAACAGATTTGGACACAGCGGGGCTGGGCGGGGCCAGGAGGAAGGAGAGAGCGGGAAGAATGAGGTTAGCAGAGACATACACGTCACCGTATGCGACGCAGATAGCAGTGGGAAGTTGCTGTATGACTCGGGGAGCTCAACTAGGTGCTCTGTGACGACCTAGAGGGGTGGGATCGGACAGGCGGTGGCACCTATGCGTAGCTACGGCTGATTCGTGGTGTTGTATGGCGGAAACCAACACAACATTGTAAGGGAATTATCCTCCAATTAAAAAAAAAATTCTCATGGCACAGCTAAGACCCAGTGCAGCCAAATTAAAAAAAAAAAAAAAAAAAAAAAAGCACACAGAAAACAAAAAATGTGTAGGTACCAAGATCCTTTTGAGGGGGTTGGTGTCGTTGAGAAATTCTTGCTGGGTGGGAGCTGCTTGAGGATAGGAACCATGCTTTATTCATCTCATAGCTCCCTATACCTGGCATGCAATATATATTTGGAAAATGTTTATAAAAACAAGTGAAGATTTACGTTTTAGAATTAGCCTTTCCTGATTGATATAGTAGAATAACGGGGGGAAATCACTATTTTTTCCTCCACAATTAACATTCTATATTGTACTCTTTGTAAGCAATCTTCATGCAGCTTCATGTTCTTTGAAATAAAAGAGAAGAATCACAAATTAGGTAATATTGAGGTAGCAATAATCATGCTTATTTAATTTTCTTGTGCCTGATAGTTAATGACTTAAATTCCAGCATCTTGAAATGTGTAATGTTCAAGGCACCTGCCTGGTGGGTGTCGAGTGCAGTTCATCAGAAGAGATAAAAATGGGTAAAAACAGTCTTATAAGGCAGTCGCTGTTCATTATTTAACAGAGGGACAATATCCACTCCATGCTGGTAAAGGGATTTATTTTTAAGCATTCAGTGAAAGGACATTTTAAAAATTGTCTTCTATGTCAGATTTTGCCTGTAGTTAATATTTCTGATATTAACAAAGACCGACTTTTTATAGAGCTTTCGGTTCTGTGTAACTTAGTTCTTCGAAAGTATATTCAAAAGAACAGATTGGTTAAAAAAGGTGAAGTCAGCTCATTGCAGGCCATATTTCAGGGTGCAGATGGTGAGTGAATCCGTGTGGGTTTTCTTCTGCTCTGCCAAGTTTCAGTGTTGTGGACCTAAATCCCAAACAAATATGTGAAGGAGGTTCTGGTTCACATTTTCCTTCCCCCTGCTTGTAAACAGATGTATATGTTGATAGTATCTCATTTTGTATTATCCGCCCTCTGCCCCTGCCACTTCATTTCACTAGAAAACTTCCAGCCTTTTTTTTTTTTCATAATAAGTCATTGCCTGTGAAATATCTTATGTAAAATATGCTAAGCAAATCAAATTAGTATATATAGAATTCATTGCTGAGGACCGTGAGGAGTTGATTTCAATGTTGATTGATCTTTCCTGAATAAAATTGCCTCCTTTGATGGACTGCTGTCTTGAGAATTGATTGGAACCTTATTGGACCTTCAATATCTTATCTCTGTTGTCTTCTCTTTTTTTAAACACTTGATGCCTGGTAGACATCCTCGAACTTTAAAAACGGAGACGATCTGCTTTTAGAAGAAAATGCTGAGGGACGCTATGAAGTCTTGGAATGATAGCCAGTCAGATCTTTGCAGCCCTGACCACGAAGAGGAAGAAGAGATGGTTTTTGGTGAAAATGAAGATGACTTGGAAGAGATGATGGATTTAAGTGACCTGCCTACCTCACTTTTTGCTTGCAGAGTCCATGAAGCAGTGTTTGAGGTGCCGGAGCAGAAGGTAGGCACACACCCTCCCTTTCTCTGTCTTTGCTAGGGTGTTGAGTGTGTGTGGATTCGGGGAAACAGTTGATAGCTGCCTATTTGCAAAATTTGTTATTGGTCCATGGCAGGTAGAGAAGTGTGCACCAAACTTTAGACATTGCTTTGGCATATTGGGGCTCGCTGGTGGCTCAGACACAGTAAAGAATCTGCCTGCAATGAGGGAGACACAGGTTCGATCCCTGGGTTGGGATGATCCCCTGGAGGAGGGCCTGGCAACCCACTCCATTACTCTTGCCTGGAGAATCTGATGGACAGAGGAGCCTGGAGGGCTACAGTCCATCCAGTCTCAGAGTCTGACGCGGCTGAGCGACTTTCACTTTCAGCCTCCTGGCATTTTTATTATGTTTTATGAGAATATTGGAGAAGACAATGGCACCCCACTCCAGTACTCTTGCCTGGAAAATCCCATGGATGGAGGAGCCTGGTGGGCTGCAGTCCGTGGGGTCGCTAAGAATTGGACATGATTGAGTGGCTTCACTTTCACTTTTCACTTTCATGCACTGGAGAGGAAATGGCAACCCACTCCAGTGTTCTTGCCTGGAGAATCCCAGGGACAGGGGAGCCTGGTGGGCTGCCGTCTGTGGGGTCGCACAGAGTCGGACATGACTGAAGCAACTTAGCAGCAGCAGCAACATGAGAATATCAGCCTGCAACAGATAGGAGATGCTTAAAATCCAGTCCTTCCCCATGAATATTTTGAGAAGCACTGGTTTATAGTGAATGCTGAATGAAGTCATAATAAGTTCATCCATTCATATACTCAGTCATTCATTTTTGTAGCTTGTGGTTAAAGAAAAGCTAAGTGACTTATAGCCTCACTTCTTATTACTTGGTAGTAAATTCACAAAAGAAGAACTTATTTTAAGCCTTTTTCTGAGGCTAATAACATAATTCGGACTGTTTATGATCTCATTTGGGGCTTCCCAGGTGGCCCAGTGGTAAAGGATCCTCCTGCCAGTGCTGGAGATGTAGGAGACATGGGTTCAGTCCTGGGTAGAGAAGATCCCCTGGAGGAGGAAATGGCAACCCTCTCCAGTTTTCTGGCCTGGAAAATCTTATGGACAGAGGAGCCTGATGGGCTACAGTCCACAGGGCTGTAAAAGAATCAGACACGACTTAAGCGACTGAGTGTGAGCACAATGATTTCATTTTAACAGAGTTCTCAATATTTCTTTCTTTACTTCCTGCAACCTGCCCAGGGCAAAACGATGGAGTTTATTTATTTATTTCTTTGAAGATGTCTACTCTTCTTTAGTTCATTCACTATTCACCTATAAAAAAGAGAATATGTGTGTGCGTCTCATTCCACGGTGCCCTGGTGGGGGAAGTTGGAGTGCTTCTCCTCTCTGCTTTAGGTCTGTGTGTCTGAGGGATCTTGGTGAATGTTGATACAAAGCAGCACTCCAGTTGGGACCTGACTTTATAAAGAAATGCATGTCGCTTTTGGATTAGTCTGTTCGCAAAGCACTACCCTTTGTACATAAAACTGTTTCTCCTGACCTACTTACCATACTATTTTGGATTTGTTTTTCTGATGACAAAGGTTGGGGTATATTAGGACATCTCTACTTGCTCTCCTGGTCCTGCTTTTGATCAGTGACACCTAGCATCTAATATAGTTGCCTAGAACAGAGCAACACCTGTTAGGTTGAATGAATGGATTCTGTAAGATATTGGTTGAGGATTAGTAATACAGAGTTGTGATGAAGAGACAGACATACTGAGCTGAGTGAGGTCCAATAGTACGTAGGAGATTTAGCCTGAAATGATTTCAGATACACTGGCTCAAATTTCTCTGTGGTCCGTGTAATCATATGCATGATACGAATCTTCCTGCCGAGGATCTGATTTCTATATCCTCCATTTAAAGATTAATAGAACATACTACTTAAGAAAAATAAATGATATTTAGAAGTTAACTGAAATCCTCTGATTCTCCTAATCAGTTGTTGAATGTTCTAATACAGCATTCAATCCAGAAAAAATAAGTCTTTTGAGGAAACTGATTTGTTTTAAATCTGGAAATTGAAAAGGGAGATTCAAAGGAAGAATGTTTCTATTTGTATTTGTAATAGTGCCTGGAAGGTAACACAGTTTCAGTAAATACTTAGTTGAATCTGTAGTACCATTCTGGCCAAGAATTAGTAAAAATTTAGTTAACGTTAAGGCTAGATTAAACACTAGAGAATCATAGAAGTTTAGAGCTAGAAGAAATCCTATTCAAGTCTTCTATACAGTCATTTCAGAGTAACAGAGTAATTGAGCTTGCTTTTAGAAACCATTTTTCACTTATTCACTGAAAACTACAAAATATTGCTGAAAGAAATTAAAGACAGTACAAATAAATGAAAAGATATTCATATCCGTGGGCTGAAATACTTAATATTATTAAAGTGTCAATACTACCTAAAGCAATCTACAAATTTGGCACAGTTGCTATCAAGATCCCAAAGATACTTCCTGCAGAAATAGGAAAACTCTTCCTAAAATTTATAGACTCTCAGGAGACCCCCAAATAACCAAAGAAATTTTGAAAAAGAACAAAGTGGGAGGACTCAAACGCTTTCTGAGTTCAAAACTTAATACAAAGCTATAGTAATCAAAGCAGTGTGGTACTTAATGTCAATTGTATCTCAGTTAAAGAAAGAATAGTGTGGTATTGGCATAAAGATGAACAAACAGGGGCTCTGTGTCAACCTAGAGGGGTGGGATGGGGAGGGAGATGGGAGGGAGGTTCAAGAGGGAGGGGACATGTGTACACCTATGGCTGATCCATGTTGATATNTTTAGTTCATTCACTATTCACCTATAAAAAAGAGAATATGTGTGTGCGTCTCATTCCACGGTGCCCTGGTGGGGGAAGTTGGAGTGCTTCTCCTCTCTGCTTTAGGTCTGTGTGTCTGAGGGATCTTGGTGAATGTTGATACAAAGCAGCACTCCAGTTGGGACCTGACTTTATAAAGAAATGCATGTCGCTTTTGGATTAGTCTGTTCGCAAAGCACTACCCTTTGTACATAAAACTGTTTCTCCTGACCTACTTACCATACTATTTTGGATTTGTTTTTCTGATGACAAAGGTTGGGGTATATTAGGACATCTCTACTTGCTCTCCTGGTCCTGCTTTTGATCAGTGACACCTAGCATCTAATATAGTTGCCTAGAACAGAGCAACACCTGTTAGGTTGAATGAATGGATTCTGTAAGATATTGGTTGAGGATTAGTAATACAGAGTTGTGATGAAGAGACAGACATACTGAGCTGAGTGAGGTCCAATAGTACGTAGGAGATTTAGCCTGAAATGATTTCAGATACACTGGCTCAAATTTCTCTGTGGTCCGTGTAATCATATGCATGATACGAATCTTCCTGCCGAGGATCTGATTTCTATATCCTCCATTTAAAGATTAATAGAACATACTACTTAAGAAAAATAAATGATATTTAGAAGTTAACTGAAATCCTCTGATTCTCCTAATCAGTTGTTGAATGTTCTAATACAGCATTCAATCCAGAAAAAATAAGTCTTTTGAGGAAACTGATTTGTTTTAAATCTGGAAATTGAAAAGGGAGATTCAAAGGAAGAATGTTTCTATTTGTATTTGTAATAGTGCCTGGAAGGTAACACAGTTTCAGTAAATACTTAGTTGAATCTGTAGTACCATTCTGGCCAAGAATTAGTAAAAATTTAGTTAACGTTAAGGCTAGATTAAACACTAGAGAATCATAGAAGTTTAGAGCTAGAAGAAATCCTATTCAAGTCTTCTATACAGTCATTTCAGAGTAACAGAGTAATTGAGCTTGCTTTTAGAAACCATTTTTCACTTATTCACTGAAAACTACAAAATATTGCTGAAAGAAATTAAAGACAGTACAAATAAATGAAAAGATATTCATATCCGTGGGCTGAAATACTTAATATTATTAAAGTGTCAATACTACCTAAAGCAATCTACAAATTTGGCACAGTTGCTATCAAGATCCCAAAGATACTTCCTGCAGAAATAGGAAAACTCTTCCTAAAATTTATAGACTCTCAGGAGACCCCCAAATAACCAAAGAAATTTTGAAAAAGAACAAAGTGGGAGGACTCAAACGCTTTCTGAGTTCAAAACTTAATACAAAGCTATAGTAATCAAAGCAGTGTGGTACTTAATGTCAATTGTATCTCAGTTAAAGAAAGAATAGTGTGGTATTGGCATAAAGATGAACAAACAGGGGCTCTGTGTCAACCTAGAGGGGTGGGATGGGGAGGGAGATGGGAGGGAGGTTCAAGAGGGAGGGGACATGTGTACACCTATGGCTGATCCATGTTGATATTTGACAGAAAACCACAAAATTCTGTAATTATCCTTCAATTAAAAAATAAATCTAAAAAAAGAAAGCCCCCCCAAAGGTAGACATATTGACCAGTTAAATAGAACGGAGTCCAGAAATGAATCCTTGCGTATATGGTCAAGTGATTTTCAACAAGGATGCCAAGACCATTCAATGGGGAAAGGAGAGTCTTTTCAACAAATAATGCTGGGAAGACTGGAAATTCACATGCAACAGGATGAAGTTGGACCCTTACCTTACATGGTATACAAAAGTTAATTAAAAATGGATTCAAGACCTAAATGTAAGAGCTGAAGTAATAAACTTAGAAGAAAACATAGAGGGAAAGCTTCCTGACATTGGACTTGGTGTTAATTTCTCCGGTAGGACACCAAAAGCGCAGGCAGCAATAGGAAAAACAGACACATTAGGACTTCATCTCAATTAAAAATGTGTGCCTCACTTGACACTATTCATAGAGAGAAAAGGCAGCCTGCAGAATGGGAGAAAATGTTCTCAAATCATATATCTAATAAGGGATTAATGCCCAGAATATATAAAGCACTCCTAAAATTCAGCAACAAAAACCAAATTGGGTATATACAACCAATTATTGGGCAAAGGATTTGAATAGACATTTCTCCAAAGCAGATGTATGAATGGCCAATAACCACAGGAAAGATGCTCAATGTCACAAATAGTTAGGGAAATACAAATCAACTTGACCAGTGCAGGGCTGAAGCCAGTGAGTAAGTCCCTCCTTCTCTGACTCTCCAGCCCCCAATTCCTTGGCTCCTTCCAGGGCTCATAGCAGGATCAAGCCACCGTTGCTCACAGAGATGACCAGCTTGGTAACACAGCCTGGACAGGAGGACAGACTTTTCCTGTCTTCCTTTTTCCAACCTTATCCCATAGAGTTGCTTCCCCAAACAAGCTTCCTGTGTGTGCCCTTGCGTTGGACTCCACTTTCCCTAGGAGCCCGGGGAAGACACAGGCTAACGACTTCCAAGTTTGGTGATTCTTCCTGTGTGGAGGCACTATCTCAACCTCTCAAAAAGGAGGCAGTTTCTAGGTTGTGTGAAAAGGTAAAGACTAATGTGAGGAAAAACTACGGGCCCACCCAATTTAGCAAATAAAATTTTACTAATACAGTTGAGCCTCTTGTCTCTTCTCCCAGAGATAACCATTATCCTGAACTCTGTGTTTTATCATTTCCCATGCAATTTTAACCTTTTATTATAGTTCAGTTCAGTCGCACAGTTGTGTCCAACTCTGCGACCCAATGGACTGCAGCACGCCAGGCCTCCCTGTCCATCACCAACTCCCGGAGCTTACACAAACTTGTGTCCATCGAGTCGGTGATGCCATCCAACCATCTCATCCTCTGTCGTTCCCTTCTCCTCCCACCTTCAATCTTTGCTGGCATCAGGGCCTTTTCCAGTGAGTCAGCTCTTTGCATCAGGTGGCCAAAGTATTGGAGCTTCAGCTTCAGCATCAGTCCTTGCAGTGAATATGAAATTGGTATATTTGTAGGCCAAAATGGTCTACTTTCCCCCTCTCTCTGAAAGTAGTTTTCCTGTGAAATCTTTTATAAGCTGAAATGGTATAAAGCAGAAAAGCAGTTCCTTGGGGCAGTCTTGCTAACAGATGCGCAAAAAAGGTAAAGCACAGATGCTCACGGACCGGGTCCGGGCTAATGTGCTTGGTGCTGCGAAGCTGAAGGTAGTTCCTAGGAAGGAGCTTGGTGGAGCCGCGCTCACCACTCGGGGGCATGCTGCCTCCATGACAGCTGCTGCCAAACAGATGTTGAATGTGATTTTCACCTTTTTTCATAAAAGGAGAAATCCTCCCTGGACTTCTTTCTGTTACGGAAGATAGGTACCAGTGCAGGTTTTTTGTAAAAGCAAAGTGGCATAAAACAAACTTTTAAAAACTGGCAGATACCTGTATTGGCATTTCTTCTAGTTCAAAATTAATACTCTGTGTATGTGTATGTACAGTTTTTAATTTTTGCTCTATTTTCGGTTGACATGATTGTCTCTTTAGAAAGAAATCTACATAAAAACTCTACTAATAAATGAGTTTGAGCTTTTATACAGGCGTCCTGCAGTCCATGGGGTCACAAAGAGTCAGACATGACTGGGTGGCTGAACAACAGCAATAAGTGAATTTAAGAAGTTTGTAGGATACAGGGTCAATATATAAAAGCAACCACAGGTCTGTTTACCGGCAGTCAACATTTGGAAGTCGAAATTTAAAAACATGACAATAGCACCACGAAATACTTCGATCCAACAGAGTATATGCAGGATCCATATGCTGCAAACTATACCACCAGGGAAATCCATAAGATTCTACATCTTTAAATTTTATATAAAAGGCATAATTAGATCAGTTTTTTTCTCAATGTTGTATCTATAAAATCCTATATTGAAATCCATATTGAAATATATATTCCGTTTCCCTTGCTATATATATTGTCCTAGTTTACAAATATACCATTATTTATTTACTCATTCTTATGTTGGACATTTAGGTTATTTTTGAGACGTTGCTCTTGCAGCAGTGACGTTGTGAGTGTTCTGTGTGTCCTGTGTACATCACGGTGGAAGTGGGGGAGTCTTCTCACGGTATGTAAACAGGAATGATGTTGCTGGCTCATCAGGTCGTGCTTTTTCACAATCTTAGCAGAGACTGTCAAATAGTCTGTGAAGCCACAACTGTTTGCATTCCTGCCAGCCCTGCAAAAGAGTTCCCATTGCTCTGTAGCATCACCAGTACTTTATTTTTTCAGAAATAAGCATTTTTGCCAGTCTGGTAGTTAACGTTTGTATTCCTTTTAACATGCTTTTGCATAGACTGTAGCTAAAAGCTTCTCAAATGTATTGCTTTGTGAAGGACCAGGTTTTCCCCCAGACTTATCACAGATTTATAAAATGCAGTAAGAATATTATAGCAGTGCAAACTTTCTGTAATGTTCCTAGACGCATCCGCTCAATTTCTGTACCAAACGTTGTTGTGGACCAGAAGCAGAGTTCCTGGACTAGTGCTGAGTCCTCCGATGCCCCGTCTTAGGTAGAACATTTAGGAATTTCCAGAGGTAGGATTTTGAAATGAAGAAGCTATCTTCATTTATCTTCTATTATGTTTGTAGCTTCCCTTGTGAATACTTTGTCTCAAAAACAAGAGTTTAAAAGTGTCTTAGATCATTTAGTTAGGAATTTAGTTATCCTAACTGTCAGGCATATTACGAGATCACTGAATAGTCAGTCAGGTGAGCTGTCACATTCTTGGAGACCATCGGTTTACAGACTCTACAGCTGACCTTGACTTGTGTATTCAGTAAGTGTTTAATGAGCGTTGTAGCAGTCACGGTTAAAGGTCCGAGGGAGGCAGTGGTGGACACAATGAAGCTCCAGCTCCAGCGGAACATTAGAAGAGGAAAATATTTAACATGCAAACAAGTGAATCAGAAGTTCAGATAGTACAAGTACAAACTTGGCTTCCTCAGTGGCACGGTGTTAAAGAATCTGCTTGCCAATGCAAAAGACGTGGATTTGATTCCCTGAGTTGGAAAGATTCCCTGCAAGAGGAAATGGCAACCCACTCCAGCATTCTTGGCTTGGGAAATCCCATGGACAGAGGAGCCTGCCTGGCAGGCTACAGCCCACAGAGTGCGAAGCATCAGGCACGACTGAGTGGCTCAACATACAAGTGAAGAAGAAAGCACAGTGGGGCAGGGCTTCCCTGGGGGCTCAGTGGTAAAGAATCCACCTGCCAGCGCAGGGCATGTGGGTGCAGTCCCTGACCCGCGATAGTTGCACGAGCCGCGGAGCAGCGAAGCCCGTGTGCCGCAACCACTGAGCCCGCTGTGCTCTTGAGCCCCGGCGCCGCAAGCATGGAGGCCACGCGCACTCAAGAGCCTGTGGTCCACAAGGAGAGAAGCCGCCAAGGTGAGAAGCCCGTGCATCACAGCGGTAGAGTGGCCCCACTGGCTGCAACCAGAGAAGCCGATCCAGCAGTGAAGAGCCAGCACTGCCAAAAAGAAATAAAATTACTTAAAAAAAATAAAGACGGAGGAGGGCTAGAGAGCGGCTTGATGGGTGACGATGTTTAACCAGAGTGGTCAGGGAAAGCCTGTCTGGAGAAGTGGCACTTAGGGTCACTGAATAATAGAGCTGCGTTTACTAGTTTGGGTGTGCAAAGGACCTTTTCTCTAAACCATTTAAGAGTCAGTTGCCAGCCACGGTGGCCATTACCCCCAATATTTTAATATGTATTTGCTACAAACAAGGGCATTCTAAGAAAACAAAAGCAAAATTAAGGAAATTAACGTTGACACATTACATGGTTCTAATCCTCAGACCCCATTCAAGTTTGTCCATGGTCCCAGTAATGTCTTTTATAACAACAAAAATCCAGTCCCTTATCACTCAATGAATAAGGTTGTCCGGTCTCTTATTTCGCCTCTTTCAGCCTGAAACAGTTCCTAGTCCTCCCCGCCTTTCAGGATGCTCACACTCTTGGAGACTGCAGGCTGAACCTGAACTTCCCTGATCTCTCCTGCTTCGTGGGCAGGGAGAGCAAGAAGGAGGAAGGGAGGGTCCGGGTGGACACCCTAGAGAGGGGCTTTGCAGGTTCCTTGTGCAGTAGCACTGGTGGACAGTACTGCCCTTGACAGCTGCAGCCGAGGACTGGGAACAGCGCAGCTGAAGCTGTTCCCTGGTTCCTGGGGAAATTCTCATGGTTTTTAGGGGAAGAACTCATGTTTGTGGTTTTCCTCAATCTCTGATATTTTAGATGAACCTGTTGGGAACTTCCCCGGTGGTCCAGTGGCTAAGACACTGTGCTCCAGTGTAGGGGGTCTGGGTCAGGAAACTAGACCCCGTATGTCACAATTAAGAACCCAGTGTAGCATAAGTAAGCAAAGAAATGTTTTTAGGAAAAAAACTATTTGAGCCCAAGTACCTGGATGCATTTGCAAACCTGAAGTGTTTTTGCAGGCCACTTTGAGTCTTAGATTGGCTAACTGCCCTGTAATCGGACTGCTTCTTCAAAGCACCCGTGAAAACAGTAACTCACTGGGGTGGCCAGAGGACTGTTCACAGGAGACAGAATTCTCTGCTTCTCCATTTGTCCGTTCTCTCTACTTTTGTTCCACCTGTTCTTTCCTCCAGGAGGACTTAAAATCTGCTACTCTGTCTTCCCTGCTCTTTTTAGTAAACAACTAAACAAACTTTAGGCTGAAAAAAAGCAAAAAGGCAAAAGCCATGGGTGCTGCTGGGGGTCTGTCAATAGCTGGGACCTCATTGGAAGTTCTCATAGTTATAGTTTTGAAGACTGTGTGTCTCTAATAGATATTCCCCAGAAAAGCCAAATGAAGTGTTTTTGTTTATTGATGGGCTGCAGGACTTGAGTCGGAGAAGGCAATGGCACCCCACTCCAGTACTCTTGCCTGGAAAATCCCATGGACAGAGGAGCCTGGTGGGCTGCAGTCCATGGGGTTGCTAAGAGTCAGGCACGACTGAGCGACTTCACTTTCACTTTTCACTTTCATGCATTGGAGAAGGAAATGGCAACTCACTCCAGTATTCTTGCCTGGAGAATCCCAGGGACAGAGGAGCCTAGTGGGCTGCCGTCTATGGGGTCGCACAGAGTCGGACACGACTGAAGCGACTTAGCAGCAGCAGGGCTTGAGTATCATTGAGTGCAGTCAGCACCTTTGTAATTTGCAGATTGTGTGAGTGAGTGTATGAGTGAGTGTGTGTGCACACATGTGTATATGTGTCTGAGCTTAACTGTTAATGTGACCAGGTGGTGGCTGTGGTTGTGGGTCTTGCTCCCCTCCTGAGGTGGTGGTCTGTGTTTTCTCAGTGTTTAGGGTGAGCAGTTACCCCCTCAGCTGCTGGAAAATGACTTCTGCATTGTGCACACATCTTCTGTAAAGCGTCATCACAGAACCCTTCCCACCTTAGCCATGGGGAAAAAAGGCAAAACCAATAACCTTGCCTCTGGCATCGGTGAACCTGTAGCCACTGGACTTCTGGATAGGTGGAACTTTCTATCTCAGATTTACAGAAAGAGAATGTGAAATTCTCTTGCCTTAGGACTCCAAAGATAATTTCACTGCTGAATGGATTGAAACGTCACTTCTGTGCTTCCCTGATAGTGCAGTTGGTAAAAAATCCTCCTGCAATGCAGAAGACCCTGGTTCAACTCCTGAGTTGGGAAGATCCTCTGGAGAAAGGGATAGGCTACCCACTCCAGTATTCTTGGGCTTCCCTTGTAGCTCGGCTGGTAAACAATCCGCCTGCAATGCGGGAGACCTGAGTTTGATCCCTGGGTTGGGAAGATCCCCTGGAGAAGGGAAAGGCTACCCACTCCAGTATTCTGGCCTGGAGAATTCCATGGACTGTATAGTTGCAAAGAGTCGGACACAACTGAGCGACTTTCACTTTCCAACTTAATGTACAGAAATGATGGATGCCTCAGGATTTTTTGGTTCAAGGCAGACAGATGCAGCACAATCATTTTCATAGTTTGTTCCTCAGTAAATTGATCAAGATCACCTTCTCTGCCTTGGGCAGGGGACCAAAGAGTGGAGCAGCCATAATTCTGGAAAGGCTGAGAAATGCGCGTCTAGCAGCCGTCCTTGCCTGTCACTCCCTGAAGTCTATCTGCCTGTCTGGCCTTCCCGTTTTCCCCTTCAGTGATTTTAGTGCCCCCGAGGCCCAGCTGCAGAGTGACGAGTTCCCAAGAAACTGTATTGGTTATGTGTTAGCCTTAACATATTTTAGGTGCAAGCTATTTGTAGTCATTTTTACTGCTCACTTATTCCTTGAGTGATTTCTGCATATGAAGGTAGCTCTGGTCTCTTATTTTATGGAAAATTTACATAACAGGAAAAGCCTGGGTTTTTAGTCCAAATTATTGGTTTTCCTATAACTGTTGTACTGCCAGAGATGAACACTAAGTGACCTCTGAAGAAGTAGAGTGGTCAGTGATGCTCTGGACTTTGTGGGATCCCCGCGATCTTCTAGGGAATAAATGTGCGACTGTCACCCATTTAACAGGATGGTGTTACTTTTATATCGCTAGGGAATTCAGAAACCTGTAGAAGGGAATTATTTCTACAACTTCCCTGGTGGTCCAGTGGTTAAGCATCTGCCTGCCAAAAAATAAGATCCCACATACTGTGGGGTGATCAAGCCCGCTCAGGACAAGGACTGACCATGTGTGCTCTGGAGCCCATATGCCACAACTGCTGAGCCTGGGGACCCTAGAGCCCCTGCTCCACAGCAAGAGGAGCCCACGCGCCACAGCTAGAGAGTAAGCTGCCCTCTGCAACCAGAGAGAGCCCGAACCCAGCGATGAGGAGCCCACGCGCCTCAGTGAGGGCCCAGTGCAGCACCAGTGAATTATTTCTAAAACAGTTTAAGGAGGGGGGAAAAAAAGAATTTGGTTTCTGAATGGATTCTGTTTGTCCCGAGTGCTTTCAGTCCATGTCCATAGATGAAGCCCTTGCCTCCTGTCTCCATTCTTCGAAAGCCCTTTTGTGCTGTTACCAGGATGTTAGGGACAGCTCAGGAATCCACGTGCTGATGTCTGTGGACACAGTGAGGGGCAGAGCTACCAGCTAAGGGCGCTGACCTTTTTCCTCACATAGGAAACAGCAGAAGTTTTGCCTCTACATTAATTGTTCATGTTTTCTGCTCACCTCGGACCTTAAGGTCACGCAGCTCATAAGCTGTATTTATGCCATGTTAAGGGGGAAATGCATGTGAAAGAGAGGGGAAAAAAACAGCAAAACTTAGAAAAAGTCTCATCAACTCCTGCATGGCTTCATTTTTGAATAATTCTTGATCGGTTCACACATATTGGGATTTAGAAGGAGAGACACCTATAACTCATTGCTGTCATCTGCAAGTTACATACAGTTACGGTGTATTTCCGGAATGATTTTAACAGTTGTTTTGAAAGGAAGTAGGAAGAAAGATGTGATTATCAAGTAGCTAATTATCTACACACATTTTTTAGGAGGTATATTTAAAACAAAAGAATACATAAAATTCAGAAATAAAGGATAGGAATTGAGTTCTGTGCAGTGTACAGTTGACTCTGAACAACACAGATTTGAACTGCACAGGCTATGCAGATTCTTTCCCAGTAAACTATAGTGCTGTACAGTCTGCATGGTTGGTTTAATTCATGGGTGTGGAACCATGGAAAAGTTAAATGCAGACTTTCAGTTGGGCAGGGTTGGTGACCATAACCCTTGGTTGTTCAACAGTCGACTGTATGACCAACAGAAAGCTACAACAGATGTATTGATATCAGACGAAACAGACTTTAAGACAAAAGACATTGCTAGAGAAATAGGCCACTAATGATAAAAGATTTAGTCCACAAGGAAGACAAAACAATTCTAAACTTGTTTTTCTCATTGTTTAGTTGCTAAATCGTATCTGACTCTTTTGTGACGCTATAGGCCTAGCCAGCTATAGCCTGGCTAGGCCGCCAGGCTCCTCTGTCCATGGGATTTTCCAGGCAAGAATACTGGAGCAGGTTGCCATTTCCTTCTGCAAGGTATCTTCCTGACTCAGGGATCAAGTCTTAGTCTCCTGCATTGACAGATTCGTTAACATATCCGTAAAAATGTATGAAGCCAAAGTGAGCGAATTACAAGGAAAAATAAACCCACCTAATAGTGGGAGATCTTAACAAGCCTATTGGTAATCAGTAGTTCAAACAGACACCCCGTCTAAAAGAAATCAGTATATAGAACTTCTAAAGAACACGAGCTTAATATACTGAACATATTTATGGTCCAGCACCCAACAGCTACAGAAAGACATTTCAAGCACACTTAGCAGGTTTATGGAAATGGATGAAATATTGTAACTAAAATAAGTCTCAAAAATATTGAAGGATTGATATCTCTAGGATAAAAACCTCTCATCATAATGAAAATAAATGAGACGTTAAAAAGATAACAGGCAAAATCTCCCACCTACTTGGAATTTAAGAAATATCTAAACAGTTCATGAGACAAGGAAGAAGTCATGATGGAAATTAAGCTAAATATTTAGAATCGAATAATAATGAAAGTAATATATATTCAAGCTTGTGGGAATAGCTAAAAAAATAATATTTAGAAATAGATATTCCTTAAATGTTTCTATTTTTTTAAAAGGAGAAAATTGAAAAATTATAGACTCAGCATCCATCTTAGGGCAATAGAAAAAGGAAAAACTCGAAGAAAGAGTAGAAATTAATGAAAGAGAGTAAATACACATAGAATCAACAAGGTCAAACAGCTGACTCCCTGAAGAGGAAGTGGTGCGTGTCTCTACTTACTTGGGTCTTTAATTTCTTTCAACTGTGTTGAATAGTTCTCAGTGTTCTGAGGGAAGGATAATCATTTCAACCATGGATGCTGGAACAAAGGGATAGCCATATGGGGAAAGAAAAAAGGTGAACTCTGACTCTTGTCTCACATACAAAAATTAACTTGAAGTGGATCCTAGACCTAAATGTAAAAACTAAGCTATCAAACATCTACAAGAAATCGTAGGAGAAAATCCTAGTGACCTTGGGTATGGCAGAGATTTCTAAATTTGACACAAAAAGCACAAAGTGGTTTTTTAAAGTCAACACATGGACTTCATTAAAAAAAATTTTTTTTTAATTTGCTTTAAAAAAAAATACTGTTCATAATCAAAAAGGAAAGCAAGGACAATATTTAAAACACATAGATTTGACAAAGGATTTATATCTAAAATATATAATACAATTCTTACCACTTAATAAGGTAGCCTAAGTTAAAAATTAGGCTTCCCTGGTGGCTCAGAGGTTAAAGCCTCTGCCTGCAATGTAGGAGACCCGGGTTCGATCCCTGGGTCGGGAAGATCCCCTGGAGAGGGAAAGGGCAACCCACTCCAGTATTCCTGCCTGGAGAGTCCCGTGGACGGAGGAGCCTGGTGGGCTGTAGTCCACGGGGTCGCAAAGAGTCGGACACGACTGAGCGACTTCACTTTCACTCTCAAGTTAAAAATCGGGGAAGATTTGACCTAGAGATGGCACAGTTATAGAGATGGCAAATACACTTACGAAAAGATGCTCGGTGTCAGGAATCTTTAGGGAAATATGAATTCAAACTACAGGGAGATAATTCTGCACTCCCAGTAGAATGGCTGAAATTAAAAAGACTGACCATAGCAAGTGCTGATGAGAACGCAGAGCTGCTAAAAGTCTCATCCACGGTTGGTGTGAATATACAGCAACTCTGAAAACCGGTTTAGTAGTTGTTGAAAAGTTGATCATATACCTAGCACGTGATTCAGGTACTTACCCAAAAGAAGTAAAATCCTGTATCTACCCAAAACCTGTACAAGAGTGTACATAGCAGCTTTATTTGAAATAGTTCAAAACTAGTAACAACCCAGTTGCCTGTCAGCAGGTACATGCATAAATATCCTTACAGTGGAATCCTACTTGATAATAAAAAGGGCCATAAAAGACAACCCAATAATGTGACTCTCAAAATGATTATGCTCATGGAAAAAACCCAGGACCACCCCCCCCCCCCCGCCAAAAATACCTTGATATGAAATACTAAAAAAATACGATCTGATCTAGAGTGATAGAACAGAGATGGTGGTTACTGGTGGGAGTGGGGTGGGCAACTCATACACTTCAGTTTTATAGAGAGTACGGAGTTAAATATGAAAGGTAAAATCGTAAAATTTTAAGAAGACAGTCTGGGAGAACATCATTGTGATCTCAGAGTATACAAGGATTTCTCAAGACACAACACAAACGGAAGATAATGGATACATTTCAGTTCAGTTCAGTCACTCAGTCGTGTCGGACTCTTTGCAACCCCATGAATCGCAGCACGCCAGGCCTCCCTGTCCATCACCAACTCCCGGAGTTCACCCAAACTCACGTCCATTGAGTCGGTGATGCCATCCAGCCATCTCATCCTCGGTTGTCCCCTTCTCCTCCTGTCCCAAATCCCTCCCAGCATCAGAGTCTTCCAATGAGTCAACTCTCGCATGAAGTGGCCAAAGTACTGGAACTTCAGCTTCAGCATCATTCCTTCCAAAGAACATCCAGGACTGATCTCCTTTAGAATGGACTGGTTGGATCTCCTTGCAGTCCAAGGGACTCTCAAGAGTCTTCTCCAATACCACAGTTCAAAAATACCAGTTCTTTGGTGCTCAGCTTTCTTCACAGTCCAACTCTCACATCCATACGTGACCACTGGAAAAACCATCGCCTTATACATTTCAGTTCAGTTCAGTCGCTCAGTCGTGTCCGACTCTTTGCAACCCCATGAATCACAGCACACCAGGCCTCCCTGTCTTATACCTTTAGTAAGGTTCAAATTTAAAACTTGTATTTCTCAAAAAAAAAAAATTGGGAAAAAGTACTTATGGCACCTATAATTAACAAAGAATTAGTACCCCTATAGAACACCCATTCCTCAATTAAAAGAGACAACCCAATAGAAAAATGGACAAAAGATATGAGCACGCATATTATGGATTCTGCAGGCAAGAGCACTGGTGTGGGTCACCGTGCCCGCCTCCAGGGGACCTTTCCAACCCAGGAGTCTAAACTGCTTCTCTTTTCTCTCTTGCATTGGCAGGCAGGTTCTTTCCCACTAGCACCACCTGGGAAGCTATATCATGTTAAGAGGAACCCCGGAAGACCCATAAACATGAAAAGAGGTTCAACATCTCTATTTTTCAAAGAAATGTGAATTATAACCAAAACTAGAGCCTATTTCCTATTCCTTACTTTGCATTGATAAAAATTTAAAGGTCTATATCATATGTTGGCATAGATATGAAGCAACCAGAACACACTTTCACTCTTAGACAGTAAATTGGTACAAACACATTGGAAAACTATTTGGCATCATCTACTAAAGTAAAATATATGTCAGTGTTGAGGCCCAGGATGCTTGCTTAAAAGACACTTGCTCCTTGGAAAGAAAACTATGACAAACCTAGGCAGCGTATTAAAGAGCGAAGTCGCAGCTTTGCTGACAAAGGTCCATATAGTCAAATCTATGGCTTTTCCAGGAGTAGTGTACAAATGTGAGAGTTGGACCATAAAGAAGGCTGAGCACGGAAGAATTTATGCTTTTGAATTGTGGAGAAGACTGGAGAAGACTCCTGCGAATCCCTTGGACAGCAAGGAGATCAAACCAGTCAGTCCTAAAGGAAATCAATCCTAAATATTCACTGGAAGGACTGATGCTGAAGCTGAAGCTCCAGTACTTTGGCCACCTGATATGAAGAGCTGACTCACTGGAAAAGACCCTGATACTGGGAGGGATTGGGGCAGGAGGAGAAGGGGATGACAGAGGATGAGATGGTTGGATGGCATCACTGACTCAATGGACATGAGTTTGAGCAAACTGTGGGAGATAGTGACGGACAGGGAAGCCTGGTGTGCTGCAGTCCATGAGGTCTCAGAGTGGTGCATAACTCAGTGACTGAACAGCAAAGGCCCAGTGATTCCACTTATAGTGTGTACACCAGAGAAACCCATGCATATGGGTACCAAGGATGTTCATAGTAGCAAAACCTGAAGGCAGTTCAGATTCTAGCAGCATTAGATGAATTGTGGTATAGCTGTACAATGGAATACTATACAGTCCTGAAGAGGGTGGCTCACAGTTGGTTACACACAGCAACAAGGAAGAATCTTAGGGAAAAAGGCAGGTTATAGAAGAATGTATGCAACATGATTCAGTCTTTAGGGGAGCTTATAAACGTTGTGAAACGATAAAGACAAAGAAAGATAAGCTTGAAATTCCAGAAAATAATTACTTTGAAGCTAAAAAGGAATAGGATGGAGGTAAAAACTGGCACGCTGAGGACTTCAAAATGATAGTGATGTTCTTGTTCTATCATTGGGCATGTTTTTTATCATTTTTATACCTTACGTTCATTTTATCATACTTTACATTTGATTTTATAATATGAACTCTACATAATATAATCTGTAACAAAGTTATTTTTAAAATAAGTGCAAAGTGCAGAATTTAGCATGTGACTAACAGGACACCCGTACTTGTGCACCTACAAGAAAAGAATGCTTCTTAGGGGGAAAAAAAAACAAATTATAATGAATTCTACTCCACTAATGTTTAACGATTTAAATTTCCTCTTGGCAAAGGTCTTCCCCGCCCCACCTCCACCCCCAACCCTTATTCTCTCTGCTATTCTCACTTTGTAGGAGAGATTTGAAGCGCTTTTCACCATCTATGATGACCAAGTTACATTTCAGTTGTTCAAAAGCTTTAGGAGAGTCCGAATAAATTTCAGCAAGCCTGAGGCAGCAGCTCGGGCTCGAATAGAACTCCACGAGACAGACTTCAATGGAAGGAAGCTGAAGCTGTATTTCGCACAGGTACTTACCTCATTGTGCAGAGGGCAGAGTGGGCTGACCGTGTTTTCCTCCATCCAGCGATACTGTCAATTCTCCGTCTTCTCTATTATCGTACCAGAGGTCTTTGAAATGAACAATCCCGATCAGCAAATCATGTAAACATATTTTCCCTTTGTTTTACAGATACATAAACGTATACATTTATTAAGCGTATTTGCCCTCCTAACTTTGCTTTGCTTAGCCTGTCAGAGGGCTTCATTTTTTTCTGGCAGCTTTGCTCAGCTGGGGTTGAGAGGGTGAAGCCCTAACCTTAAGGCCACTCTTCTCCTGTCGTCTAGAATGGCGCTTGTGATGGGGCATCCTTGGAATATGTGAGAGGAGCAGCCTCTGGACTCACTTCCGTGGGCTGCAATTCCTAAGAGGCACCCTGCTGAAACTGGCTCCCAGCCCAAGGGGTGAGCAGGACGCAGACAGCATATATAGAAAGGCTGTCCTAGACTTTGGAATTGCAGAGGATCCTGCAAGTTAATGAGAATTGGCCATCCTTATTATTCGAATCCTCCATTGATAGGACTCTGACAAACCCATCACTTCTTGGAAGAATTAGTGAAAGAAAAGCGTTAGATCAGCTGTTACATGTACTGTTTTATTTTTCACAAATCATTTTTTTTCCTTTGGTCTAGCTTTCAAAATTAAAAAAAATTAAGATGGGGTTTGCTGTCTGACATTACAAGTGAAACCTACGTTTGGACACGTCTTGGTGGAGTTGATGGTGACGGTGTAACCTAATCTCTTCTAAAACTGGAATTCAGTGTTTAGTACGATTCGTTGTCCACTCATCTACTCATCAATTTCTCTTTCTATTTGACCCGTATTTCTTGGGCACCTAATGCCCTGTGTGGTGCACCGAGTGTTCAGAGGCGAACCAGACAGACTCTGACCCAGCCCCTGGAAGATATGTAGCCTGTCAAAGAGAAATTTTACTTTTTCTCCAAAGAGGTGTTATAGTTAATGGGAAGATGAAAGTGAAAATGTAGCCTGGTCGTAGACTGTGACTGTCTCCCTCTCTGCAGGTGCAGATGTCCAGTGAGACACGGGACAAGTCGTATTTACAGCCGCCCCAACCTGCCAAGCAGTTCCTCATCTCCCCTCCTGCGTCACCGCCGGTGGGGTGGAAGCAGGGGGAGGATGCAACGCCTGTTATAAATTATGATTTACTCTGTGCTGTTTCCAAATTGGGACCAGGTAACAAACTTCTCTCTCTCCTGTTTTTTTTTCTCCAAGAAACTTCTGCCTTAAAACTCTCATTCAGCTATCTGTGTTCTAGCCAACTAGTGGCCACACGATCAGTGTGGAAGTTAAAGCCACACAAACCTGGGTTCAGATTCTAGCCTTTGCTAACTTTGTGATCTTGAGCAGGTTAGTTCGCTTCAATTTTCTGAGCCTCTGTTTTCTGATCTAAATTAGGGATCATAGGAACTACCCTCCAACATGGTTATAGGGGCTCAGGGCTTTCCCAGGTGGCACAGTGGCAGAGAATCTGCCTGTCAGTGCAGGAGACGCAGGAGGCGCAGCTTCGATCCCCAAATCGGGAAGATCCCCTGGAGACGGAAGTGGCAGCCCACTCCAGTGTTCTTGCCTAGGAAATCCCATGGACAGAGGGGCCTGGTGGCCTGTGGTCCACAGAATCGCAGAGCTGGACACGACTGAGCAAGACTGAGTGCACACACGCACCCCCCCCCACACACACACACAAGTGATAAATACGGAATAGTAAATCTCACTGCAGTTTTTACTGCTCCAGACTCTAGTACATGACAGATTATTAGAGAATATTAGTTGCCATCAAAATAGCAGACGGACAACTTCTACACTGATTAGTTTATCAAGGAGTTGGTGGTGATACCAGGTCACCCCTTCAGATTCTTCTGTTGTATTTCTTTTCCACTCTTCTTTTCCTTCTGTTTAACTTCTCTCTCTCATCCCTCCAAAACAGTATAATAAAGCAGTGCCATTGTTGGTTCATAGTAGTCATCCACCTAAAATAATGTTGTGTCTTTATTAACATTAGGGGATACAAAAGGCATTTGAGGGGAAGTTGTTTTTAGACATGAAAGCTGTATCTTGGATCCCTGAGGTCCTATAAGAGATTGCCGATGCTGCTTGAAACCTTACAGGTGTCTCCCAAGGGGACCCCAGAAACCATTAGAAAGTTAAGCAGGAACACATGCGTTGTTCATAGAACAGTAATTCGCACTTGAATTTTTAACTCCCAAGACCTCAGAACTCCTCACTACTAATTTCTCGACATGCCAGAATTTTTTAAGAACCTTAAAAAGCATCAATTCTCTAATGTCTAAACAAGATAAAGTACTATGACATAGGATTTACAGGTTGAAAAGCCAGTAATCAGCAGCAAAGACACAGTAGAACAAGAAGTTTCAAGGTTCAGAACCCTTCCTTTGCTGTTTACCTCCGCAGGAGAGAAATACGAACTCCACGCAGGAACCGAGTCCACACCGAGCGTGGTGGTTCACGTCTGTGAAAGTGAGACTGAAGAGGAAGAGGAAACAAAAAACCCCAAACAGAAAATCACCCAGACACGGCGCCCAGAGCCTCCAGCCGCAGCGCTGAGCGAGCCCCGGGCCTTTGACTGTGCGCTTTGAGGCTTTGGTGGTGTGGCGCGGAGCCGCTGCCCACCTGGCCAGGGATGGCAGGGACATGCCCTCCCACACCACGACCACTGCTCAGCCAAGGGGAGGCTGGGGGGCACGGAGCACCCACATTGGGGACAGTAGAGCACGGAGTAGCAGTTTTAACTGATCAGTTAAAAGCACAATTTTTAACTGATGTTCTGAGAGCATATTACTTTAAAGGATTAGCCCCCACCACGTGGCAACTCTTGACCATTTTTAAACAGCAAATTAGGAGAATGGCTTCCTCCAGAAACATTGATTTCCCTGATTCTGGGTAGCACGGGGTACCCCAAAGTGAAAACGGTAGTCATCCAGGGCAGTTCCATTTTTGAGAACTTAAAAATGGTCTTAACAATAATAAAAAGTATTACAGTTTTAATAATCTAGTTGAGGATGTTTGTAATGGTCTGTTGGCTCCCAACAAATCTTTTGGGCAAAGATTAATCGGTATTCAATAAACATGGAATTTTTTGCCCAGAAAGAGACCTGACATAGAGAATAAATCACAGAAAATCATTTTTTTTCTCAAGTGTGTTTTTTCCTTTAGCTTTGGGGAAGAAATGCCCAGTTCCCTTTGACTGTCAGAATCAAGGTGCCCAAATCTACGTGCACACTGTTCTTATCACAGTGATGCATAATAGACCCCAGTTCCTGATGACGCCGCCTGGGCAAAGAGCTGCTGCTTTGGAAGCGAGATGCATCACCTGTGAGCTTGATGACTGTGACCTTGATGACTGTGATCCCAGGTGGCTACCACGCTCTCCCATTTGGGACGTATCCTGGCTGCAGCTCGGACCGTCTTCAGCCACCAGTTGAGTGGTCATTGTTCGTGCTTGTGTGTCATCATTCATAGACTTTAAACAGAAGAAGTACTGATGAGATTTTCTGAAGACTGTTTGTAAACTGTCCGTGTAAACATTCTTGTGTTTGCTTTGACAGAGAAGGCACACACTGTTTTTCTGTGAATTGGGGAAAGATGGAGCAGATACGGATAATTCATTGGTCAGAGTTTCTTTTGGGTGAAATCTGTTTACCGTGGCTTCTAGTTGGCACTTTCCCTTAGAACAGAATCATTTCCTACTTGTGTTTGAGGGTGTGTCAGTGAACAGACATCTTAACTCTTTTGTGGTCTGTTTGAATCTCGAAGTCCTTTTTGTAGAAAAGTGTCGTAACTAGGAATGCTTTGCTTCAGGTCAGGTGGCCGTACTGGTTCTCTGCTCCCCCAGGGTTTTCTTTGTGAGGCAAGTGTCTGGGGCTCCTTGCTGTGTCTGTGCAAGGACTTGTGAGTTTGGACTAGTAAACCAGTGTGGCTGCCACGACATCGAAGGAAAAATGCAGAAATTCAGATCATGCTATCGAAACATTTTTGGTAACGTGTTTCTGTGGTCTAGGTGTTCTTATTGTGGTAGAATTTATTTCTAAGGACTTAAACTTTATTGCAAAAAAAAAAAGTTTTCTATATTTTCCTTACCTTCAAGTATGCTGAGATGATCAATTCTTCTGTTTGTATATATCCACCACTGGTAAGCCTCGATGTAAATTCAGGTGAAATTTGTGATTCTGTAAGCAGCTTATTAAACTTATTATTTGGCAGTTTAACTGGCAGCCACTTAATAAGTTTACTTTGCAGTTCTAAGTTCAGCCAGTTTTTAATCTTATCTGGGTGCACTAACTTATCATTGCAGAACAAACTCTGTAAGTCAGGAAATGTATGTATTTTCAACGTTTGGAAATTTCTGAATTTTCTTTTAGATAATATTTATTCACTGTAATTTTCTAAATGATCAAAAGTCATGATGTCTTATCTTGGCTTTCACGCTTTACCTTTCGATTAAAGAATATTCTATCCCTAATTTAAAACTGTCTTTTAAATAGTCCAACAATGCAAATTCAAGTGTTAGTTGCTCAGTTGTGTCTGACTCTTTGTGACCCCATGGACTACAGCACACCAGGCTCCTCTCACCATGGAATTCTCCAGGCAGGAATACTGGAGTGGGTTGCCATTTCCTTCTCCAGGGGCTCTTCCTAACCCAGGAATCAAACCCAGATCTCTTGCATCGCAGGCAGATTCTTTACTGCCTGAGCCTCCAGGGAAGCCCCCCCCCCAACAATGCAAAGAAATATTCAGTATTTCTTTTTCTCTTTATTTTTTTCAATGTTGAATAAATTGAAGAAAAACTTAAACCAAAATTAAGTATATATTAAATATTTTTAATTTAATATATGTAAAACTTTTCTGAGGACTTCCCTGGTGGTCCAGTGGTTAAGACTCCAAGCTTCCACCACAACTTTTCTGAATGGAAAACGTTAATATTTTTGTTATTTCTAGTATGGTGTTTCCATAACATGAGCTCTAAAGGAAAAACTACTAAACCCATTTACTTTTTAAAATTTCTGACTGTACCCTACAGCTTAAGAGAATCTTATTTCCTTCACCAGGGATTGAACCCAAGCACCAAGTCCTAACCACTGGACCTCCAGGCAATTCCTGCCCATTAACATTTTAATATTGAGAAATCAACCAGAAACTCCCCAGGCATTATGATCTCTGATCTTTATTGACTATTCTGTATCCAATTCATGTATCCATCTTGTGAGAGACGAGTCTCATTCATCTTTTACTTAAGTACCTTTTAATAAGTTTGTGTACGTTTCTTCTTTGAAACTGAGTCATCACTTAGATTTAACTGTAAGCATAATAGCCATGGCTTCTCTAGACACCATGATTTCTAATCAGGTTAGGCAGTTGTGAGGGAAGAAGATGATGCTTTTTGTTAGGACAATAAAAATAGTTGTCAGAACTTGCAGAGCGTGGGCTCTTGTGGTCTAGGTTCTTTCAGTTTACCCACCTGACGAAGCGAGGAGCCAGTCTGTTCTGTTTAGACATGTACGCCTCTGAGCATCTGCTGGTTTAGGTAAAAACAGCTCCCTTGCCTTGGAGAGCTGAAAATCAGGTGAAAGCAAACTAGTCTTTTCACATTCTGAGCCAAGTAAAAGCTACTGGGAACTTTTAAGTTCAACATAAGGGGTATTTTTTTTTTAATTGAAATATAGTTGATTTTACAGTGTTGTGTTAGTTTCTGCTGTATAGCAAAGTGATTCAGTTATCCATACAGATACATATTCTTTTTTACATTCTTTTCCATTACGGTTTATCACAGGATATTTACTATAGTGTCCTGTGTTATACAATTGGACTTCGTTGTTTATAACACAAAAGTTTAAATAAGCATTTTGGTTTATGGGATATTCAAAGAGATGCCAGGAGATAGCGTCAGTCGAGCACTTTCATTCTTCTAGAATATGATTGTTTTTCCCATTCACATTAATCCCATCTTTTTAAAATGTTGTGATATAAAGTAGAAATATTTGATTTCTCAGAATCTCAGTTACAGAGCTGAAGGCAACTTTGGGAATCAAATAGTCGAATCCTCGTGTTGCTTAGATAAGAAAGCAGGAGATGTGACTTGCTACGAAGCCCACAGAAGGCAGCCCAGGTTCTCGAATTGGCACTCACAACGTCCAGGCTGTGGCTTTTCTCTACTTTTTCTTGCACTGACTTCTTAAAGACACTCAGAGGCCGCGAAAACCAGTCATAAGAAACCAAAGGGGAAAAAATTCCTTTTCCCCAGTGAGGTACAACGAATAAGAAAAATCTTATCTGATGAAGTCAGTGACTTAGTAATTTCAGTGAATGAATTTAATGTTCCATGTCTTGTGTTTTTGTTGTCATTGCACCATTGGATTTGGAATCTACTTAAAGTTATTTTGGTAGCCAGGAATTGTGGTAACATTTTATGTAGGCTTTCCTAGATTTTCATAATAATCAGATGAAAATATAAATAGGCATACTTGAGACATGACTGTAATGAAGCAGAATGAGATCTAATATGATTTGGAAAGAGCCTGCAGTGGCAGGGCACGCTCACTCAGTGTTTGCGAGATGGAATTCTGTTAATGATTGAAGGCCGACCTGTGCTTCGTGTTTTTATATAGACTTGTCTATAGTCCATGGCTTTTTTTTAGAAGGGAAAATCTAAAACATAATTAAGCATTGGAAACGACAAAATTCTTCAGTGTGTCAGGCTCACTGTCTGGTGGATGTCTCTCTTTTCTCCAGAGTTACGTACTTCATACCTCTCCTGCAGGTGAGATCAGTCAGTCTTTCCCTTCTTGGCTCACTTGCATTTTTATCTTCCTGTAGGAAAGGAATTTCTTACAATAAGTATGTTAATACAAAGAAACTAAAGACTTGGAGACGTAGTTGCCTTCTAGCTTAAGAAGTAAATCCATGTTGTAGAACTGTGTCTTTTAAAAGGTTCAACAAATTTAAAGAATAAGATTTATGAACCTTGTCCAACAATTTGATAAATACATGTTTTTTAAACTTCCATTGGAGTGGGGTCAGTCAGAGCACACCTTCATTGGAATGCCATTGTTTTTTAACCATGAATCGGGGAAATTGTAATAATTTGCAGAGTGTCGTTATTAATGAATATACAAGCAACTAAGCAGCTGAAAGGAGAAGGCAGTGGCACCCACTCCAGCACACTTGGCTGGAAACTCCCATGGAGGGAGGAGCCTGGTGGGCCGCAGTCCACGGGGTCGCAAAGAGTCGGACATGACTGAGCGACTTTACTTTCACTTTTCACTTTCATGCACTGGAGAAGAAAATGGCAACCCACTCCAGTGTTCTTGCCTGGAGAATCCCAGGGACGGAGGAGCCTGGTGGGCTGCCGTCTATGGGGTCGCGCAGAGTCAGACACGACTGAAGCGACTTAGCAGCAGCAGCAAGCAACTGAAATTTCCAATTCCTAGATTCACTGATCAAAATATTATAAAAAGGATCAAATTAGAACTTTCCAGCTAGGGTTAAAAAGAGCTAATCTTGGGCTGAGTCAAAGTATCCCTATCCATTTAAACAAAAATTTGAAGGCCTTTAGCTAAATCAGTCCTGTGGTCTATCCTATAAACCTACATTTCCTTTGGAAACAAAACTGTTCTGCAGGCCCTTGGAACTCCTGCGTGGCTTTGACTGGCTGTCCATTCTTGTCGTAAGGGGAGACTTATATCTATGCACCTAATCTGTGTTTTCTGTGTTGCTTTCTCTTCAGCCCTCAGTCCTCCTAACTCAGCTTGGGGACTGAGGAGAGAGAAAGCTGGCTAGTCCTGCTAGTGCGCCATCCTCCCACCGCTTCTCAGCCCCAGGCGGGCCCCGTGATTTCATTCCTCCCATACTGTGCGTAGCCTCCAAGTTCAAGAAATGTTTCTCCACCATTTCACTTCTGTGTTAACTGAACCCAGGAGTCAGATTTATTATCGTATCTGCAGATGTCTGTTACCTTGTGTTACATTTGGGGGGACGTTACCTTTCTGCTACTATCATCTGTAGTGAATATTACTGTACTTCCAAAAACGGGTCGATGATTGACGTGTGTATTCCCCATTTTAGTAAGCTTAAAGTGGCAATTCGTAGTGTGTAGCGCTTTGTGATTTGTCTACTTTGGCTCTCCTGTATTTTGAGGACATTTAAACATTCCTCGTCTTGTCAAGGTGACAAAAGCAGAATGTAATTTGGGGAGAAATCTTTGTGATTAATGGTAACAGTTTTGTTTTTAAAGCTAATAAAGCTAGTTGTTTTTTTTTTTTTTAATCCTGTGAACTGAGTTTTCTTTGTAGTATTTTCAATAAGTATCACTTACGTTTAGGTAATAACACAGAAAAGGCAGAGAAGTGAAATATTATGTTTGATTCTTTAACCCGATCCCAGTGCACATCAATGCGGTGTTCGTGCCAGAGTTGAAGGTGGTGGTGACCCGCCACTGACTCTGGAAATGACCACTCTGGTTTATGTTGTTCCCCAAGAAAAGTTTTTACCCTGGTTTGCTCCTCAGCTAGAAATGATTGACCTTTGGGCATCCCTGGTGGTCCACTGATTAACAATCTTCCTTGCAGTGCAGAGGATACCAATTCCATTGCTGGTCCAGAGAGACCCTGCCTGCCATGGGGCAGCTAGCCCGTGCACTGCATCTGCTGAGCCCATGTGTTGCAGCTACCAAAGCCCCAGCACCCTAGAGCCCAAGCTCCACAGCAAGAGAGGCCACTGCAACGAGAAGCCCACAGACTGCAACCAAGAGCAGCCCCTGCTCGCCTCCACTAGAGGAGCCCACACGCAGCAGCGAAGACCCACCACCACTAAGAAATAAGTGCATCTTTTCTTTAAATTATTTATTTTTGGTAAAAACTTATTTCCTGTCTTAGTTAAAAAAACTCCAAAATGTTAAACTAGAAGAAATGACTGTAGAGATTATTTAGTACAGTGATTTTTTTACATATACATACCACTTTTTAAAAAAATATTATTTATCTGTTTATTTATTTGGCTACATTGGGTCTTAGTTGCCAGGCTTCTCTCCATTGTGGTGCTCGGGCTGAAGAGCACGTGGGCTCAGTGGTGGTGGCTCCAGAGCTTAGCTGTCCTGCAGGACGTGGGATCTTAGTCCCCTCACCAAGGATGAAACCTGTGTCCCCGGCATTGGAAGGTGGACTCTTAACCACTGTACCACCAGGGAAGCCCCCATACCAGTTTTTAAGCCATCTGTTCTTTGTTCAAATAAAATCCTATATAAATCCCAGTGTAAAACCGATTACCAAAAAAAAAAAAAAAGGAGGCAGGGTGGGGAGAGTGGAGACCCAAGCTCCCCTCCAGCACCTGTGAGAGCTCCCAGAGCAGCTCAGAACACATATATTTCAATGGCCTCCACTCCCCCGCCCCACACCTCCTACTCACACCTTTGCAAGCAAACGGCCCAAGAGACATCGCCAGGTTCACACATCTGGATGGTAGTCCACTTGGGAGATCTGAGTTTCTTGCCTCTGTCCCCAGGTTCTCTCTGCCACACTCTTCTACCCTATTAAACTGATAATCTTTTGTTTTTCAGGAGGAAACATTCTAGGATTCAAAGGTTCTTAAAATTAGTAGTGTTTTTCTGTTTTAATACCATTAACTCAGTTGCTGGGGACATTGCCATTGTCCCAGATGTTGTCAAGCTGTGTTCTGGGGGTTGGCCTCCAGGTGGAGCTGGGCCTCCAGGTGACCGGGGCCTGGCAGTCTGTTGTACATAATGACCTTAAAATAAGATTTCACTGGAGCTAAAAATTCTTTCCTGAAACAGCAAGTTGGAAAAGCACTGCAAATAACCTAAAAATAAAACACTTCTAATGCAGAATAGAGAATACAAGAGTCAAGCTTTAGGTAATTTACCCCATAATAGTAGACGGACTTAAATAAAGAAAATGGGGGGGAAAAATAGACTGCTTCAAAAGTTAAATTCAACAACGTTTGTATTGGAATTGTATTATCACCAAGAAACATGTTAGAACAGATATGAGGAGTGAGCAGTAACCCACTCTGCCTTCTCTGAACACATCAAAATATAATTCTAATCTAGGAAAAAAAAAAAAGATTTAAATCTAAAGCTTACAGGAAAGATCTAAAATCTTGCCAAACTTCCCCTGGTCTTCTGAGACATAGAGGCTATAAATACAAGTAATTTGTAGGTTANCTGGCGTGCTGCGATTCATGGGGTCGCAAAGAGTCGGACACAACTGAGTGACTGAACTGAACTGACCTTGAGAACCTTATGAACAGTATGAAAAGGCAAAAAGATAGGACACTGAAAGATGAACTCTCAAAGTCAGCAGGTGCCCGATAGGCTACTGGAGAAGAGTGGAGAAATACCTCCAAAAAGAATGAAGAGACAGAACCAAAGCAAAAACAACACCCAGCTGAGGATGTGACTGGTGTTGTAAGTCAAGTCTGATGCTGTAAAGAGCAATATTGCATAGGAACCTGGAATATCAGGTCCATGAATCAAGGCAAATTGGAAGTGGTCCAACAGGAGATGGCAAGAGTGAACATCGACATTTGAGGAATCAGCAAACTAAAATGGACGGGAATGGGTGAATTTAACTCAGATAACCATTATATCTACTACTGTGGGCAGGAATCCCTGAGAAGAAATGGAGTAGCCATCATAGTCAACAAGAGTCCCAAATGCAGTACTTGAATGCAGTCTCAAAAATGACAGAATGACCTCTATTCGTTTCCAAGGCAAACCATTCAATAGCACAGTAATCCAAGTCTATGCCCTGACAAGAAATGCTGAAGAAGCTGAAGGTGAATGGTTCTATGAAGACCTACAAGACCTGCTAGAACTAACACCCAAAAACGATGTTCTTTTCATAGTAGAGGTCTGGAATGCAAAAGTAGGAAGTCAAGAGATACCTGGAGTAACAGGCAAATTTGGCCTTGGAATACAAAAGGAAGCAGGTCAAAGGCTAACGGAGTTTTGCCAAGAGAATAGCTGAGAAAAGAAGAGAAGCTAAAGGCAAAGGAGAAAAGGAAAGATATATCCATTTGAATGCAGAGCTCCAGAGAATAGCAAGGAGAGATAAGAAAGCCTTCCTCAGTGATCAACCCAAAGAAATAGAGGAAAGCAATAGAATGGAAAAGACTAGAGATCGCTTCAAGAAAATTAGAGATCCCAAGGGACCATTTCATGCAAAGATGAGCACAATAAAGGACAAAAATGGTAGGGACCTAACAGAAGCAGAAGGTATTAAGAAGAAGTGGCAAGAATACACAGAACTGTACAAATAGATCTTCATGACCCAGATAAGCACGATGGTGTGATCACTCACCTAGAGCCAGACATCCTGGAATGTGAAGTCAATTGGGCCTTAGGAAGCATCACTATGAGCAAAGCTAGTGGAGGTGATGGAATTCCAGTGGAGCTATTCCAAATCCTGAAAGATGATGCTGTGAAAGTGCTGCACTCAATATGCCAGCAAATTTGGAAAACTCAGCAGTGGCCACAGGACTGGAAAAGGTCAGTTTTCATTCCAATCCCAAAGGCAATGCCAAAGAATGATCAAACTACCACACAGTTGCACTCATCTCACACGCTAGCAAAGTAATGCTCAAAATACTCCAAGCCAGGCTTCAGCAATATGTGAACCATGAACTTCCAGATGTTCAAGCTGGTTTTAGAAAAAGCAGAGGAACCAAAGATCACACTGCCAACATCCGTTAAATCATCAAAAAAGCAAGAGAGTTCCAGAAAAACATCTATTTCTGCTTTATTGACTATGCCAAAGCCTTTGACTGTGTCGACCACAACAGACTATGGAAAATTCTGAAAGAGATGGGAATACCAGACTGCCTGACCTGCCTCATGAGAAATCTGTATGCAGATCAAGAAACAACAGTTAGAACTGAACATGAAACAACAGACTGGTTCCAAATCGGGAAAGGAGTACATCAAGCCTATATTATATGCAGAATACATCATGCGCAATGCTGGGCTGGGCGAAGCACAAACTGGAATCAAGATTTGCTGGAAGAAATATCAATAACCTCAGATATGCAGATGACACCACTCATGGCAGAAAGTGAAGAGGAACTAAAGAGCCTCTTGATGAAAGTGAAAGAGGAGAGTGAAAAAGTTGTCTTAAACCTCAACATTCAGAAAACTAAGATATTGGTATCCAGTCCCATCACTTCATAGTGAATAGATGGGGAAACAATGGAAACAGAGCCTTTATTTTCTTGGGCTCCAAAATCACTGCAGATGGTGACTGCAGCCATGAAATTAAAAGANGAACATGAAACAACAGACTGGTTCCAAATCGGGAAAGGAGTACATCAAGCCTATATTATATGCAGAATACATCATGCGCAATGCTGGGCTGGGCGAAGCACAAACTGGAATCAAGATTTGCTGGAAGAAATATCAATAACCTCAGATATGCAGATGACACCACTCATGGCAGAAAGTGAAGAGGAACTAAAGAGCCTCTTGATGAAAGTGAAAGAGGAGAGTGAAAAAGTTGTCTTAAACCTCAACATTCAGAAAACTAAGATATTGGTATCCAGTCCCATCACTTCATAGTGAATAGATGGGGAAACAATGGAAACAGAGCCTTTATTTTCTTGGGCTCCAAAATCACTGCAGATGGTGACTGCAGCCATGAAATTAAAAGACTCTTGCTGCTTGAAAGAAAGGCTCTGACCAACCTAGACAGCATATTAAAAAGCAGAGACATTACTTTGCCAACAAAGGTCCGTCTAGTCAAAGCTATTGTTTTTCCAGTAGTCAAGTATGGATGTGAGAGTTGGACCATAAGGGAAGCTGAGCACCAAAGAACTATTGCTTTGGAACTGTGGTGTTGGAGAAGACTCTTGAGAGGAAATCCAACTTGTCAATCCTAAAGGAAATCAGTCCTGAATATTCATTTGAAGGACTGATGCTGAAGCTGAAACTCCAATACTTTTGCCACCTGATGCAAAGAGCTGACTCATTTGAAAAGACCCTGATGCTGGGAGGGATTGAGGGCGGGAGGAGAAGGGGACAACAGAGGATGAGGTGGTTGGATGCCATCGTCAACTCTTGGACATGAGTTTGAGTAAGCTCCAAGAGTTGGTGATGGACAGAGAAGCCTGGCATGCTGTGGTCCATCAGGGCACAAAGAGTCGCACACGGCTGAGCAACTAACACTTTCACTTTCATACAACTTCATTTTATTAACATTTTAATTACCTGTTTAAATGCCATATCTCCAAATACAATCAGATTCTGAAGAAATTATATTAGAACTTAGGACTTCCAACATAGGAATTTTCAGGTAGTGGACAGGGTAGGAATGGGCGGAGTAGAACACAGTTCAGCCCGTAACAGAAATTGAATTTGGAGTGATCAACAGCCTGGCCATTGCTGAAAACTCACGCAGTTTCTTAGCCTTCAGGTAAGAGAGCCACTGGGCTTCCCGGGTGGTACAGTGGCGCGGAATCCGCCTGCCAACGCAAGAGACACGAGAGATGCAGGTTCAGTTCCTGGGTTGGGAGGATCCCCT
Source organism: Neotragus moschatus (assembly GCA_006410615.1). Lineage (NCBI taxonomy): Eukaryota > Metazoa > Chordata > Mammalia > Artiodactyla > Bovidae > Neotragus > Neotragus moschatus. The sequence continues at coordinate 451,892 of SJYA01000247.1, forward strand.
GGAGTAGGAAATAGCAACCCTCTCCAGTTTTCTTGCCTGAAGAACCCCATGGATAGAGGAGCCTGGTAGGCTACCATCCATAGGGTTACAAAGAGTTGCACACGACTGAGTGAGCACACACGCAAGAGAGCCACTCCAGCCTTCGGGAAGGCGAGAGGAGGGGCTGAGAAGCCACGACAGCCCTGCGGGGGCTCCCGGCAGGAAGGGGAACGAGGTGACAGGGGACACGCAGTGACACTGGGCTTGGGAGAGGAAAGATCTCAGGTTTTAGGTAAGTCATCCCTCTCTGTGGTCAGATGCTGCTCTCCACCCTGGGCACACATTAGCATCACCTGGATGGTTATAAGAAACGATGTGAATGTCTGGCCCTGCCCTCAGAGACTTAGGTTCCAGCGACTCTGCAGAGCGACTTTGATCTCCTTTCAAAGCACGTGGGTGACTCTGAGGAACTGCCAGATCCCTGGGCTAGAGGATGTCCAAGCTCCCTTCCCAGCCCCAGCCATGATTTAAGCTGACCTGGGTTCTCCATTCCTGGGTCACCACATTCTCCATGCCTTTTGGATCTTTTGAATGTGCTTTCATTGAACAAAACATTATGATATAATTATCCTTTATATTTGCATAGCCCATTACTGTTTGAGGAAGTAATTTTATGGACATCAGCTCATTCAGTCCTCACGGCAACTCTTTGGGTAGGCAGCAGACATCACTCGTCCACCTTCCTTTCATTTTTCCCCAAATCACTTACCACCTTCCAACACGCCCTATCCCCGGCTTATTTATTTTTAGTGTTTTCGCCTCAGATCAGAATGTCAGCTTATTGTCTCTTTTGTTCATTGCTGGCACATAGCAACCACTCAGTAAACATTTGCATGGATGAATGAATCATAGAAGGGAAAACTGAAACCCAGAAAGGTTGGGAGATCTGCCTGAGGTCACCCAGAAGGAAACGGAGTAGCTTCTTTGTGTGTGTGTATTCCTTCTACTCCTGCTCTGGGTTTCCTAGGGTGACTATGATATTAGAGGGGACCAGGAGGTACCAGGGGAGAGCGAACCCAGCAGCAGAGAGAGATGCAGATAGGCTCCCTGCTGCCAGGAAGTGCTCCTGGAATCCTAGACAACAAAACAGCTTCCTTGCCAAGGTGAGGAAAGGCAGCTTGCCCTGGCGGCCAAAGGGCTTCATTTACAGCCTCTGTTTTCACTCCGGGAACAGAAAATTCTTCCCTGGCAACCAGTGAAATTGAATCATAGGGTTCCTAAAAATTATCATAAAAATGAGGAAGTTGTCAGGCGTGACATGGGGCTGGCTGGTGAAAGGGATAGTCATGAGAGTCAAACTCACTGGAAGAAGCCTCAGATACAAAACTGCCCAACCTGCCATTTTACAGACGTGCGAACAGAAGCCTTGAGAGACCAGGTGGCTTGCTGGGGGGTCCAGAAGCCTGCCTCAGTCTTGGTCGCTCTCTCCTTTCTTCACTTTCCATCACCCAGATGCTCCCAGAACTCAGATGGGAATCAGTCCAAATGCAGGACCACAGCTGGGGGGAATGGGTCCTGCCTCCCCTTGATCACTCTCTGGGCACTACAGAGCACACTGTTAAAAAATATGTATTTATTTGTTTGGCTGTGTCGTGTCTTAGGGGCACGTGGGATTTTTGTTGTGTCATGAGGGATATTTCACTGTGGCACGTGGACTCTTTAGTTTAGGCACAGGCTCCAGAAGTTGCAGCATGAGGCCTCACTAGTTGCAACTCCTGGGCTCTAGAGCACAGGGTCAATAGTTGTGGCCCACGGGCATAGTTGCTCTGTGACCTCAGTTATGCAGATGATACCACCCTAGTGGCAAAAAGTGAAGAGGAAGTTAAATCTCTTGATGAAGGTGAACGAGGAGAGTGAAAAAGCTGGCTTAAAGCTCAATATTTAAAACACTAAGGTCATGGCATCTTGTCCCATCATGACATGGCAAATAGATGGGGGGAAATAGATGAGCAGGTTTTGTTTTCTTGGGCTCCAAAATCACTGCCAATGGTGACTGCAGCCATGAAACTAAACGATGCTTGCTCATTGGAAGAAAAGCTATGATAAACCTAGACAGTGTGTTAAAAAGCAGAAACATTACTTTGCCAACAAAGGTCCATCTAGTCAAAGCTATGGTTCTTCCACTAGTCATGTATGGACATGAGAGCTGGACCATAAAGGCTGAGCGCCAAACAATTGATGCCTTTGAAATGCGGTGCTGGAGAAGACTCTTGAGAGTCCCTTGGACAGGAAGAGATCAAACCAGTCAATCCTAAAGGAAATCAAGCCTGAATATTCATTGGAAGGACTGCTCCAGAAGCTGAAGCTCCATCTGATGCAAAGAGCCAACCCATTCGAAAAAACCTGGATGCTTGAAAATTTGAGGGCAGGAGAAGGGGACAACAGAGGATGGAATGGTTGAATGGCATCACTGACTCAATGCACATGAGTTTGAGCAAACTTCGGGAAATAAGGACAAGGAAGTGAAGCCTGGCACGCTGTAGTTCATAGGGTCGCAAAGAGTCAGACACAACCTAGCAACTGAACAACAACAAATGCGGAATCTTAGTTCCCAGACCAAGGATTGAACCCATGCCTCCTGCATTGCAAGGCAGAGTCTTTACCACTGGGCCACCAGGGAAGTCCCCAAAGAGTACTATTTATATGGGCAACAGTCACATGGACAGTCACACAGTGTGCACTGTAGACAGTTAAGAATCATGGCTTCTCAGTCTTTTGGCCTTTGTTGCTGTCTTCATTCCCTTGGCTGGGAGGCAAGGCACTGATTTCAGAATCAACTGGCCTGGGTACGTTAGCTTCCTCTTTTGTGTGTGCTGGCTGGATCAGCGAGGACTTGGATGTCTCTGGATTCATCAATCTCTGTGCTTTGTCTCCCCTCGAAATTCCATTCTAATCCTCTGTGACATTTGTCTTGTTTCCCCAGCAACCATCTCAAAAGCCATAAATAGCAGATTAAGGCTTTGAGGGCAGAAGTGAGAGCCTGCACAGTTCCAGCCAGGAGATAAAAACCCAGGTGCTCAAAGGCTGGTTTGCAGCAACACCCTCTGCTAACAAGAAAAGGAAGGTTCGCTCCATGCATTGGAGTACCTTCTTTGTGGAAAGAGCAGGTTTTTTGTTCTTTTTAAATCTCCCAGAGCCTAAGAATCCATATGGTATGTCTGAAACAGGGGTGGTTTGTTGGGTAATTTCATGAGCCATTTTCATTCACTTAGAAAACTGTTTAACATAAACACCATCTTCTCTATAGGGAAAAAAGAACACGGAAAATCCCCACATTTTATTTACACTGCCAAACTTCAGCTCTTCATCAGTACATGGACATTCGTTTTATATACTTGTCAGAGTCCACACGTGCTGTGTTTATTTTCTGTGTCTGCACTCATGCAAAAACGTACTGTACTCATATCTCCTCTGCTCTCAATAAGCAGCTTTACTTCTGACACTTCTGGCCAGTAATTGTGTTTGGGGAAAGGGGGTGGGGGAGAGGAGGTAGTTTTCTTAACCAAGCAATTGTGTGACACCAGCAAATGCCCTACAATTTCACTCAGTTCTGACACTGTCTCCCTGGAGATGGCATCTGACCCCACAGGTCAAGGGCTCAGACCTACAAGACTGACTCTCACTGCAGATGCTAACTAATGGTCCAGGTTATTACCCGTGCTTCTGATGACCTGGTGTAAATAAATCAGAGGTTCCCAGGACCCTCTCCATGCACTTGATTGATCTGGCACAGTGGCTCACAGAACTCCGGCAAACTGTTTACTTACCAGGTTACCAGATTATGAGAAAGGATATTAAAAGATATGAATGAATAGCCATATGTATAGATAGATACACAGGACCAGAAGGGTCCTGACCACAGAAGCTTCTGTCTCCACAGAGCCTAGGGGGGGGCGCCACCCTCCCAGCACGTGAACGCAGTCTTCTTTGCCCACTGAGAAAGCTCTCTGAGCTTCCTTTGGGGTTTTTATGGAGGGTTCATTATCTAAACACATTTAATTGAATCTTGGCCACTGAAGATTGATTCAATCTCCAGCCTCTCTCCCTTCCCTGGATGTATGTGTGGGGAGGGGGACACTAAAATTTTCAATACTTGGGGACTTCCCTGGTGGTCCAGTGGCTAAAATTCCATGCTCGCCATGCAGGGTCCCCGGGTTTGATCCCCGGTCAGGGAACTAGATTCCACATGTTGCAACTAAGAGTTTTGTGTGCTGTAACTAAAGATCTCGCATGGTGCAATGAAGATCAAAGGTCCTGCATGCCACAACTAAGACTCAGTGCAGCCAAATAAATAAACACATAAGATAAATATTTAAAAAAAAATTCTAACCCTCTAATCACTCAGCTGGTCCAGCAACTAGCTCTCATCCTTAGGCTACTTGGAGGTCTTCCTAAAACCACCTGATCAACATAAACTCAGATGTGGTTGAAAGGGGTTTGTCGTGACTCACAGATGACACTCATTTCACTCTGAAGCTATTTTAGGAATTGAGGATAAAAACCAGGTATTACAATGAAAGATGCCACTATTACTCTAAGCACTCAAGAATCACAAGGTTTGGGGAGCTGTGAGCCAAAAACCATGGACAAATACTAGAATATATATTTCTTATTCTAAATCACAATTTCACATACACATGTCTCCACAGCTGAAAAGACTGGAGTCTTTTATACATCTGGTGCGTCTATTATTGGAGAAGGCAATGGGACCCTGCTCCAGTACTCTTGCCTGGAAAATCCCATGGACAGAGGAGCCTGGTGGAATGCCGTCTATGGGGTCGCACAGAGTCGGACACAACTGAGCAACTTCACTTTCACTTTTCACTTTCATCCACTAGAGAAGGAAATGGCAACCCACTCCAGTGTTCTTGCCTGGAGAATCCCAGGGACGGGGGAGCCTGGTGGGCTGCCGTCTATGGGGTCGCACAGAGTCGGACACGATTGAAATGACTTAGCAGCAGCAGCATCTATTATGAAGCACAATTGACTTTACATTCTCTTACTATTTGGGATTGTGATCATTCTAGTTTTTACATGCAGAGTATCACTTAATAATCCCTTTGCCTGGTGTGGCACCTTGGATGACCTGTTTGTGGTTTGCCCAAGGAATAAATCCAGGCCAGTGGGTCAGGCAGGTTCTGGACTGGGAGCTAAGGGGCCTCTGCCTTTACCTGGGCATCTAGCCCCACCTCTCCAGGCTCCNTGGCACAGTGGCTCACAGAACTCCGGCAAACTGTTTACTTACCAGGTTACCAGATTATGAGAAAGGATATTAAAAGATATGAATGAATAGCCATATGTATAGATAGATACACAGGACCAGAAGGGTCCTGACCACAGAAGCTTCTGTCTCCACAGAGCCTAGGGGGGGGCGCCACCCTCCCAGCACGTGAACGCAGTCTTCTTTGCCCACTGAGAAAGCTCTCTGAGCTTCCTTTGGGGTTTTTATGGAGGGTTCATTATCTAAACACATTTAATTGAATCTTGGCCACTGAAGATTGATTCAATCTCCAGCCTCTCTCCCTTCCCTGGATGTATGTGTGGGGAGGGGGACACTAAAATTTTCAATACTTGGGGACTTCCCTGGTGGTCCAGTGGCTAAAATTCCATGCTCGCCATGCAGGGTCCCCGGGTTTGATCCCCGGTCAGGGAACTAGATTCCACATGTTGCAACTAAGAGTTTTGTGTGCTGTAACTAAAGATCTCGCATGGTGCAATGAAGATCAAAGGTCCTGCATGCCACAACTAAGACTCAGTGCAGCCAAATAAATAAACACATAAGATAAATATTTAAAAAAAAATTCTAACCCTCTAATCACTCAGCTGGTCCAGCAACTAGCTCTCATCCTTAGGCTACTTGGAGGTCTTCCTAAAACCACCTGATCAACATAAACTCAGATGTGGTTGAAAGGGGTTTGTCGTGACTCACAGATGACACTCATTTCACTCTGAAGCTATTTTAGGAATTGAGGATAAAAACCAGGTATTACAATGAAAGATGCCACTATTACTCTAAGCACTCAAGAATCACAAGGTTTGGGGAGCTGTGAGCCAAAAACCATGGACAAATACTAGAATATATATTTCTTATTCTAAATCACAATTTCACATACACATGTCTCCACAGCTGAAAAGACTGGAGTCTTTTATACATCTGGTGCGTCTATTATTGGAGAAGGCAATGGGACCCTGCTCCAGTACTCTTGCCTGGAAAATCCCATGGACAGAGGAGCCTGGTGGAATGCCGTCTATGGGGTCGCACAGAGTCGGACACAACTGAGCAACTTCACTTTCACTTTTCACTTTCATCCACTAGAGAAGGAAATGGCAACCCACTCCAGTGTTCTTGCCTGGAGAATCCCAGGGACGGGGGAGCCTGGTGGGCTGCCGTCTATGGGGTCGCACAGAGTCGGACACGATTGAAATGACTTAGCAGCAGCAGCATCTATTATGAAGCACAATTGACTTTACATTCTCTTACTATTTGGGATTGTGATCATTCTAGTTTTTACATGCAGAGTATCACTTAATAATCCCTTTGCCTGGTGTGGCACCTTGGATGACCTGTTTGTGGTTTGCCCAAGGAATAAATCCAGGCCAGTGGGTCAGGCAGGTTCTGGACTGGGAGCTAAGGGGCCTCTGCCTTTACCTGGGCATCTAGCCCCACCTCTCCAGGCTCCGTGGAGTAAGATCCAGGGACGACCTGAAGTTGCATCCAGCTTGGCAGAAGGAGGGGCAGTGATTCTGGTCATGGCAGCTCCATGCCATGCCTCCAGCTTCAGGGCATGAACTGACTTGGCAGCAGACAGACCACTACGTGGCCTTCTTTGAACCTTCCTCTCTGTCAGCAATTCCTGTCTGCCTGTCCTGCAGATTATATCTCAAATCTGACCACTTCTTTCCTCTTCCACTGGCACCTCCTGTTCCACACCACCCTCCTACCTGTGCTCCCTTGACCCAGTCTTCTCAGCCAGCCAGGGTGATCTATTAAAAACATAGGTTAGGGACTCCCCTGATGACCCAGTGGTTAGGAATCTGCCTTCCAATTCAGGGGACATGGCTTTGAGCCCTGGCCAGGGAACTTAGATCCCATGGGGCAGTTCAGCCCACACACCACAATTAAGAGAAGCCTGTGCACCACAATGAAGACCCAGCACAGGCAAAAAATAAACAAACAGGTTAGATCGGGCCACTGCCTTTCTTAACTCCCCATCACATGGGTTTCATGGTTTGTGGAATGAAATCTGCAATGCAGGAGACCTGGGTTCGATCCCTGGGTTGGGAAGATCCCCTGGAGAAGGGAAAGACTACCCACTTCAGTATTCTGGCCTGGAGAATTCCATGGACTGTATAGTCCATGGGGTTGCAAAGAGTCGGACAGGACTGAGCGACTTTCACTTTCAAGGCCTTAGAAGATCTGACCTCTGTCAGCTCCTGATCTCACCCTGTCCACTCTGCCCTCCGCCCCCACTCCAGTCAACCACACTGACCTTGCAGGCTTTCCCTGCCTCCAGAACACTGCTCAGCCACAGCTCCTCCTACACCTACCTGCTGTCCTTTCTATCTCAGCTCGGCTGTCTTCTCCCAGCTGATGGTACTCACCCTTCCCTCTGTTTCTGAAGGAGTTCCTGCTCTCCTACCAATAATAATCAAAACCAGCATGTTATGTCCTTCAGGAAACTTTTCACAGACTGTCCTTCTCTTGTGTTACCATCTTTTGTGCTTGCATGTCAGGTGTCCCCATATTCCCTCTGGAAGGTGACGCCTACAGGATGGGGCAGGGCCCCCACTGAGTCTGCCCCACCTTTCGGAGTACCTGGCCTGCAGTGAACAGGAGGACTTAATAAATAAACTGAGAGAAGAAGTCTAGCAAAGCCCTTTTAGGCCTCTGCCTCGCTGAGCTTGGCTTGTGTGTCTGACCCTGGTCAACTCCTTATGAGGGAGGCTGGTGAAAAGAAGAGTTGGTATCAGGCTGAACTTGAGTCTGCTCGCCTGACACCAGCAGAGCCAATCTACGGACAATGGATTGTGCTGAGGGAAAGTACAGCGTTTATTGAAGGGCATCAAGCAAGGAGAACGGGCAGCTAGTATCCGAAAGACCTGAACTCCCCCGGCCTTCAGGCAAGAGTGTTAAAAGTATTATAGCATTAGGGACAGGTCACAGGGCACATGACCAGCTTATGGACATTCTTCTGACTGGCTGCTGGTGAGGTGACAGGAGATGGTTTGTGCATCTCGAGCATCCACCTTCCAGTTCCCTCCAGTCTGGAGTCTGTGTCCTTCTGGTCACCATGTCGTCACCAGTCACTCCAGTGAGTGGGGGCGGCTTAGTTTCTGCAGGACAATGCAAGGGTGTGTGTCAGGTTATTCTCTACACGCCTTCAGGAGGAACTAGGGGTCCTTTGACTCTATTTTCTAACCGCTGACTGCTTGAGTCTGCTGTTTGGAACTGGAGAAAGCCAAACGAGAAGTCAGGGACACAGAGGATCTTGTACCAGGCAAGGCTTTGCAGGGTCCTGCTGGGTTTCAGAGTTTCATCCCCAGATCCCTCATGGCAGGTGTGTGCAAAGCCATTCTGACATGGCAGGTGTCCTATGACTTGGTTGGCCTGGATTAATGGAGAAGCAGAGGGTGGGTAGAGCCATGGATGACAGAAGGCTGAAGACCACTGAACCCCTCAGAGGGGACCGTGCCAGAGATGCTGAGGGCCCCTTGTGTCAGCATGTCCACCTCCCCAGCCCCTACCGCTTAGCATAAAGATTCTTCCACTTATCTAGCATTTTATAAGCATTATCTCATTTTTAATTCTCACCACAACAATACTAGGGTAAGTATATTACCTTCATTCAACTGAAAGAAACTGAGTCTCAGAGAGGTTTTGAAAAAAAAAAAAAAAAAAAAAGCTGCTCCTGCCTGGCGACTAGCAAGCAATGCAATCAGGATTGGAACTTGAGACCATCTGACTTTAGAGCTCTTTACCCCCTGCACAACCCAGCAAGAGCTTCTGGAAGCATCTTGAGGTGGCCTCATAGCTTTCATTCTCAAGAACAGAGTGATTTCTCAGTGAACTCTCCCTGTCTTCTGCCTTCTTTCACAGCCCCTGCTGTGAAGACAGTCTGCCTCTCCCATCACAGAGAAGCTCTCTGAAGCCAAAGACTGTGTTTCAAGTAATTAGTGAAAAAGTAGAATCACAGGATACTCTGACTTCCCATGTCCTGGGGCTCTAACCTTCTGAGATGGACAGCATCCTGTCTATGGAAGGTCTCTTTCTCAATAAACCTGCTTTCACTTAAAAAAAAAAAAGTAGAATGATAGAATTACACTTCTTTTTTAATTGAAGTATAGTTAATGTATCAATATAAGTTACAGGTGTACAATATAGCGATTCACAGAATTTCACATTTTAATCAATCCTTTTTAATAAACATCACCAGAGTTTCCTGTGAAAATACAGTGGTTCTCTCTTAGTTCTCAGTCAACTTGGGAAGAAGTTATCAAGGCTTTGACAGCATCTCATAGGCAACAGTGGCAAAGCAATAGGCCCCAAACCACTTTCCAGAAATAACTTGAAAACACAGTGGGGAAACCTGACTGCACCCCTGGTTCTGTCACTCCCCTGCTGCGTGACTCTGGGCAACTCACCTCTGCTGCCTGGGCCTCAGCTTCCTGTTTGTAAACAGGGAATCCCTTAAGATCTCTTCTCTTTTTCTATACATATTGATTGAGGGGCCATTGTGTGTCCATAAGAGAGTGCTAGGCTTCACGGATATAGCTACAAACCAGCCTGATGTAGGAGACTGCCAGATTCTACAGGGCAGAACTTTTGACACTCGCCAGCTGGCAAACCTCCCGTGTGACATTCTGTGATTGGCCAGACCTCAACCTCCCTCAAACCCTTCAGTCAGATTAGCATAATCCTAATTTATTTATTTATTTGGCCTCACCATGTAGCTTGGAGATCTTAGTTCCCAGACCAGGAGTGGAGCACATGCTCCTTGCAGTGGAAGCGTGGAGTCCTAACCACTGGACCACCAGGGAATTCCCCACACAATCCAACTTTAAAGACAGCTATACAGGTACATAGGCTGCAGTCCATGAGGTCACTGAAGAGTCGAACTCGACTGAGCAACTTCCCTTTCACTTTTCACTTTCATGCGTTGGAGAAGGCAAAGGCAACCCACCCCAGTATTCTTGCCTGGAGAATTCCAGGGACAGGGGAGCCTGGTGGGCTGCCATCTATGGGGTCACACAGAGTCGGACACAACTGAAGCAACTTAGCAGCAGCAGCAGCATACAGGTGCAGTCACTACAGAGAATAGTATGGAGGTTCTTTAAGAAACTAAAAACGGAACTACCATGCGATCCAGCAGTTGCACTTGTAGGCATAAACTCAGAGAAACCATACTTGAGAAGGTGCCTGCACGCTAGTGTCCATCGTAGCACCATTTACAGTAGCCAGGACATGGAAGCAACCTAAATGTCCATGACAGAGGAATGGATAAAGACACGGCTCATATATTGCTCAGCCATTAAAAAAGGAACAAAATTAAAGCCATTTGCAGCAACATGGATGGACCCAGAGACTGTCTTACTGAGTGAAGTCAGACTCAGAAAGACAAATATATGATTCAGCTTAATGTGTAACCTAAAAAAAAAAAAAAAAAAGGATACAAATGGACTTATTTACAAACCACAGGTAGAGTCACAGGCTAGAGAACAAACCAGGGGATGGGGGGGTGGGGAGGGATAAATTAGGAGATTGGAACTGACATAAACACACTGCTGTATATAAATAGATGCCAGTGGTATAGATAAAGTAGATGCTAAGGAGAATCTATTGTACAGAGTTGGGAACTCTACTCAATACTCCGTAATGGCCTGTATTCCAAAAGAATCTAAATAAAGGGCGGATATATCTATTTGTGTAATTGATCCACTTGGCTATATAAGTAAAACTAACACAGCTTTGTCAATCAACTATACTGCAATAAAAAAAAAATTTTAAGGCTACAAATATTATT